>CM037784.1:39120486-39170486 GCA_021229015.1 Solen grandis
GCTATATGACTGAAATATTGTTGAACGACGGTAAACTCAAATAGTCAAGTCAAGTCTAAGTCTCACATATTGATTCCAGTACCTGACCTCTTGTTACTTGATAAATATATGTTTGTCTAGAGGCATATCATTAAAGTAAACATGCTTGTTATTTCAATTTAAAAGTGTAAGGATGAAACAAGTGATGTCTGAAACCTATCACGAAAGGTTTGAAACGCTGCAAGTGGTCCTTCTTGGTAAGCTTTAGACTTAAATGAGGATTGTCATGGAGACAAGGCTGAGAAGTGCACATGTTCCTGCTGTGGCACAAACATTGCTTAAAGAGCCTCAGGTGTTTGGAAGGCCTGCATCTATGGGTTCTTGTTGTCTGTGTTTCTATCCAAAACAGAGAAAAAATTCAGCTTATAATTGTGGTTAGAAAATGGAAAGAAGCAACTTCAAAGGCGCAGCAGTTCAAAGTAATATTCAGATGTTAGTAATTATGGAAACATAATAGATGGCATCTGCATTTCAACATTGAATATGTAGATATTGGATATAGTCATTAACTAGATGATTTATATTTCTCTTATATATTAAGTTTTTAGCTCACCAGAGCACCACGTGCCCACTCAAGGCACTAAGAACTTTCTATTTATATGCAAGAGCTGAGTTTTAGGATGGCCATGTTTAAGGACAGCCATGTTTAAAGACAGCCATGTAAACATTTTGTAGTGTTGCTTTCTTATAATGGAAGAATATAACAGGCTATTATGTGTTTGTTTAGCTTTGAATTGCATTGATGCATGATTATGTTAGGTTTGTGGTCAACATCATTAGATCTTGAATTCTCTGTTACTTTTAACTATTTACTGCCTTGCCCAGTTATTCTTAACTCAGCAACTGGTGAAGTACCCATTTGATTGGTCAGGACTTGTAGATGACCCCTATTGATTTTGGGATTGCTTAATCAAAGGTCAAGGTCACAGTGACCTCTAATGTAAAAATCGTTTCCGATCAATAACTGGAGAATGCTTGGGCCCACATTCCTCAAACTTCATAGGGTAATTGGTCATGACTAGTAAATGACCCTTATTGATTTTGGGGTCATTTGGTCAAAGGTCAAGGTAACAGTGACCTTGAACTTGAAAATTGTGCTTATGTGTCGTTCCAACAACTCTTGTTTCTATCAAAATGTAAAGAGAGTGTTTTATTTTGTACCAAAAATAGAATTGATCTTTTGTTCACCACACCCTATATGCATTGCAGAGAGGGGGCCTCCATGGCCAAGAGGGTAAAGTCACTGACTTTAACACTCACTCAGCCCCTCACTGCGTGGGTTCGAATCCCAGCAGGGTCATTCGGATTTTCATGTGAGGAAGCCTTCCAGCTGGCTTGCGGTGGGTCGGTGGTTCTACCAGGATGCCTCCGTGCATTCGGGGTCTTCCTCCACCTGTAATTAGCTGGACGTCGCTATATGACTGAATTGCTGTTGAAGCGACGGTAAACTCAAATAGTCAAGTCATTACAGAGATTTGAAAAGATGTTACCTTTAGATAGTACTGCAAGTCAGTCTGGTGGTTAATTTGATATCAAAACCTCTTTCTGGATGCAGGGAGATGGTAGTGGCATTGGCAACAAAAGATGATAAGTATTGAACTGTTTTCCTTTCCATTGTGTGCTAACATAGCACAATGGTGATACAGTCTGTGACCAGCAAGGGGAATACCACTGTATATCTCCATGGGAATTAATCCAAATTCAATATGATGTAGACACAATAATTTATTTCACCTTTTCAAGATAGATGATTTTGTCTGTCTTGTAAGAGGAAGATAAAAAGGTCCTGCTGAATGTTTAGATTAGTATTTAATTAACGAAGAAAGCTGAAGAGCTTAGATTTTGTTGTCAATAGTAGGTGGTTCCTACTTCATAAGATTTATACTTTGACTCAGTGCATTGAAACAGTTAAATTATTATTTTTTATGAGGCGAGGAATACAATTTATAATAGTGTATCTTGTTATGTAATAAGGGTTAACAGATGGAGCATCATGCATGAGCTTTTGTAACATGTAGGATGTTAATGCATATATAATGTGTCTTCTTTCTATGTATTATTTCTGTTTGGTTTTAAAATGTAGATTAAGAGTTGAAAGATATTCAGTAAAGTGCAAAAAAAGAAAGAGTTATTTCAAACTGATTTGAACTGTTGAATAAAACACATAGATTCAAGAGTAAATATTTGTGCATATCTAAATGTCAGTTTTATCTATCTGAAAGGCCATATGAAACTGACAGATGGGTTTCTAAGCCATGGTTTTTGTCTAGCTTTTCAAACTTCATATCCTGCTTTGTTTTGATTATAAATTTGCACCAGGCCTACCTTTGATTGCTTTCCTAACTCCTCAGAATTGGAGAACCCCCCTGGCGAAATAATGTAGTTTTAAAAAGCAAATAAGGGAAGAAGGATTTGTACTTGTGCTCAGAGCTGTATTATTACAATCTTTCATTTAGCAATCTTGCTCTTGTCCTCTTTGTAATGACAAAGTTTGAATTAAAAGTTCATTATCAAATAAAAAAAGTCTATACTCTTATTATACTTTGCTCAGTTGACTTGAACAGATAGTACTACACAGGATTAACCTGATCTTTGTAATTACCTCGGCTTCGCTGACTCTATTCATTCCAGGAGTGCTTACTTATGCACTTTTTGTTTGCCTTTTATAATCTACAGTTCGATACTAACGTTTAGGATAATCACAGTTGAACCATAATGATGGAATGATTTGTTCAATCTACAGTGAATGAATAGGTCCTATATTTTGGTATTGTAACAGGGTATCAGCAGGCAAATCAATTGGATCAGAAAGGCAGGGGTTCATCACTCTACCATTGTCTCACTCTAATACATGGTTAAATAAATCATGTGGAACTCTGTGGTCTTCGCTAGGTTGATCAACCAGACCATTGCTTTGAGCTAAGGTCTGTAGGTCAGCTTAAATTGAGTAGAAACTTTTTGTATGTTTTTCTTTTAATGGCTGAATGTCATACTCTTCATTAGTTGTAAGTTTATTGAAGTTTAAGTTTATATTCTATCAATGTCGCATGTGTTTGGGTAGTTCAGTTCTGTTTTGTAACACTTACTATGCTGTGGGCCTTTGCAGTTAGCACAGATCAAGATCAGTCTTTGGTGTAACCTATTCAGTCAATATGTTTGCAGCAAGCACCCCCATAAATAACTGATGGTACAGTCCAAAATGAAGAAAGGACAAGAAATTAAGAAATTTGGCATGGTTAGGGTTTTAAAAAAATCAAGTGGAACTCTATGGTCATCTGTTTTTAGCGCTTAGATCTAAGACCTATGTTGGTGAGCTTTGGATAGAAACTTTGTTGTGTGTTTTTTAATGGCTGAATGTCATAATCTGCATTAGAATAGTTTAAGTTTTTTGAAGTGGTAGGTATCTCTCTCCCCCCTTATATTCTAAATGCTTCATGTGTTAGGGACTTAAATTGATTAAGGACTGCCGATTGTTCAAGCTGCCTAATAAAAATATTGAGTTTCCAAGACTTAGTAAACTTTGATTTTTTTTTCACTGTAACTTCTTATGTTTATAGAAACCCCTGCTAGTGATCAGTGTTGAAGGGCCTCAAGGCCACTTCTAAGTAAGTTATTATTTCGCTGTGTTAAAAGTCTACCATGGCCATTTTGACAATTCATACAGGCATGTAATGGAAAGTCCTGTCATTTTCTATTAATATTTTTATGATGTATGAGTAAAGTTTTGAATTCAACTCTCTCTTCTTGTTGGGGAAGTGAAAGTTAGATAATGTCATATAAATACTGTGTTATATTTAAAATAATTTCAGCTTACATATTGTGATTAAAAAAAAAAAATAAGTCAGTGAAATTCTTGGATCAAATGCAAAAAATATAACCGCTGAGACAATTATTACAATATCAAATAAGTAAGTTTAATTTGATCAACTTGTAATACATTTTCTGTTTGCTTTTTTGCCATTTTCATAGATTTTTAGCTCACTGAGAACTCTAATGGTAATTTTGGATTTTGTATAATTTCCTGGTCACACTGTGTCCATTGTCAACAATTTGCTTTATGAGACATCTTCTCTTATACTGCTGAGTAGAAATTGATGAATTTTGGCATGAATGATCCTTGGGTGACCCTTCACAAAGTTTGCTAAAATAAACTTGATCCATTCCGAACAGATTTTTTTATTAAACCTTTAAAGATATCTCCTCTGAAACCAATGGTCACAATTTAATTTCATTTGGCACAAATGGTTACCCCATTACCCTCTGCCATAATTGTTAAAATGAAGTTGATCCCTTGAAGGAAGTGGCTCCTAGTGATTCGACTAGTTTCTTTATATAATTTATGTAGAAAATTTCAAAAATCTTTTTTGAAGCCAATGGTCAGAATTAATTTTTTATTCACACAAATGGTCTCCTTATGGCCCTCTACCAGAATTGCTAAAATGAAGCTGATCCCTTGAAAAATTCTTCTGTGAAACCATTATTCATGATTAAATATCATTAGGCACTAATGGCCACCATATGGCTCTCTACCATAATTGCTCAAATAAAGTTGATCTTGTATAAAATGAGGCCATCAGTGGTTGATTAGTTAGTTTGCTTGTGTATTCTGTATGGAAACTTAAGAAAATTTGAATCTGGCTTATGGTACAGTACTTTTGTGAGCGAAGAAGGGCCTCTATGGGCCACTTGTTGAGAATTCGTTTGATTGGATGAAGACCTGTTCCAAGGCCAGGAGGTCACTCTTGTGTTCTATATAAGCCTTTGTTTAATCAGTATTGTTATTAAGAAACTGCAGGTATAGCAGTTAATTTTGAAACAATAGCCCTACTATAGTGCATTGATTATAAATGTTTAGCGGTTTGTTTTGAAATGCTGTACTTATCTCTTTAATGTTTACAGTGTGTAAACAGCATGTTCATTTTATTTGTTAAATGATGATGAATTTTGTTATCTTTTCCTTTCCTCTAAAGGGAATATTTCATCTAATTTATTTTTTTTTGTGGGATTATGAATGAGCTCTAAATTTACAAATTATGCATTTTCAGAATTATTTCTTAAAATTATGTTTGTGGCTCAGTACTTTTGCATTGAAGTCAATGAGTTGGCGCCAGTTTTCTTTGTCTAGACCATAACTGTCACACATTGATATATTTTAGAATATCTTGGTACAATTGTGTGAGCGCATGATTCAGATTCATATCTCAGAATTTAAGGTCACACTTGAAGGTTGAAGGTCAAAAGTGGGTAAAGATTGCCTGAGCTGTAAGTGCCCTCATGCCTGAAGAATCATCAACTAACTTGGTACTGTTTTTTAAAGAAATCAATGTCTTGGACAGTCTTAATATTATTATTACCATGTTGATTGATTGATTGGATGGTTGGTAAATAATAATCTACTAGTTATATCTTATAGGTAAATCACCTTAATCGGAAAAGACTCAACCAATGCAGTTTTGTTCGATTCTTTTCCTTAATGATGTAATGCTGAATCAAGTATACATGGATTTAGATGATCTTTATACCCCCGCAAATGTTTGAGAGGGGGTATAAAAGAGTCGGTGTGATGGTTTGTTTGTTGGGAAGTCCTTCTGCAAACCACTTTTACATTACTTCACCGATTCAGCTCAAATGTTGTTCATGTGCATGACATTATTTTTTTTCTGCATTGTTCAAAGAATTACAGAATTATGTCCCCTTGTTAGACTTGAAAAATCTGTCCATGACAAATATCTTCTAATGAAAACTTCCAATTAAGCTGAGATTTTGCATATGCATTGATAATGGCGTTAAGATTTGCATGAAATATTTGCATATCATCCAAGGTCACTGTTTTACCAGCCATGAAAAAGCCACATTAATCATCACCTTCAGTGATTTGATAATGTTCCAAATTACTGTTGTTTTTATATTGGCTAATTTTAGTTTTGTTTTGTTGTTTGAATTGAAATCTATTTTGGTACATTTGGAATTATTTGTAGCTCACAGATAAGACAACTAATTGTAGTATATTGCTAATATTGCAAAGTAGCTTTTCAGGTAAGGGGTGTTTCAACTGAAGCCATGAAGGGGTAGTTGAGTCTAAATGTATTGACCTCTGGTATGCAAATAACAGTTTCTCCTCAATCTCTCTTCATATCCTGAAACCTGTAATTGATTTATCTATCCCGGATTAAGGGAAGTCAGTGAGTACATCCTGGTTAGCTTTGTGAAGATTCTTTATACAGAATGTAATAACATGCCTGGGCCCATAATAGTTTGTTGTGGTTTATTAGAATTGATAACTAGACTGATACTGCATTTTTATTTATCTGTGCTATAGAACTGTAGTTTTAGCATGTATTTAATATAAGAATTGTATTGAGATATTAGGGAGGATAAAGTGTTTGTCTCAGCTCAGAATTGTACATGATCAGTCTCTACATTCCATTTTAAAAGATCACTGTAATGTTACTTTACTGAATGTAACTGGCAAACTTCCTATTACTTAATCCTTAGTTGATGTTAAATATATAAGTGCAGGCAATGGGAAAAGAAATCATTACTGAACCTATGTTCATACCAAAGTTTAAGATAAAGGAGAAGGACTAATATATTAATTTTGTTTTGACCTAAAAATTGTAAGATATAGAGATCCTTCAAAACATTTTTGTAAACAGAAAACAAGGAGAAAAAAAAGAAGAACTGTTACAAGATGTACGTATTTAGTAGCAATTTAGCTACAAAAGCAGCCATAATAACAAAAACATGTCTGCTTTTTGTGTCTGCAAGACGTTATCATACTGTGAGGGAAAAGTAATTGATTTGAAATAATGAGAGCTAAATTTGCACACAGGTGTTCCCAGATTAGTTAGTGTAGCTCTAACATATGGGTAATTGCTTTGTTGATGCTTAAGATATTACTATAGTGAATTCCAACAGCATGGATTGAATTAGAAATATCTACTTCAAGTCTAAGGTTACATTATATGCATTTTTCAGTTAATATAATTTTGTATTGCTTATTTGATTTTCTATTTTTGACTATTATTTTGAACTTTTTTGATAGGATAAATATGAATGAAATAAGACCCATTATGATTCTATAAATACATTTGAGGTATCTAGATTCAAGATAAGGTAACTGTTGTTGATAGATACAACTGTTGTTGGGGAAGTTACGTCATAAAATTCTTTGTTTCTTTCTTTGCTGGATCAGTAAATGCTCCTCTCTCAGTATTTCAGTTATTCAGGTGTTGTGCTGTTTAACTGCAACTAAATCAAGTCATATTGTCAAAAAAAAAGAGGCTCACTGCCATTCACTGTAGGGAGTTTTTACTGGACTGCAATGGTTCATTTTAAGCAGATTAGGACAAAATACTTAGATGAATTCAGTATGTGAATTTCAGTTAATCTATGTTTAAATCGTCACTATTAACTTCATAATGCAGGTAATACACAACTAAAAATGTAGAAGCTAGTCATAACATAATGGCAGTTTGGTTTGAAAAACGAAGCCCAGCTAAGATGATACAATATTCAAGAAGCTAAGTTTCTAACTTGAAAACTTAAACCGTGAAACCGGTGACATTTTTGCACCTGACATTGTTTACGGTACACTGAACAAGACACCGTAGTTTCCTCACATCTACAGCTGTCAGTCCTATTTATGTAGTTTATATATTCATAAGTGATTCAGATGACAAAATGTTTGCCTCAGGTAATTAAATGATATGTGCAGAGGTAGCTACCACTTGAAGATTCTGTGGTTCAGTGGTAGTTAGCAATTACACAACAAGACTGAAGGTTGTGGGTTTGAAACCCGGTTGGAGCAAGATTCTTATTGACCTTCATTAGACGCTGATTACTCAAGTCAGGAGAGACCTGGCATGGGCTTGATGACCAGGTAGCATATATAGTGGTACTTCAGTTCTCATCATGTGTCCAGGGTTCAATCCCTTGGCCTGAACACTCAAGGCATTGGCTTCTTTGGCAGAAATGTCCACCTTTACACAGTTATTTA
Organism: Solen grandis; assembly: GCA_021229015.1. Classification (NCBI taxonomy): domain Eukaryota; kingdom Metazoa; phylum Mollusca; class Bivalvia; order Adapedonta; family Solenidae; genus Solen; species Solen grandis. Next base: position 39,128,525 of record CM037784.1, read on the forward strand.
TAAAAAGTGTTGCTTCATTTTGGCAGTCAAATCAAGAAGTCAATTGCCACCTTTGTATTCTGGCAGAAATAGTGGTAACTGAATTATTCCTGTATGAGAGAAGACTTGCTCTTAATAAGTTGATTAAGTCGGAGGTTGTGTTTAGCAATGTTAGTTTCACTTTCTGACATTCCAGAGTTTAGGTGGGTTGAAACTCAAGTTAAAGATATTTTTTTATAATTAAGATTCATCATATTTACCTTTATCATTGAAGTTTTGAACATTTTCCTGAGTTTTGATTCTGGGGAGGGTGATGAGGGGTGTTCAAAATATTCCTGGATTAGCTTTATAACTGTTTTCTTATTTAGTGAAACTAAATGAAATATGCAGTGTTTAACCCTTTCCCCCATATAGACTCATTTTGATGCACTCAATAGGTACCACATAAAGCCTGATCTGCAGAAAACCACAGTTAAACCTTACCAAATTTAATTACAAAATCCTCATTTCCAGACCACTGAGGAGCAGCGAACAGCATAAAACCTGATCAGCCTGTGAGTTACTCACTATGTTGTTCGCATAGGTCTTTTCATGGTTTCCTTTATGAGGGAAAGGGTTAAAAGACAATTATCACCCCAACAGATACATACCAACATGGTAAACAGAAAAACAATGTACCAATGGTAAAAGAACTATCATACATTTAGACTGTAACCAGCATATAGCACATAACAGTCTTGACGTCATTGATGGATTCATTTATGACAAGAGAACCGCTTATTAGATAATGCTTATTGTATATGTTTCCTATACTGGGTGCGGTAATTTCTGACTACACCCAAACTGTAAAACGTTGATCTTCTTTGATGTTTGATGCTTTGTTGAACCAATTGATGTCTGCTCTCTGGACCTGTGTTCATCTTCTGAGATGTCTCTTCTATTAGAAAAGCAATTGAAACAAGTGAACATGAAATGGATTTATCCCCTCTTACTGCATCATTTGGTATGTTTGTGTTGGAATTTTGTCTAGATTTGAAGCAAAACTTACAACTTATTACAGATGGCATCATGATAAGGAGATGTCAGTATTCTCATGTTATGAACAATATTTGTATATAACTGTTTACAATGTTTATATGACGCAAATTTCAACATGATATCACTGAAATATAAATGACTTTTTCTCGCATTTTTATGCTGAAATGGCTGCTTCATTTGAATTAACAGTAGACTAAATAATAACATTGAAAAGAAATAACGGTGTGCCCTGATGTTGCGTTACCGTGGTCATTGATTGATGCATTGAAGTTCATGGAGCAAATCAATAATTGAGATAAAATCATAACTTACATCTAGATTTTAAGATGCCCTTTCAAACCATATGAAAAAGGTTTGTTTTTCTATACTAAATAAGTAATAACAGCTTCAGTGCAGAAACTTTTTGAACATACCTCATATGCAATGAACTAGGCAATTAAAATTTAAAAGTTTTGTTACATCTGGTGTTATGACATTTGATTATTTTATTTTCTGATGCCAGAAACTGTTCATTTGTAAGCATAGTACATAAAAGGATTTTCCAAAGTATCAGAATAAGATCTTTGACAAAGTTTCCTACGGCCAAGTTTTATGAAATGCTTATGTTAAATGGAATTACTTGTTATCTGTGTAGATCCGTGGTTTATAACTGGTATTATGCAAAATATCAGTTAGGTAATGATCGGAGAGTTGAGTGTAGGTATACAAAGAGGGGACCGATCGGTTGGCAACCTTCCCACCTGCACCGCAGCCCAGTTGGCAGATCTGCTGAATGTGGTGAGAGCTTGGCTGTGGCTTATATTTTCCTAAATAAGCAAATCAGGTTGTAAAAAAAAATAAAAACAAGATCTTAATTTTACGCACTTGAAAAACACCGAGAGTTAAAAGGTTTTATTTTGCGTTCTTGACTTTTATTTACTGTTCCAAGTAGGGACCTCTTCAGAGAACTAATTAAGTGTGAATGGCATGGTTTGATTTCTGTTTAACATTATCAATGAGTTCCCAATAAGCTTAAAAAGATTATCAAAACAAGTGAAAAGAAACCCACTTGCTTGACATATATTTAGTAAACTTTTAAGATAAATGCTGAATAGAAGATATTGATAGAACCTATTGAATGTGTTTCAATCCTTATTTTGTGATGACAGTGATACAGAGGAAAGTAAAGTCTTTTTACTGTGTTCAGTGTGAATAACTGAATCTGTCCTGGTTCTGATACAAACCCAGTGGAATGAAATAGTATTGTTTGGGTTATGCCCCTTTGTTGCTGTGGGCCAGGAGAATAAGAAAATCAGTTTTGATAAAGTCTTTTGCTGATGATTGTAATTGTTTGTTTCAGGAGGTCTTCTTTTTTTTTTATATAGAAATGTTCTATTATTTATTGCATATTCTTTACATCTGCCATTCCACCTCCTTCCCTCCAAAAAAAAAAAAGAAAAGAAAAGAAATGGAAATAGATAAAAGCAAAATAGCATATATTTCTGTCAATCAAGATGATGGCACAGTCACTCGGAGAATAATCTGTAACTTTACTGTGTTATTAAGACACGTAACAGGGTAGATTGTTTGACAGATTGCCCCGACTGATGTGTGTAACCACACTTGTATCTACACCTAATTATTGTTGTAGAGGGTAGACATCCGGTTGTTTAAGATGGTTTAACCTCAGTTATCTGCCGAGTGAACTGGTCCTCCTCCAGATTTGGGGGACTACCTACTGAAGATGGTGAGTGACAGATATCTACGTCATGCTGCTGACCTCGATTTGGTGATCTGATTTGTATACAGGTACCTGGGTAAAGCCTGGAGAGAGAGTATCGTACACTCTACTTACCTTGGTTCTGATTCGCTGACTGCCGCACTGTCATATTTAAATCCCCTCATCTTTTTCTGCAGCTTCATTCATGGTGTACTTGTGCAACAGTAGGGATTACTTTGATCAAGTTGATGCTGTGCTTGAGTGATACCACTTTTTTCTGCCTAGATATACTTTGGTGGCAGTTATAGTTTAAATTGAAAGCACAATGTGATTAAGGAATGGCTGGTGTCGCAGAATCTTGAAACAAGTAAGTGAATTACTGACTTGTCTCTTGCATTTCACTTGTCATTGAGTTCATGTGTGAAATTGTTTAAAATAATTAAATCAGTGCACAGATTTAGTTTTGCATAATATTAAATGCAAATTATTCATTTAATTAAACTATTCTTATGAATTGTTATGTAGGCTTTTTGATTTAAAAACCAGGAAAAAAAAAAGTTTACAGGGCCTTAAGGCATAATAACATATAATTCATGCTTTTGAGCAAACATAATAGGGTTGTATCAGGTATCTTGTGCCACAGTTATTTTATTGTAGATATGCTGTAAACTTACACTACTGCTTAAGTTTTTGTAGTCATTTGAGTATAGATTAAAAAATCTGAAATCATTATACAGTTGGGTTGCCACGGTTCCATGTGTTTAAACCCCAGTCCAGCAATCTATCCTCAGTGTTGACTGGAGAGATCTGTGAGTGTCGATCAATGTGGTAGTGGTAGGAGATTAATTGTAGCCTACTCTGTACATGTGGGGAAACTCCGATCACATGTGTGCTGCCGGCTTTGTTGTACTACACGTTATACAAGCGCTTGTTATTCTGGTCTGGATTTATCACCTGAATAGGATTTAGATCAATGTGTATCAGTAAGTTGACAAATATTTTGTTGGTTTTAACATTCTTGTCATTGTTGTATTCCAATGTATCTGTTAATTTCTTGTTTAATGTCTTGAGATAAACATGATTATGACGTGATCAGGCCTGTTTGATTGGTTGAATTGCTCTTTGGCCTGATCTTTGTTTCTGGTAATGGACTGGTATTTTGAAATTTGATTATATATTGTTGTGAAGGTTGTTCTTGATAACTAATATGGTCAGAGATGGAGAAGAGCCAGGTTTAAAAGTTCCCATTCATGCTTGCAGCACATGGTTGATTGTACTACGTACACACAGTGGTGTCTCAGAAAGGGAACAGAGTAGTACGAGGCCACGTGGTATCCATAGGTTCAGTTGTATAACTCAGGATTGCGCAATGGACAGCATTGATAAAACTGGCCAGCTCAAATCTTGATCTGTATTGGTAGGATCGAAGTCCTTTGGCTTGAAACTGCCTTAATTATTAATTAAATCAGCACAAAAATACATACACTATTTGGAGAGAATTTGCCTCTGTAAATCAATAGTCTGACGCAGTTGTCTGCAGGTTACGTCATCAGGGGAAAAAGTATTGAATTGAATCTCATTCAAGTAATTTGACTTTGTAATAAATTGTATTAACAGTATTGATAGACTTGTTATATTTGTTTACACAGTAATTACTCTCCCTGCCCCCTTCCCCTCCTCTCTTTCTCTCTCTCTCTTTCAGTCTGTGTCTCTCTGTAAGTAGTAATTGAATGTGCAGCAGCAAGGAAAGTAGATTAAAAACAGAATTTTTGAGAGTGGTAATTTTCCAAAGGAATTTATGCATAACTTCAAATGTGCACATTAATTGAATCTAAATTAGGTTTTTTGATGTGCCCTGAAGCTTTGTTCAGTGTCTAAGCCAATCCCCGTTTTAAAACCACACATTCATTTTCAAGCCGGATCATTCTTTTTTCATACACACACTTAGTGGTGAAGCATGTAAAATAGAGTATTGTAACTTCTCTTGTAATATTAATGGTATTTAATTAATAATAATTCTCTTAAATAACTAGCAATGCTTAGTTTAAGTTTTAAATTGATTTTTTTTACGCCAATTGGGAAACAAGTTCTTACACCGTATACTGATCCCTCTCGATGGTTCCTGGTTTGGACCAGTACTTTGCCTGGGAAGGTCATGAAGAATTCTTGCCTCCAACAGAGTTTAAACCCACAGTCTTTGGATCTGTAATTCTAAGGATATGTTGCCACTGGCTAAATGTCAGGTAACACGAATTGAATCATTTGAAATAAACCATAAACATAAGTCAAAACACAATAAAAACTTGGAAACAGACTGAAACATTTATTTACTTAATCGTATTCTTTTTTTAAAAAAAAAATGTTTTTAAAATAATAGAATTGATAATTGGACATATACCGCATTTAGTACATCATCAACGGTCAGATGCATTTGCACTGCATCTTGTTCACCTTTGGATGATCAGTCTGTCATTGAATTTGAAAGGAGTACTTCCTACATATTTCCTCTGATATTCTGATTTCTTCCTATGTAAAGGAGAAAATGCATTTCAACTCTTACACTTAAATTTGTACTTCAGAAGTTTTGTGAAATAGCCTAGGGCAATATCAGTCTTTGATGGTCATCTTGTTTCTCTCTTGTGAGCTCATTAGCAGTTTTGCTGTGATTTAAACCATGTGTGAAATTGTCTGAGAAGATGGGAGATGTTTTGATTGTACTTTTTTTAGAAGCCATCCTCTTGAGTTATAGATCAAATGCAAGAGACTTGATGTTTCCCAGGGGTATTATCAATTCCTTGCATGCACTCATTAGGTCTGTACTAGAGCACACTCTCGTTTTTGATCTACAGTCCCTTTAATGAATTTGTCATTTTTTGTTGCATTTTTGTTGCATTTCATGACAGATTTATTCCTCCTGATACAGGGTGTGAACTGGCAGGAACGTGTGATTTCTGTTGAAGTATTTTGGTTGCTTAGATTGATGCATACTGGTAATTAATACAAGCAAGCTTAGGAAAACAACCACTCTGTTTTGAAACTCGTGTAAACATTGTCATAAATTAAGAATTCTGAATTAAAGCTTTCGCCACTGCATACAGTAATCGCAGTGGTAGAGGAGACATCTGTAAGAGGTAGAAGGCATCTGTGAGCAGTAGGAGACATCTGTGAATATTATAGATCTAGCTTATGTTTGCGCAGTGTTAGGGGAGTGGTTAGATCCCACTTGGGAACACAGTTTTTTGAGGGCTATGAACAAACTGGGATTGGTCCATCAATAGCAGGATAGAGCTTCACATAACAGCTCTGTGTTGTATCGTTATACCTGTCTTAATCAATCATTCTATATTAATCCTTCACTTCTTTCCAAACTACCCAAGCATATCATGTTTATCCGTGTCCTTAAACTTTTCTTCTTTCTTTCTTTACCTTTTTTTTTTTAAACACAGTTGACAGTATATTTAGTGTTTAGACAGATAGTCTGTCAAGGGTCAGTCACAAGTGATATATTTTGACCTGATTCTCAAGGCCTGCTACTGAGATATGGGTGAGGAGTCAAGCTGTCCTTGTGGTCAGTACACACAGGAATGTTGACCTTCCAGATTAGACGGTTCAGCCAGTAATAATGAACATGGTAAAAAAATCAAATATGTCTTGGTCCCTCCCTATTAAAGTGTATTTTGATTCTTGCAATGCTATACTATGGAAGGTCACACAGGACAGCATTTAGGGTTTATCTTTTTCATAAAATAAAATTCACATATTAAATTATAGATGGAGTTGGATGATACAGAACATTTTTTTGGCCATACTCTGTTGCCCATCTGTTTATTGTTGATATTGTTGATATATTAGGTCTGTGTGTGTCTGTTGACAGGGGTGGGGAGTATTATGACTTGGACAAAACCAATTGGCTGTTGGCCTGACTGTGACCTGAAGTGTTGATCAATACAGATTCAATAGCTCCACATTCCACTGGAGAGGTAGATCAGGAGATAGGTGTACCCCATCTGATTGTAGTTCTCTGGCACTGGCTCCAGCTACAGTGGCTTGGGAGCCAAGAATACATGATATATACAGCGTTCTTGTGTTTTCTCTCTCTTATTCCTGCCTGTGTCTTTCACTCCTAATTCCTGCATTCCTGCCTTGTCTTTCTCCCCTTTCTCTCTCCTCTCTCTTCCTGCCTTTGTCTCTATACCTCACTCTCTCACTCTCATTCCTGCCTATTATTTTCTTGCCTCATCCTGCCCCCCCCCCTCTCTCTCTCTCTCTCTCTTTTCCTCTTTCTCTCACTCTCTCACTCTCATTTCTGCCTATTATTTTCTTGCCTCATCCTGCCTCTCTCTTTTCCTCTTTCTCTCACTCTCTCACTCTCATTTCTGCCTATTATTTGCCTGCTCCTGACCGCACCTCTCTTCATTCTTGGTGTTGTGTGACTTACATTTCTCTTTAGATATTCAGATTAATTTGTGACATCTCCAGACCTGCTTTTCCTTATGCTTAATATTTGGAGGAAAAAGTAAAAGGAGAAGAAAAAAGATAATTTAACCTTTGTTTTCAACAGGTTGTAAAAAAAATGACCATTTCCTTTCTTCATCCTGAAAAAGCCTTTCATATAAAGTCTTTGCTTTGTATGTGTACAGAGATTTCTCTTTGACTTTCAATAATTATTATGACCTTTCACAGGTTAAGAAACCTAATTGAATTATGTATAATATGTTTATGTTCAACAATTTTTATGTCAAACTGGATTAATTTCATTATAACTCACCTACAGCTCTGCTTGACTTACAAAATGACGTTTGTGTCAAATACATTAGAGAGAGAGAGAGGGATAGAGAGAGAGAGATTCTTTTTTTGGACAGTTTATTCAGTTCTTTCTAAATATTCTGAAGGAAGATAACAGTTCAGACATAAGAGGTTCAGATGTATTACAGAAAAAAGTTGTTAATTGTATCTTACGGAGGCATTTCATACTTCATTACACAGATTTGTGGCAATAATTACAGTTATTAGCATAGTCAAGTCTGAGAATAAAACCATATGGTCCCGTGGTTCCAGGGAAAGAAAGATGTAGGCTTAAATTGCGGGTTTGCACTGACATTCAGATGTAAAATGGAGAAAAAACTTAATGACCAAACATATGCACTATTTTATGGCTGTTGTTAGCATTGGGAAGACCTGCACTTGCCAAATTGTAATTTCATAGCATGCTTGTCAATGGAAGCTGAAGACTGTCTCATTGTTTTTGCAAGGAATAGAGATTATGTGGAGTATCAAGAGATGGGGAACCTCTAAATCATATGTAGTGCACAATTTAATGGGAGGTGTATAAATATCATACGTCAAGTGCATACCTTCCTGCAATAAACACATGCTTTCTTCGTTGTGATGCCATCATACTAGCAGGAAATACTCCAGATAATTTGTGCTCTCTCTTGTTTTTGAGCTGTGAAAAATTAGCCCCTTTTAAGTCATTATATTTAATTAGAAGTTATGATGAATTAATTATGATTTTCATTTTTTTAGTTTTGGGGAACATAATTTGATGATCTAAATAGCTTGGGGTTTGTATCAGATTCTGTTTAGGTTACAATGGACTGTTAATATGATGTAAGAGCATTGCTGAGTGATTATTTTTTATTGAGTTTGTTTGATGTTTTCATGAGTTGTGAAAAAATGCACGTAGTCATTTTAAATAAAAGAGTTTAACTTCCTTTTATTATCTGATACATGTGAAGATCAGCATTAAGTGATGTTTGTTTTTATATGATGGAGAAAAAGAGGGAAGCACAAAGTCAAAGGAATCCCCCACTCAGTGGGATTGAACAAGGAAATGATTTCAAGAGAGAGGGAGTTAAAAAATCAATGATAAAAGAAAGAGAATAAAGCCTGAGAGTAGGTCACACAGTGTATTTTGGTGGAAGCAGAAGTATTGACTCACTCCCAGGAAATGACCCAATGTAAACAATATTAATCCAGATCATCCTGCATGTGAATCACAGGCTGATCAAGTTTTTGTACAGTTCACTTCTCCCTAAGTTTGTTAGAGATATTAAACTTACAGTTTGAGCTGGCTTTTCTTTGGTCAAATATGGTAGATGCATAATATGTAACTTAATACCCATGACTGGGATACTAAGTCTGTTGTATGTGCATGCAATAGGGGTATTAAAAGTCTATCACATGCTAAATGCAATTTCAGCCCTGTAATTAAACTGGGTCACATGCTTTAAATAATGAAAACTGCTGTTATTCAAATGGTAGCGGAGGGCTTTATGCATATTAAATAGGAGAATTTTAAATGCTGACATCCTTGCACATGTGTTTTCTTGAGAGTTTGCATACTTACATTTATGACAGAAGTAGTTAGAAAATGAAATATAAGTGAGTGGAGAACTCTAATTCCTATATAAAATTAAGTATTTGAATTTGGGTCATTTACCTTGTTTTGAGAGTTGATGTGTTACTTTTAATGGGCTTGTGTGCATACTCATACACATTAATTTAGTGTTCAGCTGTCCTTATGCAACCGCTCATTATATGTATCACAATGTAAGTGATATTTTTAGTTCACCTGAGCAAAACGTGCTCAAGGTGAGCTTTTGTGATCATCCTGTTGTCGTGTGTCGTCAACAATTTGCTTTAAACAACATCTCTGAAACCCCTGGACAGAATTTTATTAAACTTGGCAGGGATGATCCTTGGGTGAACCTTTACAAAAGTTGCTAAAATAAAAGAAAAAGTTATGAAAACTTTAAAAATCATCTCCTTCAAAACTACTGGCCGGATTTCAAAATGTTTTGGTACAGTTGTTCCTTGGGTAACCCTCTACCAAGATTGCTAAAATTATTTTGATCCGTTAAAAAAAAACATGGCTGCCAGGGGCAGGGCTAATTTACCATAAATGTTATAGTGAAAACTTTAAAAGACTTCTGCTCCAAAACTACTGGCCAGATTTTAAAATGTTTTGGCACAGATGTTCTATGTCTACCAAGATTGCTCCTTTAGAACAGTGGTTTTTAGGTGAGAGATATAGAGCCATCATGGCCCTCTTGTTTATTTTTGCATAACGCCTAACCTTTCACCTCATAATTATTCATGTACATATGCAAGACTTAATGAATATTAATATACTGAACTTTAAATATTTAAATATTAAACTGGATTTTGCAACACAGACTACAATATTGCATGAGCAAGCAGAGGACACCCTACTCAGATAGCTCTTTCCTTTTGTTCTTAATTTCTTTGTTTTTTGGTACAGTATCCCAAATATTTTACTTTGATTTATCTGATGTGTCCAGATACATTCAGTCCAGCTTAAGTGCGTGTTTGTATAGTGCATGGAGGGCTCAAAATCAGCGTGTTGTGCACTTAGTAAAATCGGAAACTTGTATCAAGTGGATGATCAACTTGTTTGTCTAAATCATGCTTCCCTGTCAAATCATGATATGGTCACAGTAATGTGCATGATATAGGGCCATCTTATCTCATTGTATGACTTTCATTTGAAATGAAGGATTATTGAGAATATTCTTAAAAGCCTTATCGTTACTAATTTTTGATTGGTTTTGAGAGAAATGCCCTTTAAATTATGTTATTGCTGTAACTTTTATCCAGTGAAAATGATTCATAGGTAATTTAACATGAATCATTAATTTGAGATCAGGAAGTTTTGCCAATAATCACATGGTTTCTTTAATAATTTTGTCCTTATGTTAATTTTCTTGACACACTCGACTGAAAATATCTAAGAAAGAAAATATGTATATTTCAGGTAACAACGTGAAAAGTACATCCTCTCTCAACTGATAGCCTGATACAGAACAACTTCAGCTTTAATATAATTTTATAATTTTGGAAAACAGTTGCCAACGGAAATCAACTAGAAAAAAAGAAAGTTCAAAGTTCTGCTGCTACGATAACCACATCCAGCTTTCAACATTCATTTCTCACCGCTGGCTAGCCGGTAACACAGACGGGCCCAGATGGATGTGTCTATAGGAATTAAGTGTGAGCCGTCCAGTCCCCTTAGCTTAAGTCACTGTACACAGCCAAACTTTGACGAAGGTTTCGGACGCGATATTTTCAGTGATTACACAGGAACGGATGACTATGGCTCTGACAAATCGTTTCCAGACGACAGTGTGGACTTTGACAGTGGAAATCTTTCTCCGAACAGTTTAGACGACAGTAAGTTTGACCTGGAACCAACGTTTTTTCCTACGGGGTGGAGAACATCGATGTGGACAGTGGGTACACTGGAGACAGCGGGGAAAGCAGCGGGGAGGTGTCCCCTTGTAGTGTGGACACCAGTAGCCACAGTGGGTACTATACCACTAAAGTGGAGTTCTGTTCTAGTTCAAACTATGATACGGATGTAACTGATGGTCAGAAAAAACTGTGTCTTGTATGTGGGGACATTGCTTCAGGGTTTCATTACGGAGTTTCTTCATGCGAAGCATGCAAGGCCTTCTTCAAACGCACCATACAAGGTAAGAGCATTACATTTCTTGTCTCCAAGGATCAAGGCAATCTTGTTATCTGAAATGCAATCTTGTTGTTGATCAAATTGAGCACATCTAACTAGTAGATTTGTTATTTTCTCTAAAATGTATTTCTATCAATTTTCTGCGAACCGCTTACAGTAAGGATAATTTGTTTTCAATTTTGTAATGCTGCATGGATTTATTTAGTTTTTTCTTGAAGCTCACTTTTTTCCCCTTTAAAGCTTAAAGGCCGTGGTAACAGTATCTGTGAACTGAGATGGAAACAAGTTTGATCTAATTTGCATATTTTGGCTGTCTACATTTTGGTTGCCAATTGTTATTCTAACATCCATGTAGATCAGTTAGGCCATTTTTGTGGATAATGAAATATGAATATGCATTATACACTTCAAAATGTTGTGATGACTTAAGAGTGGAAATGATTTTGTTGTGATAACATTAACATAATCTGTAGGTCAAGAAGAAAAGCCTGTGAAGTTATTTTACGTAGTTTGTGAAATATAATGAAATGGTTAATAAATCATCTGTGAGATATGGCTACTGCCACGACACTGATGACGTAGGGAAGAAAGTAACGGATGACTTTATTTCATGATAATTAATTAGTTGGGAGAAACAGGCAAACTGACTACATTCAAAAGTTTATGTATATTTTATTATAGGGAACTGTACCTAGAAGATGAACTTGTAATATGTTGATAGTTTTTGATGAGAAAGTGTTTGATGATATTTAAGAACTAGGAACAGTATGCTGTTTTCTTTAGATTCTATACTGTTCTTAGTTTCTTCCTCCTCTCAAACAGCTTTGCCAATTGCAGACAATGAATTCTCTGCAGCTTATGCAATTCATTCAAGGATTTGTTCAAAGGAAATTTGATAAGTAAGGCTTTTGGAAGTTTATTTTGGATGTGGGTTCTTACGTCAATTGTCTAGAAACTTCCTGCTGCATCAACGCAGTTGCACTGATTAAAGATGCTGCTCCACTATTAACTATTGCTTCCCTTTGTATCTGGTTTTGAACTTATGCAATCAGCTGTTCTGTGAGTTCAGATTTATGTGGTAAAAACATCATCAATTTCTATATTGAACTGTAATGTTTTCTGTTTTTTTTTGTTGTTGTTTTTTTATTCAGTGTGCATATTGTAATGGGATTTAAACATTTTATATTTGAATAATCTAAAGCATCATTTATAGCAGAATCTACCGATAGAATCCTTCATGTTATTTAGATCTGAAAGTCAAGTATACGTGTCACAGTGATTTCATGCCACATAACCTGATGATTATGCAGAAAGCAGTTAGATATGGCTGATTGACAGGAATCCTTTATAAGTGATTCTAAAAATGTGATGTGCACCTTCACACCTTTTGTTTATAAGGAATTTCTCTTTGTTGATAGATAGCATTTTCTCTAGTTCTCTAGTTATCAGTCTATCTTGATATGCACTTGGTGACACATACTTTAAGTTTCGTCATAATTTGGAACTAATGATCCAGGAAAAAGTAGGATTACAGGTTAATGCAGAAAAAAAGTAGTATCACAGGTAGAGCTGAACCAGTAGAGCAGTGCTGTATATACAACTTGTACCAGTACACAAGCACTGAGTTATGCTAGGCTGTTTCTAAGATAAGATGGGGGGAAAAATGATGTAAAGTTTAGAGATGATAGAACTTTATGGTTACAAAAATAGCTTTATATATACTGGCACATTCTAGCTAATAGATAATCAAGTGTTATGCTTATTTTGTGTATTCAGTATATAATGTTTATCCCTTTACGCCATGAATATTCATGTACAAATTCATGACTTTCTGAATACTAATTGACTAAACCTAAAAGGGTATATGAAATGATGAATTTTTCTTGAAATATTTTATAAGCAAGCATAAGAGACCCAGGTCTGGGTCTGCTCTGTTTGCCAGTGCATCAAAATGAGTTTTTATGAAGTAAATAATTATTTATTTTCATGAATTTCATATTTTTAGGAAGTTTTGATTTTGAAGTTGCAATGTTAAATTCTGCAAATATGTCAGAAGAATAAGTTCATTTCATGCTTTTTATTGTGGAAGGGTTTGGATACTGCCACAACTGTATCGCAAAACACCCAGACATCAGCTTCCCATCAGGAAATTGTTTTTTCTGATTGATCTGGTAATGTTGTTATCTTCTACATGCATAAATCAAACAGCAATTCATATGAATCTATTTCAATAGATTAGCCTTTAACTGCTTTATATGTACTTGTTGAATTTATGGCAGTTTTATCTCATCATTTGTTCTCATTTCCTGTAACAGTGTTTGATTTCAAGAAATAGGACAAGGCATTACCTGTTTAAACATTAATTCAATTATTGAACATACAGGTGCACAGTTGATCTTGAACCTGTAGTTGCAGTTTATGTCTTGGTTTTTTGTATGTGAATTTTTTTGGATTTTTTTTTTCTTTAATGGGACTGCCCCACAGATGCTTAAATGGCCAAGTAAAAAAAAAATTCTAATTTCAAGAAAATCAATGTTATATTTGTATGTGAGGCATTGAAATCTGATCACTGATAAATTACATTGCCTAAGAAATCCCGAGATATTGCCGTTTTTGCATTTTTTTTATAACGCAAATTTTACTGCGTTACAAACGCAATAAGTTTTAAAATAAGATTTCTGAAAAATCACGTGACAGCTCTAGTGCCTGTTCGCACATGCGCATCTAATCAACCAAGCTATTTCAAGCACTATAATGGGGCCAAAAAAAACAACAGCAAGCGCCAAAAAGCGTACACTTGCTGCGAGACAGAAACGGTAAAGATCAAAACTTGTAAATATCGGCAATCGAGTCACGTGATGGGGTGACATAAAGAACACAATCGGAGCCGACAGCGACAGCTTGGTTGCTAAATTGTTGATAGACAAGTAAGTGTATTTTCCAAAACTGGGAACTTTCTCAGGTGCATTGCACAGTGTAACGATAACAGCTTTATACTTTAAAACGACTTGGCAACAGCCAAGAGATTTAACCTTTACGTAGACATTGATCAGTATTGATCTTTATGATTGGAAATCAGGACGTTAACCCCAAAACCATTTTGTCCCTTCTCTCTCGTTGACAATGCATTTATCGATCACGTGATCTATGTGAAGTGCCGTATAATGAAATCAAAGTTTTATTTATAAATGGAAACTCCCTTATTGGGTAAGATCAGAAACAATTTTATTTGATTATAATAAGATAATCAGTATTTTTCTGGCTGTTGATAGACTTGATAACAAAATTAATAACATTACATCCGAAAATGAGTTTATTTATGTTTTTACGGTAATTTTGATAGCATCTGGGAGGCAATCCCTCTAAGTTCAATACCCATTACATAGCTCCTGTTTTAAGTAGAATTTGGCTTCATTGCAACACAGCCATTTAGTAACCTCATTTTGTTGTAACCCCAAAATACCTGAAAGCTGCCTGGCTACAACTGCAAGGATTTTCAAAATATATCATGTGTGATACCCTAGATATAAGAAAGAAAGATGAGAATGTTTAACAGATGCTTTGCTTGAAGTATTGCTGATTCACCCACAGGTAAGGTGGGTTTAGGTTGATCCTTTACCACATTTTGATGCATTGGCAAGCAGAGAAAGCTCCTTGACCCTGATCAAGGTCTTTTTTGTTTGCTCATACAATATTGTAGCTCAGATTATACACAGTCTGCATATAAAAAGATCCATTGTTTCTTACATATTTTTGAGTTCAGTAAATTTATATTCATCAGATTATTAATGTGTACATGAATATTCATGATGTAAAGGGATTCATGAATGGCCCAAATAGTTGAAAACAGCATCATCTGCAATTAATACAAATATAAAACAACATTAGATATGCAGCTTTGCATATTCTTAGATTTTATATTCATGAACGTGACCAGGTATAAATGTAGATTTAAAATACCTAATTTTGAAGTTGAATAACTGCATAGAAATAATCGGCAGGTATAATCCAGTCAGTGAGTGCTCTGTACAGGTGGAAACTCTTGCTTAGTTTTAGAGGTCATGTTTTGTTCATTAACTTTAGAATGTCAAGGTCATGATAACACCAGTGAAAAATTTGATCATGTAACAGAGAATATTATGGCAGAAATAAAATGACAGTACTGGTATTTGCAATAAAATGTTAAAGCTCCCAAGAAAATATGGTAATTATTGCAGCAATTGGTTTGTCCACCCAAAGGGTGTATGTCAGAAAACACCTGCAACTGTGGGCGGGATGTTGACTGTTGCCCAGGTTACAGCAGAATATCAGGCATATGGCGGTGAATCCATGCAGCTTCAGTTTTAATGGCAAGGAATTGGCAGCTATTGTACAACTGGCATTGTTTATTATCTGAAATCTTTCGTAATACCTGTAAACCCCCCCACTTTTTTGCAGTATTACGTCTTCTGAGTAAAAACAATTCGAAAGAAGGAGCACTTTCATTAATTATGACATTTTGAAAGCATTTGATGTTGAATTTGATACAGAGGCGTGGGATTTTGTTTTGAATATTTGTCAGAAAAAGGCATAAATAAATAAACCTTGAATGATATAAAAAAGGTTAAGAGACCCAAACTTGTTTTTCATTGTGTGGATTTCAGCTTTACCTGTTTATATTTATAAGGAATTGATAAAATGGGAAAAGAAAATCTTTTCAAATACAAAGTTAATATAGATTTCCTTAGAGTAATAGGGACCTGATTCCCTTAGATATAGAAATATACTGAAACACGGACGCATGAACTGTTTTTTTATGAACATTGCATCAATGGAATTTTACTGAGTATAAAAACTTAAAAGTCAGCACCATTGTAAATTAAAAACAAATTTACCATACAAACAAAATTTGATGGCAAAAACTGTTGTAGTCTGGCATA
This sequence comes from Solen grandis, assembly GCA_021229015.1. NCBI lineage: Eukaryota > Metazoa > Mollusca > Bivalvia > Adapedonta > Solenidae > Solen > Solen grandis. The sequence goes on from CM037784.1 coordinate 39,144,651, forward strand.
GTTTGCCAGCAACAGTTGTGAGATGTGTAAAATAGCAAGTCTCGTATGCAGACATATGCAGACCTAGTCTTACAAAGGAACTGATAGTCTGGCAAATACCGAAATGTTAGATCCATTGCTTCTCGAGTCATGTTTTTTGTTTTACTTATGTGTGATACTTCAGTTTTTATTGTCTCTTGTATTTTTTTTTCATTATACTGAAAACTGAATGTAACTAACATGTTTTTCCCTGCAGAGAAAACTATATTTGATGCAGAGTTGAGACCTTTCAAGTAATTGTTACATGAAGCATTTGAAAGGTTCTTTTTTGTTCTCTCAGTGTTGAAACACCATAGGATCATTGATAAGAATACCATATGTTTATAAACACAATCTTGCATAAATTAATGAGATCTATTTTCTGTGGAATGCACAATTTTGAGTGGTAGCGTTTTTCTGGATTCTTACCTGTGATAACCAGCCATCTGTAGGAGATGGGTCTGTCGGGATTTGTCTTCAAGTAGTCCAGCTCGTCCTGATCTTGGTATTTGTTTTCCATTTTGCAAAGGTTGTATTTTGTTTTTAAGTTAATTCATGAAAAGTGGGTTGGTGTTTTGGTCTATAATCTTTGAGAGGGACCGACTGTTGAACCTGAGTACAGAAAGTACACTGACACTGCATGGGGACGATACATAGATAGGTCTACTGATCATACCCTTGGTGGTAATAAAATCCTTCTGCACTCAGGTACAATCTGGGGAAAATCTGCATCGCCCAGGAGGATAAATTGCTTCAGCTGACTGGTGCTAATACTTATTTCTTTTTGCTGTGTTTGTTGACAAGCACTTATTAGTTCTGGGACTCCAGTACAGTATTGTACTGATGATAAAAAAAGAAGCTTGCAGGAACCCACCTCTTTTAGTCTTTCTCAGCTACCACTGGATGAATTAGGTCTATGAACTGTATAGGTCACTGAAGAGGTTATATGGGGGTTTGCCTTTGACTGGTTATTACTTGTTCAAGGAGGTAAGTCTCTGGTAGAAAGGTTACATGCATTGATGACTAGAGTTCAAAGTAGAATTATATCATCGGTTGTTATATTTTTGTCATTGATGGCTGCATGTTTGAACTTATGAGGTATTTATCTAATACAGAGGTCAACAAGTGTCTGTGAAGGAACTGTATACCTGGAAACTGTTCTGTAATTCATCTCTCTGTATTGAAAGGGAAAAAATCAATATTATATGAATGCAATCAAAATCAAGCAATACATCATTAATGTCATTAAGTAGAATTATTCTACAATGACAACAGCCTATAACAAGTTGAATTAACAAGATTTTATGCTGATGATGTTTAAATACCTGGAAGAGGGATAAATTAATGGTTGTTTGTCATTGGCATACATTTTTTTTTTTTTTTTTTTTAACATTTTTTGAATCTTAATGTTGTTTAAATTTCTCATTCCTTTTCTTAACCATTCTTTTATAACCATGCTGTTTGTAAGCTGGGTTATTTCATATCACTTAAAATGATAGCTAATTGGAGAGGTCAGACCTCTCCACTGTGATTTTAAGTTACAGCCGAGATCTTGTCTCTGACCAACTGCATAATGGGATCGTTTTGCATATTATGTTTGAGCATGTGCCTTGTTAAAAATCTGAATAAGATTTTTACCATATGATACATTAAGTTGCACAAAACAATCTTCATTGGGATAAGACTTTACTTACATGCATGGTATTGGCCATACTCTTTACTTCTTTTTTTTTTTTTAATGCATATTGCATTATTATTTTGAGAATATTTGCTTAACCCTTTCCCTCATATAGACTCATTTTGACGCACTCAATAGGTACCACATGAAGCCTGATCTGCAGAAAAACACAGTTAAACCTTACCAAATTTAATTATAAAATCCTCATTTCCAGACCACTGAGGAGCAGCGAACAGCATAAAACCTGATCAGCCTGCGAGTTACTCGCAGGCTGATCTGGTTTTATGCTGTTCGCATAGGTCTTTTCATGGTGTCCTCTATGAGGAAAAGGGTTAATTATGACAAGTTTACAGTCTATATGTCAACTTTGATTCTACTTATTTCAGTCCCATTACCTCCAATCTGTAAAAGGAAAGTTACTTTTCTTTATTTTATCATGCATTAATTTTTTTACATGGAGGTTGACCTCTCATTGGCTTCTTTTTGAAGCTCAACACTCAGTAGTGTTTTTGATAACCAAAGCAGAGTCCATTGCCTGTCTCTAATAATCTAAAACAAACAACAAATTTTTTGATCAAGAGGCCTATTAAGTATTGGTTATTTTCATGACTAGTGAATTCATTTATATGGCCTGATAAAGTGGTCGCAGTATCGTTGTTTATAAATGGCAGGCAGGATGATAATAAAAGTGATTTTTGGATTGATTGTCCATGAATTTGTCCTGAAGTTGAGTTTGTCAGGGATTGATTGCTGTAGAACCTCAGCCTCAATATCTGCTAGCCTAATTGTGAGGAAGCACCATGCTTGTAACCATAGATCAATAGGTTGTGAAGGAATGACATACATTTGTTCTTTGCTGAAGTGCAAAACTATTTATCGATATCAACTTCAAACAGAAGACCATAACCTTTTCCCTACCAGTATGTCTGAAAGGTTCAAACCCATGATTAGTTATAATTGCTGCATTTAAAAGGGTACTGACAAGATTGCATATGATGCCACTGTGAAAGGTGAAATTCAAACTGATATATCTAGGCTTGCTTCTTTTTCATTATTCATGAAGTGGTTCTGCTCATTAAAATCAAGAGTGTCTGGGTTGATGTTTCATTAGCATTTGAATACTGATTGTTGTTGCTTTATCATTTCTATGGCACTGTGTTACATCAGGTTATCAAAGTTCATACTGTTAACAATATGAAATAATCAGATCAGTAGGTAATTTACATACACTTGCATATTTTAATAATCTAACTATATTCCCTAGATTGTTCATAAGAAGGCTTTAAAGATTTCCTGGCAGATACAGCTACACAAGATCTAATGGCTCTCTTCTTAAAGTCTTGCATGTTAAATAAGCCTGATATCTTGTCAACAGATCGCTCTAACAGGATCTGATTTGTAATTAAGGTTTAATGCAATTTCTGCAGTTAGCTCTTGATTAGAGAATCATAACATCTTGTTGAATTATTAAGAATCCTTTTAAAAAGTTGAATCAGAGGTAATTTAGAAGAGTTGTGTGATTAGACACTGATTATATGACTATGCTCTAAAAATAAGAATATTTGATACATTACTATTTCAACATACTCGGTCCTTTCTATGTATTATTTTATTACAATTATTGAAAAGAAATATGGGTCATTGTTTGCACTATCTGTATTAGATTTAGTATTAACTAATGGAACTTGCACATTATCTTAGATGTGGATGTTACATCACGCAATTCATTGTACATTGGCACCTCATTTCATTGTTTATGACATTCGTCTTTGATATTAATAGTGTGTTTACTATTCTTATTGATAATGGTTTCCTTTGAGATTTTAGCCTACTGAATGCGATAAAGACATTCTGGATTCAGATGTTGGATGGCAAAAAAAACTGCCTGTGAATTATTTTATACAGTCTGAAGACAGTGGATGGGTTAACTTACAGTAAGAAGAAGGAGAGACTTTCATTTGTTTTGCTATTGATTCTCAGATATCTTGTGGAAATGTCAAAGGGTGACGGTGGATCTCCTGTATCCTCTAGAGTCTCTGGGATTGCTTCCCTGGCACGTAGTATGTATTATACACGCCATCCTGAGCACAGGCTCCTTAATCTTTCCAGTTTGATACAGTCAAATCTGCATTTCTTGGCGTTGAGTTTTCAGATAAGTATACACTTCAGTAATTAATGATAACATTTTAAGTCACCAATAAGGATATATTGCAGATTTTTGGAAGACTAATGATACAGCAGGTGTTTTGGTGAGGAGATTTTTACGCATCTCACAGTCTTCAGAAATAGAATATAACTATAATTATTACCTTTGAATCCCGTAAGAATCCTGGTGTCTTAGGCATTGACCTTGACTTTAGTAAAGCTTTGAAGCAGAACTGAAATTGTCCTATTTTCTTACACCTGATACGAGTGAGCTGCATCTGATACCTGTTCAAATGTAAATATCCTTGACTTTTAAAGCGTCCTTTTGTGAAAACAAGATATAAGATTAAGTGCGTTGAATTTGCAAGGGTGGCTGGATATTTTAAAGAGTGTCTAAACTGGATGACAAGACTACACAAGAACAGGAAGGTCAGAGAAGGGCAAATGTAAATGAAAAATAAAAAAAAAAAAGAGAAAATTGCTAATGCTTTTTTTTTATGTTTTCTTGTGTTAGATATTACCCTCTGCTTGTCAAAAGTTTCACTAGGAAGTCAGTGGCTTGTTTCATCCATCACTTAAACAGGTGGTCTCTTGATGTATAAGGTCTATATATGTCTTCAGATCTTGAAAGGACAGAAAATGAGCCACACTGTTTCTGAATGTGACAGATTTGAATATATATATTTTGATATACTGGACATCAGCTGCACTCAATCTGATCAAATTATGTGTTGCAAATTGCAGGACTGGTTGGCCTGCTGTCTGGATAATATGACTGGCTATGATGGTATAATCATGTGGGATTCATGCCACATGTCTATGGTGTGATACTGCAGTGTGGCAGCACCATATCTGTCTCAAGTAAACATAGTCTCCTAATGACTGAAATACTGTTGATGGGACATTAAACCCATTAAGCAAACATTTTAAAGTCATCTTTTTTTGGGGTGGACTCAGCTGGATGCCATTTTGAGTGGGCTCAGCTTAGGGTCCTGGGTTAAGTCATTGCAGTTAATGAAATCAGAAGAGCTGGAAGAGTAGGTCAGTCTGATGTATTGGACTGTGTGTACTGTACAGTGGTGGTTGAATGGTCATGACAGCCTGGTTGTCTACATATGATATAGGGAAGGAAAAAAAAGTTGGGGAATTATGTTCTGTCCTGAAGGCCATGAAGTAGGGAAATGATTAATGAAGAAGGGTTCTGTACCATAGACTGTTTCCTTTGAATATATACAAAACTGGTGTCTGTCTCCCATGTCCTAGAAGAAACATGACAAGTTTGGTAAGAGATATTTTTAGTGTATAATGATGAATATGAGCCCTAATGCACACACATACTAATGTAAAAAAAACAGTGCAAGCAAACCACTGCATCACTCAGACTAAAATGCACAAAATGTGACAATTGACTTCTCTGTTGTGTCATATGTTCCTTTATTCAAGCCAGTTTGCTGATCAAATGATCCAGATTAAATGGTGTCTGGATGAAAAACAGTGGTCAGATGGCGGGTCCTAGATGAACTATGGCATGCAGACAGTTCTCAGACATGCGATGAGGATCACTGTCTAATAGCATGAGGAATTTACACATCAAGTTCAGTCCACTTAGACGGATTTACAGGGAGCCTGTCTTGTATAACCCTTTACTGCTCGACCACACCATTTTACGCAATACTTACCAAAGGAAAGTCATACTTTACTAAAGGAATGCCATGCCTGCCTAAATGAAAGCAGTTGGTTTTAGATTGTCCAGACTTCTCATATTTAACCCTTTCTTCCTCATGAATATTCTTCTACAGATTTATGACTTGATGAATATTAATTTACTGGAACTTAAAATGGATTTATGAAACAGTGGATTTTTCTTTTGCCACACAGACTAAAACACAGAGTAAAATCTGAGCTAATGTTTTGTATGAGGAATCAGAGAGGAGCTGTCTGATATGGGTTTGCTCAGTTTGCTAAGAAAATTGCTATTAGGGCATCATTTTAAATGATGTAACAGTTTATAACCAGTCTGTGAATTATTTGTAATCTGATCTGGTTTTACATACATGGTATGTGTAATTTTCATAATACATCTTTTGAAATTAAGGGTTAAAACCTCCCCTTAATAGTTTGTCAAGCATCTTCGCCATTTTGTTAAAATTGAATACGTTGTAGTGAGGCTATTTTATTGCAGCAACCACTGATGCGTGCTTCAGCCGCGATGTGTTCACTCATAACATGAGCAAACAGTGATGTGAGTTGGTTCCCAGCTTACATTCTACACAGCGAAACACATAAATGATATTAATTGAATAAAGGGCTGATGTGCTTAGTCATATTCATATTACTGTAGGACATTTTCATTTTACCTTGGTTAAAATTGTTCAATTTCACCAATTTTGCATGTTTACATGATTGATTTTTTTTAAAAGAATTAAAAAAAAAGTAAGGGAAGAAATCAGAAGAGATCATGACCTCTAGTCTGTTGGTCATGGGATTCACAGTTACCTATCTATTTCGGTCACGAAGTGGTTGCAGATAAGTTGTAGGACACGGTGATAAAAGCCTGGTGTTGTTGCTACTGTCATTGATTGACTTCTTGTATTTCTGATAGGGTTTACTTCATTCATGCTCAATTACTACTTAGGATCTTATATTATTACCTGCTATTCATTTTTCATTGTGAGCAAAACTTGTTTAGAAATTCTGGAATATTAGATTACAGTGAGCTGTAAGACAGTATTGATATTTGATTGTATCAGATTTACATTGTAAAACTTGTTCTATTGATCCCCTGTGTTTCTTGAGGAAGACCAGACGAAGCCAAATGTTCAGCAGAACTAGTCAGATTGCATAATAACTGAGCTTAGAAAAAAGATCTTTACTCCTTTGAAGTGAAGGATGATTACTTAGGTGTTATTATAGAATCATTTATTACACTATATTTGCATCTATCTAAAAATCCTGTGTAATTTGTTATGAATTCTATATTGCAAGTCCCATAGAATATGGTTTAAAGTAGCATATTGTTTTGAAAAATAAAAAGCAGTGAGAGATAATTTGTCTCTATCGATACCCTCAACATCCTGTATAGTCAGTTTCTTGTTCAGGCAGTTTTTGTAATAATAGGTTACTTGTACGCTTTACATAGTATGGTCTGTCTGAAGAATTAAATTTTCCTTGGGCAGGGTCGTTGTTGTTGAATATTGTAGAAATAGATGATGTTACTGGGGGAGGCCATAACTGTGCCAGGACACGTAGCTGAATTGGTTGAGTGGTTCTAAGCAGAACCAGTAGAGTCCTTCTCAGTAGTTTGAATTGGCAGGATCATACGAGAACATTGGCTGTTTAACTCTAATACAAAGTCATTGGAGTGGTCATACAACTGTCATTTAACTCTTATCTTTTGAGAGACTGTTGGGGACTGGTCAGGTATTATTTGTTATATGAGTAGAAGGCAAATTAATGTCAACTTTTTGGCCTCTAGATTTGCTTTCATCGTGATCTTGCAACTAAAAAAAATGGCACTTCCTAGAGGTAACACGTCCCAGTCTGAGTTGTAAAAGAACCAGTGCCTGGAAGCCTTCAAATGCCTGGACATCATTTAGTAAATCTTGGGACTTCAGAACCTAGATTTTGACTCTGTGTTGTTTCTGGAAGACTCCAGCACCTCATTGTTTATGGCACTGTGCCTAGCACAAGCTCCCAATTGCCATAAATAATAACAGCTTGATTGCATGGCAAATTGGTCAATAAACAAATTACCTCTATGCGTTTGTTGTGTAATTTCCTCTCCCATATCATTTATTGCTTCTACGTCATGCCTGTGACATTCATTAGTTTCACTCCATTGATTTCTTTGAAATTAACTTTTCTATTAATATATGTTAAAAATGAGTACATGATCTTTTATCTCATTAGAAAAGTTTTTGTCATGTTTGCCGATTCTGACAAAAGGCTTCTGAGGAATGACAAAATTAAACTTTAACTGAATTTGAAATGTCATAGAAATAATGTTACAAGGTAAAAAATATTGGATTTAATTTTTATATTTTGACAAATCTTGCATCTTGTTTGCATTAGGTTGGTGGCTCCACCTGGGTGCCTTGTGTACTCAAGGCCTTATAAATCTCCCCCTTTTATGAGTTGGACATCATTATATGTCACATGGATGGTAAACTTCTAAGCCAATCGCTGAAATATTAGGATAAAATTTTATTAAAAATGTGACTTGCAGGGGTTTGTCCCGGTATAATCAGTTAAGTATCAGTATAATCAAAGGCAGGACAAATTTCAATGTGTCTGCTGTTGTTGAGTCAACAAAGAAAATCTCCATGTGATCTATATCGTTTTATTCAAGCCAGTGGTACTCAGGTATACAATCTAAGGGCCATATGGCTCTCTTGTTTCAAGTATTGTGTCAGGGTGGTGTGGCAGGGCTATTGAGCACTTTCAGTGATAGCTTTAGTTATAAGTGGCTGTCAGCCATAAGTATCCTTGATTTTGTCACGTAAACTACAATTTGTCATGTAGGCACATCAAATTGTTGTCAAAGGGCACTGTGACATCTGAACAACTCACATTGACTCAATCTTTATTATCATTGTCATTGTTCTCTCAACTGTTTATTTCTTGGAATGATGGATTATTTTTAATCAGATAACTGTTAATCATATATTGCTGAAACAGTTATAAGATTAAAATGAATCCATATAAATATATATAAGGAGGTAATATGTATTATAATTTGATTTAATCAAGGCAATTAAAATCAAAGCCTATAGAGAAATGATTATGTTTCAATTCATATAAAGCAGATGCTACCCAATAAATTGGAGTGCAAGGACAATAATCTACCACTCATTGTTTCATAACCAAGATATCATGTGAAAAACATCCATGACGTACATTGAAATTTTTTGAAAGACTTTTACAAATGAAACTCAAAATACCAGTTTTTAGTTCGATTAGTTCAATGTGTCTGCAATTGTGTAAGCCACTGACATGTCATACATATATAATTAGTTATGTGTGTCATTCTGAATCAGTGTCAATATGAAGGGGAATAACTCGAGTTGAATTGCAAAAGATGTTATAAGAAGGGGAATAACTCGAGTTGAATTGCAAAAGATGTTATAAGAAGGGGAATAACTCGAGTTGAATTGCAAAAGATGTTATAAGAAGGGGAATAACTCAAGTTGAATTGCAAAAGATATATTTTCTTCTCATGATGTGATTGTTTGTTGATATTTAATAATTTAATACAAAGTCTGCCAATGATTTGTTTACAATTTTTACTGCACGAGTCCTGGGACTCCCTTAGGCTAAAAAAATATGATTCTCACTACGGAAAGTATGCATCTTACTTTAAATTTGATAGCATTTTCCATATATTTTATGCACCCAGAGGATGCACTGGTAATATAACTTTGCATTCACAGTGAAAACATTGTATCTAGGATGCAGGATGCAGAGATAAAAAAATCACTGCACTGCAATATTTTTCATTATTTTGTACCGTTTTAAGATATTTTAATACATCCACAAGGAATTCAGGCCGTGAGTGATACCTTAAGCAGCCAAGCGAGGACATTGGATCAAATGAGGGAGATTAATTTTATTTCGAAAAGTTAGTGTGTTGCACATTACCTGGTGTGGTTTGCATAACAATCCATAATGTAAAAAACTAGATGGTAGTTTGATACGGTGAACATTCAGTAAATTTATTTACACTCGTGTACAAAGTCAAGGTTAAACTGTGGGAATGATTACAATGAAAGATATGCAAGTTACTTAGCCATAACAGCAATTTCAGTAAGATGTCCCTTGGCAAATTTCACCAGATACAATCATAATCTGACAATGTTTAATTAATGCCTGCCACTTCATCCATAAAACATGTCATTTATTGTCTTATGTGTTTAATCAACATGGCAATATACCATAATCATTCTTACAAGAAATCTTTGTTTTTGACTCTTAGTTATTCAGTTTTAATGAAATAATAAACAAAACGTCGATACATATTTATGCATTTTTTTTTTCAGTATGTTGTTTTTTAAGATCAACATGTTTTGAACAAGATCAGGATTTTTGCAGAACATAATTATGTGAATAAGCTATGGCACTCAGCCATCTGAGACATTTTTAATGGATTTTCCCCATAGATAAATCATTTCGTTTTTTTTTCCCCATTAGAAAAAACATTTTTATTGTTTATTATTTTGTACCTTTAGAGGTGAGAGTCTGATTATCAGTCGTAACTTTTACCAATAGAGATGCCAGGTGAAAGGAAGTGAACAGCTGTTATTACGTATTAGGTAATAAAGACGGGTAATCTGGATGAAATTTGTTAATGCAAATCTTCTGAGCAAAATATATGAAGGAACATCAAAGGTTAATATAGGCATTTGGCCCATTGCAGTAAGGTATAAAGTCTACAGTAAAATGAAAGCGATTAAACACCATGTCCTTGCTTGGAGCTGTCTTGATTCAAAGAGGATAACAAGTACTTCTGAATTAGCTGCTTGCATGAAAATCAATTTTGACATTTTTGATGGTTGAATATTGAGTGATGTTTTATTGAGTTAGGAGATTTATCTGGTATTTAGGACAAGTTTTCAAAAATGTATTGATCAGGCTTGTTGGTGTCCCTTGTGTCCCTATTGAGGGGGGTGGGGCTGAACCATGCAGTGGTCAGTCCTGCTAGTCACATTGAATCACATGGTGAACTTGTCTTTTAGGACAATGCTACTACCAGAGGTATTCATTACTTCAAGTGATAGCTGTAGTTAAACAAAAATTCTCTGGAACACATGTGTCACCTGCTAAGCGTGACGGGAAAAAATGTGACAGACAGACAGACGACAGAAAAGTGATTCCTTTGTGTCACCTCTGCTTACAGCAGGTGACACAAAATCTACAAGAATTCCAAAGATGTCTTAAATGTTCATAGTCTTGTTTAGTATGATCCTGCCTGGCTTCTCTCATATACTGTTTATTGTTGCCTCCAGATAGTGTGTCTTAGTATTGCTTCACTAGGGGACAGGTTTAAGGTTAAAAAAGCTAAGATGAATTCAAATAAACATCAGTCTCTCATCTGTTTGTTAATATTTGATTTTAATTGATTCATAAAAAAAAAAGAGTTTCATGATGAGCTAATTAATCCTGATTGATACAGTCGTTATTTGGGTGAATTAATATAATCATTTCCTTGGGATAAAACTATTATTAAATGAGATGTTGTGTCAAATAGGTTAAAACAACCTCAGTAAAAGTGCATGTTTGACAGAAGCGGAAGATGTCATTGCAACCTGTAACTTATGATAATTTTATGTAAATCAGTGTATTTATAGAATTGGTCTTCCATATACTTGATATGACAGTATTATGTTCAAATGTTTGCCTTATTTAGACACATTGATATGTGGAGAAACCAGATTGCTAGGTCAAAGGTCAAGGTCATGTTTGGTAGTCGAAGATGAAGGATCAATGCCAATTTGCTTGTCTGCACTCTAATTGGAAAAAGGGTCATTGGATTTTCAAATTATTTAGCACAAATGTTTGCCTTGTTAAGATAGCAAGCCGTGTGCTGCAAAAACCAGATTGTTTGCTCAAAGGTCAAGGTCATACTCAGAGGTCAAAGGTTCATTCAGCCCTCTACATTATGCAAGTATTCAATTGGTCAGAGGCATTAGGTATAGTTAGTTTTGTGGATACTGCAATATGTTGGGTAGCAATTTTGATTAGAGCAGTAAAATAGTTCATGATGATTGGATTACACTAGGTAAGAAAAGAAATTGATTATTTTACAGAAATTGCACAATGTAAAGCTTACATAATTGTATATCTGCCCTCCCTATATTCAACTCTTTATTCATAGAGACCTTTCGTCAACTATTAAATCAATTAACCCTATGTAAAATCAGGTGCTTGTAAATGGTAACCTCATAAAGTCATAAATATGGAAAATAAATCCTCGGATTGTAATCATTGAACATCCATAGAATATATATTGAATGATCTTATTCATAGATTTCAGTGAGGGAATGAATAACCTTGAGATGTTTCACAGTAATTGCAAAGTTTTCATTATTTCACAGTTCATATTTAATCCTAAACGTAGTCTACTTTAGAAATGATTATGTTGTAATGCTGGTAATTAGAACTGGAAATATCAATTAGTAGTGATTGAATTAGGAATAATGATTCATGACAACAGATAAGCCATCTGTGTGATTTAGAAAAAGTTGAGATTTAAGTTGAACCAGGCCTGGTTGATAATGACTCAGCCCTCAGCAGGGGTCCCATGCAATGTAGACTAGCTTAATTAACTTTTAAGATGCCTTTTGTATGGGCTATTCATTAGTGTGAATGAGGTTTGCTCTTGTCTGTATTTAGCATGCAGATAATTACATACCAATGTAGTTATTTTTAAATATGGAAAACTTAGATCCATAAATTTTCATTTTATCCATGCACCTCAGTATCTCAAATGAAGAAGCAAAATCATGACATTTTATTGTTAAAAGTATCAGATTTTGACTCAAGATTTCATATCTCATCAGTAATTTTATGAAGATGCAAATTGGATTTTTTTGGCAGTAACTGAATGAGGTAAACCCATAACTGAAACTGAGGCATACAAAATTCTTTACCTATAATGCATACTATGATTTAATAGTGTCTGCCAGTTACAAACAAAAGGTTGTGGATTGATTCCCAAGACATGACCCAACTATCTCTGACTTGCTTGGTGCTCAGCTTTTAGGGCTGGTTAAGCCCAGATTCAGGGGAAAGCATCATGCTACTAATGTCTCTAGTTTGATATTGCAGTCCCCAAATGACAGGAATACTGTTGGTGGGACATTAAAACCTAATAAAATTTACAAGATAGATGCATCAACTGCTCAAACTTCTCAAGAATACGAATGACCCCTCACAATCATGGTTAGAGAGAGGAGAGGGAGAGTTTATCGGACAAGCTAATATGGGGGGAAGAACAAGCAAACCTGAACATACTCTCACCTACACATGGCTTGATTCTCACTAAATCGACATCAATAAAATCAATATGTTAAGAGAAGAAAGGCGGGAGGGAATGGGAAAATGGTTGCAAGATGTTTCCTTTGAATAAAAATGCTTGCTCAGTGCATTTCTTCGTTAAGAAAATTACAATGAAACTTGTGATCTGGGTCAAACCATGTTTACTTTAGAGTGGATTGAATTGTTGACTATGGAGTAAAAGGAAAACATATCTATTGATGTTTTTTGGGCCTCGCACTGTGGGACTGGCAGATAGATCATTCTGTCAGGAGGTTTGGCTGGTTGTATGGTGCTAATGGCTGGTTCATCAGGCATGCAGCCCATATCAGCCATTGGGAAGCACCTGTCCATGTGTTGGGTACAGCTTGAATGCTTTCATGGAATTGAAAATGTTATGCTTGAATAAATATGGTATGAAATGTTTTGGTTTGTCAGAGAATCAAAGGTTTAATTAGACTTCCCTTAAAGTTCTGACAGCCTCCTTTAACTTTTAGGCTTGTTCAAATTTGTGATGTTATCTAGTGAGTGTTTCTTCATTTCTAATGCAGCACATTTTTTACTGTAATTGCATGTGATTGCCAATTACTTAAGAAGACTATATCACTGAGAATGTAGCTCTTTAGCTGTAAAACCTTCAGTCTCTATCAGAGGAATAGGTCTCTCTTATCATTCTCCTCTGCCTGCATGTGATCAGTTGACACATGGCAGCATGGAATCTGTCATGCTTATCTCAAAATGGAAGTAAGAGACTGCATGAGACAAAGCAACTGCTAACAATATGGTTACTTTGTATTGTACAGAAAAGATGAGGGTATCTGTAAAGATTAGTAGTAACAAACTTGTACAAAATGTACATCAAAGGTTTAATTCCCAGTTCCGTATGTGAGAGGGGATATGGCGGTCACTTTGTCAGGCATAGTTCTGGTTTCTTATGTAAGCTACAGTATTAATACTGTCATTCATGAGCTGTTCATACAAGTTGGAGAAATTGAAGTTGGGAGAATTTGTTAAATAATCAGTGTAAAATTCATAAATATGAAACTTTTGCAGAAATTACCATCTTGACATATTGGTAATAAATTTTTGATAAACAGTTCAACTGTGTGGGAACTAACAAGAAAATAATCATGCATGCAGTATCATATCAAATAAGCAAGTATTTACTCTTGCGGAGCTGATCAGGTATTATTTGTTATTGTTTCTGTTTCTTATCAGAGATAACCTTATATGTAATGCTCTCCATCTCATCTGGCATTAATGTAGGTTAAACATGGAAGTTTAAACATGGTGGAAACTGGCATCTTTGTAGGGTTAAACCAGGGAAAATGTACAGTTGAGATTGCGAAATATTTAATAATGTTACAGACGGCTGATTTAAGTAAACATGACATTGCATACTGCTCACCATTTTTGCCACTGAACCAGTTGTGGACCTTGTATTGCAAAATCCGTGGTCCTTAATAACAGCTTTTGTTATTTTTTAATGTTAACTGTAAACTTGCATACAGAAAACGGATGTACTCCAGGTGTTTAGAAATATGTAAAGACTGTGGTCCTTGGATCTCAGGGGTGTTGTTATGATTTTGCCAACCAAAAAATTGTTTGAGGTTCATTGGCAACAATGTGAAAAGAAATGCTTATCAAAATAAAATTATGATTTTGCATTTTCTTTTTGGACCTCTTGCGATATCATATAGGACCGTCAGGTGCATGATCATGATTATAGTATACTAATGACCTTGGTAAGAACCCAGACATACTTTAAAATAATACAGTTTAATGACATGAATTTTTCCCTGAAAATGTCATAAAAGGGTCATACAAGTAAGTCGTATATAAAGAGATATCCATACATTTGTGAAGTGCTGTGACATCAGGACAGTTATACTGTGGAGAATGTTAAACTGTGGTTAATTACTGGGCCATACAGTGCAGTGTGTATAAGGCAACTGTCAGCTGGTATTTCAAAATGCACAGGTCATGGTATCGTTATACATTTGGAAATATCAGTTTGTGATTGCGTCAGCAGGCTGGCGGTGCACAGCCTTGACACACTGACTGAGGGTCAGTGTGATAATGTACCCGGGGTATAGAGTGACTTGTTCAAACATCGACCTTCAACCGTTATCACAAATTTTTCACTGGGACTATTTGCTCAGTATGGAAGTTTAGCAAGCCACAAGTACCCCTGATATGCTTTGAAACTGCTGAACCCTGACGGATAGCATGCCAAAAATGATCAATGATCTCCCTTTTAATAACTAGTATGAAATTACTGGACTCTTTTGAATTGGTTTGAACTGTCAGAAAACTATAATGAAGTATGTTCCTAAGCAAATGTTTTGGACATTTCATCAAAAGACCCAGCTGCTTTATTTGCTTTTGTAGTTGTAGGAATGGTTTACTTTTTTTTTTTTTTTTGCTACCTTTACTCTTAAACCAATATAGAAAGGAAGTTTGCTTACAATGAACTGTTTGCATTTCTCTCACTCTTATCTTACCTGGCAATATGAGGTGAATTAGTTAGGTTGATCTACTGATAGATAATAGCATATCTTAGTGTGCATGGGAACACTGCACAGGGGCATGACTAGCATATGCTACCAAGAGTGAAGAAATCCAGTATGTTATGCACTAGAAACTGACAAATTTATAATAATACTTTGACCTAAATATTTCAATATCTAGGCTATTGTTAGTTTATTTGGACTTTCAAAAATGATTGATTGCAGTAGAGGACACATTTCCTCCTTAAGAGTGGGAAAAATCTTCATACGGCTTATCTGTAAGATTGACTCAACATGTGCAAGATGAATTGTTTGCATTTTATAAAGAATATACATGTCACTGACATGCATTGTTCATAAACTTATGTCTGCAAACTGCTGTATGACTGTTTTACTGACTGATGCAAATATATTAAAAGTCATTTTAAGGGGAGATTATCATCTATATTCTTATATTTGACATCTCTGGGCTAAAATAGATAAATAAATTAAGATATGAATATTAAAGTCACCCGTAAAGTCACATTGACATCTTTAGCTCAACTCTTTAAATTTAAAAAAATAATGTATAAATTAAAGAAGTCACGTTAATGATTAAAGTTAGATTTCTTTTTATACATGTACATTCATTTCTATCATTCAATTTTTTTTTAAAAGTAAGACACAAATATTTTGGTGATACCCAGATACATGTATCTTCCTGTTCAAATATTTTCATTAAGATGTGAACATGATAAACAGACAGACAAGTGTGTTGTTTGTGAGCAGGTAATTGAATGGGTTTCATGTATGGATATCTTTTCCATCTCTTTCACTTTCTAGTTGAAATGAATTGTTTTGTGGCTGGATGAGTGGGGGTAATGAGAAAACTGGTGGATTCATTGAGTAACAGATAGAAGATACTGACAACAACAACAAAGTGAAAAGTTTATTTACTTGACGGGTACAAGCCTGTGGTACTGAGTCAGTGAGGTATTTTTGCGTCACCTGCTGTAAGCAGAGATGACATATAAGGATCACTTTTACTGTCGTCTGTCTGTCCGTCCGTTTGTTTGTCACGCCTTTTCCACTTCAGCAGGTGACATATGTGTTCAAAGAACACTCTTATTAACCCTTTCCTTCATAGAGGACACCATGAAAAGACCTATGCGAACAGCATAAAACCAGATCAGCCTGCGAGTAACTCGCAGGCTGATCAGGTTTTATGCTGTTCGCTGCTCCTCAGTGGTCTGGAAATGAGGATTTTGTAATTAAATTTGGTAAGATTTAACTGTGGTTTTCTGCAGATCAGGCTTTATGTGATACCTATTGAGTGCGTCAAAATGAGTCTATATGAGGGAAAGGGTTAAGTCCTGAATAGTCACCTGGGTCTAAATATTTAGAAACAGGGATTTACTTATACATCTTTTTTTGGTTGTGAAAGAAAAACATCTTAAATTTGTTAATAATGGTTTGTCATTAATATCTGATAAGGTCCTTTGATGAGTTGGAGATTTTATCAGACACACAAACCATTCATACTATCTGTAGAATAGAGAGAATAATTAATTGGCCCATTGGCCTTGCTAGTGGACAATATACTGTTATTGCTCCTCTTTCAGGATAAACAAGCCCAAGTATAGTCCTGTTTATTGCTGACTGGATTTGTTAGATGGTGACAAATCCATAAAATGTAACTGAATCCACCCCCACCCCCCCACACACACACACTTAGTTTTTTTAATAGCTTCAATTTTACTGCCCATCATTCATTGACCTGATACCTGAAGTTGCTCGTTATGGGAAATGATGAATATGGTAGCTAGTCATTAAAGATACAGGGTCATTGTCCCTGTCCCCTAACGTGTCATTTTCAATTGTGAGGGGCCTGCAATGATTGTGGGTGCATGGATCACTGACAGTGTGTATTGGATGGGATCCAGGCAAGTTTTTACAATGGGCTGTATACTGGTAACCTACCTTAATTCTGGTTGTGGGGGATGGTTTACCTTTAAAGATCATTTTAAATTTGAGAGAACCCATCAGTGATATCTCAGGTGTTTTGTTTGGTAGTGGGAGGTATGTATAGTTTTGGCCTTGACCCTAGTTTTTGTCTCAAGGAGATCACAATATGTTTATTTTACAGCCTGACTGACCCTCACCTTGATAGGGTTATTATTGTCGAACATAACAGTCAAAGGCTGGCCTGGCTCTTTACTGTTGGCTGACCAACTACAAGTTTTCATCTTGTTATCCCTAAAATTGATAATGGACAGTTCCAAAAAAGGTGCCGACTAAGTCCATTTGAGAAATTCAGCAGGTTAAGGGTTAAAGGTATTAGTTGTGATCATTAATAGTATATCTGTTGTTGAAAAACATTCTTGTGAAATTCAGTTGTCTAATCAGGTGTCATGCAGTGTTTTGAAATTAACCTTGGCATAATGAGTCCAACAGGGAAAACTGAATAACTGCCATGCCTGGACCTGGTGGAGGTCACAGTTTATTGTTCAGTAAATGAATTTTTAAAGTTCTCATGCTTATAACAGAAATCCATATGTTGCTACTCTTTAGGTTTCTCATCTTCAGGAAAGGATTTTGGAGTAGGGGATTTTAATGATATTAGTGCAATTTTTTCAGTATGCATATTATGTGCTGCAGGTTCTATCAACATGCCAGTCAGTGTCTGGGTTCTTGGGCTGTAAAACTGTGTAAAAGCATCTTTATTATTAAGCCAAGAAAAGGCTTAAGGACTTTACCACTAGCTTTATATCGCATAGGTTCTGCATAATTTATTGTCAGTTGAATTCTATATTGCTGTTTAAGGGTTTGCCAGGCCATCTTTTATGAACATGTTTGTATTGTTACTGCACTTCAGGATATCTGAAGCATCAGGGAAAGTCAATTTAGTGTCTATATTTAGGTCTGATCAGTTCTCTAAATAGATATTTTATTGATTCCATGTTCCACCTGTGAAGGTTAACATGTTTTTTTTCTCATGTAACTTTTATCATATACACACTCTCACGAAAGGTTGACCGTTCCTGGTGGAGCATCTGGTTAGAGCATCTGCCTCAGGAGCAGGAGGTTGTGAGAGTGATCTCAGGCTGTGACATACAATGTCATTATAACAGTTCTGTTAGCTTCCTGCTTGGTCACCTCAGCATTTATACAGAGTATTTCCAGGACCTTAGCAAACCCCCCCCCCCCCCCCCCCCCCCCCCCACAAAAAAAAAAATAAGATAATATAAATACAGGTTCAAAATCAAAAGAATCAAAGCAAGTGCCACTCTAGATCTGTTGTGAACCATGAACAATATAAAAGTATCAAAGTGTTGAATTTCCGCCCTGTCAGTTGATATAGTCGTATGATAACCCCTTGGAGATTTTGGTTCTTGGGGTAAAAATACCCAAGGTGCCCTTCAGGTAGAATTTGAGAATCCTTATTTATATGAACAAACTGATGTTCTGACAGGATAAATGTGCCTGTCTTTGCTGTCCAGCCTTAGTTTGCAGCAGCTGTAAGTGATTGTGCAGTAACCAGAAGCAAGAGTAGGAGGAAGAAGTACCAGCCCTGGTGACAGCTGGCAGTTTTTTCAGTCCTGACTGATAGAGTAATTCTGACTGTTAGGTAGATGACTCAAGGAAAAGGTATAAATTCATAAAGGGTAGACATACGTGCTTATAAGGAATAATTGTATATGTCCACTTAAGGCAATTGCTAAATTGCAAATGGTTATTTCTCAGCTTATATATATCATTCCTGACATGGATGAGGTTTTCAGATGGCAAGCCTTCAGAGACACCAGATTGTAACATGTGGATAATCAATCAACCAATGTAGAGTCAATTATGTAGACTGTTTCTCCAGGCCATCTTTTCACTCGGGTTGGATAATGACTTTGGCTCACAGGAGTGCTTTTCCAATTTGCATATACCTATTATAATGTCAGAACGCTGCTTTAAATGATTGGTTCAACCTTACCTACATTATGTTGCTTGTAGCCAGTCCATTGCTAATTTTCCTACCATGAATATTTTCTTTTATAAATAAAAACAAAGATTGGGGGGGGGGGGGGGGGATAGTTTTGCATATTCAATACAGGGAGTTGGCACCTCTGGTTATCATGAGTTTGAGAGGTGAAAACTGGAAATTCTGTTACACCCATGATAGGCAGAGCATGATTGTATGGACCAGGTTCAAGGAGGTGTTGATGATTTGTAGTCTGTTGCTTCAACTTCACCCAACCATTTGGTGCCTCGGGATAGCATATGGTATTGCACTTTTGCTTTTCAACTGCTTGACCGGGGTTCAGTTTCCAGTTTTCGCATAACTTAGGGGTGGTCACCCATCCAGACACATTTTGTCTGGGCCTTCCTACAGTAATCATACCATTATAAGCCTTTATCTGCACTTGTTTCACAAATGGTATAAGATAATGAAGGTGTAAACTTTAGAAGTCCTCATAGTTTAAAGGCTAAAAGAAAATGGCAACACAATACTTTGTTAGAATTTCAGGGCTGTTATTTTAATTATACTTAACTGTAGCAGAGGTTTGCTATATGGGTATGGTTTGTCAAGTTTAATACCATCAAGGTAATGTATTCTTGACAGTGGTGAGTAGCATGACAGGAGGTGTACATATGTATACAATAGATGTGACCCATGATATGAAATATGAACAGACCATTACCGGCTGCCATGGAAACTGAACCCCGTCCTGGGTCATCCTGGGGTCAGCTGCTCAGTCCCAGGGGAGAGGGTTTGAAATACTTGCGCTGTGGGCATCTAATGTCATGGAGAAAAATGACATACCCTTGTTCATCCTAAGTCACAAGTCATTATGTACTTTTCTTATTCATTTATCTCATGAATATTATATACAGTCAGAGGAGACCCTGATCAATCAGCTCTGTTTGCTAATGCATCATAATTAGTACATAAAGAAATCAGGGCTATTTAGATAGACCATTTATTTGACTAAATGGTTTAAAATAGAGAGGTCGCAGAAAATAAGCTGTATGACTGCAACAGATTTCAAGCACTCTGAGCTTTGTCTCAATTAAAAAAAAAAGGAAAAAAATTCTCAATTAATAAAAAAGGAACAAAAGGTTTTATTTTTTTCCTTTCCCATTTGGCATTATTTTATCATGTCATCAAGTAATATTCCAGACCAATACAATAATTGCCAAGTGCTGCTAATTCCTTCCTGTATGGATGTTTCCCAACTCTTAACACTCTCTTTCCCTTGTGACATTAATTAGCATATATCATACACACGGCTTTCCATTTTGTTTTCCTTTTAATGGCATGTTGCATTTTCAATTTTATTGCAAAGTCATGCAATGCATTATGTACTGTTTATTCAAAAGACATTTAATGTACATTACTGGAAATGATGGCAGATGACAGTACTTCCACCCCTGATTCACAGCTTTATAATCAGTCCATTTAATCCTAATTGCTGTGAAGTGATGACCCAGTTCCTCAAGAGATTGCCTGGAGTCAACAGATTCTCATCCAGTAGTAGCCAGTGGAATCAGCTGATCAATATAGCATTTTCAAATTTCGTGAGCCCATCTTTGTTCTCTGTTGGATGCTCGGGCTATATCTGCTTTCTCTGATACCTAATGAAGTAGCTAATACATCATATCGACTCACAAATGAAACAGAAGAATGAAGGTGACTAGTTCTGTCAATATCACAAATACTCGGTATATCATCTTAAACCCATTTACAGTGCAGATCTATAATAAGAAATGGGAATGAAAAAACACTCTCCACCTAATGTAACATTTATGGAAGCAAAAAATCTTCAAAATTAGTTTATCTTAGACGCTTTGAATACTGAAAACATTACAAAGGTTTATACTGGTGAGACCTGGTGCTGGGGAGATGTCGGTACACATGTTGTGGCAGGCAAGTAATGGAATTATCTACTGAACCTATGTACCCAGCTCCCTGGGGCCAAGAAACAAGCTGGTCTGCACATTAAGTAGCTAGTGCTGTGCCTGTAAAGTACTGGCTGACTTGTGGGGCTGACACAGTGTAAATCTGTACATCTTGGACAGGTTTCTAAAAGGGCTACCCCCAACCAATAATAATTGATTTATTTCTAAACCAAAACAGCTGAAAGTGATCTTTTAAAACGGAATTATAATCAGATTTTTATCTTAGAGCTTGAGCATTACGGAATGGTAATTGAGTATCTATTTGATTTAGTATGAAATGTTTCCCTTGTGCGTGTCCCTATCTAAATTGTTTTTAAGTTAATCCAATTTGAAATCCTCTTCTAAAAATAAGATGTTTTCACTGTATTAAGACTATTGGGACTGAAACTGTCTGGGTGTTCTGTGACAGTAGTACAGGCCACCTACCACAGACAGCTGTGTGTGAGACTGCTATTAGGCTTATGCAGAAACAATGAAAATACATTAGGTTAGATGCCTACCTTTCATAGAGTGGGCTCAGAGGGACAAATGATAGTAAGAACTTGAGAAACTGAAAACACAATTGAAATAAAATTAGATTGTGTGACAATGGAGATAAAAGCAAGAACTAGACCAATTCCAAAAATGAAGACTGTGCTTCAGTGATTACTCTCACAAAGAGCAAGTTTAAGAGGGAAAATGTATATATGTATATATATAGCTTCATTTACACAGAGCGGTATTATGGTGTTGGTGACACTAGCCCAAAGGACAATCCCTTTGTCCTTTGAAGGTCAAGGTTTCAATAGCTTTGTCCTCTAAAGGTCAAGGTTGCTGGATTTAATGAAAGTCTTCAGATTTCAAAGAAAATCTAAGTTATCTAAGGAAGGTATTAGCAAGATAAATTTAGGAGACTTCATTGTGCTTAGGGGCAGCTAGGATAGACCAAAAATTAAAATGTAAATTGTAAATGTTTGAAGCTGAAGGTTGGAGTGTATTATAAAGGGACGTGGGTGTATTGAATGATATATTGATATATTTGTTGGTTTTACCATTTCATTCTACCAACCTACACTGGTTAACAATTCAGCATCTCCTTTCATTTTTACAGTCATCCTTGGTTAGTGAAGTTTCAGAAAGATTATTGTACACCGTTCTAAACTACTGTAAAGAAATCAGGCAAGGTTTGAATGAATCTTATCTTCCCACCTACTCTTTCTGTGTTCTATATACCACTCTTAGAAATGTTCTTAATTCCCTAAAACCAGAAATGAGGAGCATAAATATGACAGCAGGTACTGTCAAGTGGGATGTAAAACAGAACAGTGAAAAGTTCAGAAATAATATCACAGGCTTGATATAATCTCAGGAAAGTCCCCCTTCTTTCTATAGGTATTGATTGTAACATTTATAAGAAGTATTCTGTGGAGGTATCCCATATTGTCTTCTCAAAGGACACATCCTCAACCCTCATCATTATTCCTGTCTGTTATGTGCACTTCCTCAAATTGTGCATTTCATAGTGACACTAAAGTCAGTTTTGAGACATGAAAAACAGGCTTTATGACAGCTGGCTCACCCTCCACAACACGTGACTGTATAGTGACTGTATACATTGTAGGGATTATAGTTTATGAACCGATCTATGCACTCACTACCTGTATACTGTTGTATGCCAGAGGCATTAATTTATTAGTGAAAGACTTAAAAGTCTTCCCCAATTCTTTTTGTCCTTGATTTTTTTCCCCCTTAAAATTTGTAACCGGAAGGCAAGATAATAATGGCAGAGTGTTTGACATCTTAAAAGCTGTAAATTGAATTGTTGTTTATTTCCTTGAATAATTTTTTTTTGCATAATTCTTGTACTACTTTTCATAGAAGCCAGATACTTGCTGTAAATCTTGATTATAGAAAATCATAATAAAAAAAGTGTACAAATTCCAATCATTTTGAGAGCTAGAATATATTCTTAGGATGGCATTTGAACAGCATAAGGACCTATCTAGGTCACAGCTTGTAACAATTAATTACCAAGACGTATTTATCAACGGTATATTTTACCTGCGGAACTGCAGTTGGCATGCTTCCTCTGCTAATGTCTGATGTGACCTAGTGAAGAGAGACAATTGTCATCATTGCTGGAGAGTCTGAACATTTTACCTTCCATGTCTGCAGTGGAGACATGATTACCATAATCTCATTACTCTGATTGGGGAGGTTGGCTGATAGCGGAGGTCACAAAAACCATTAGTGCTGCACTTACATTTCACTGTTGGGTCTTCACAGCGTTATGTAGATAACTTGTCACTGATGTGACATTTGAAAACCATATGTTTCAAAAGGGGTAGTTCCAGGGACCCGTTTCACTTAACTTCGTACAAACAAGTTCGTTCTAAGTCATAAGTCTGTTGTTCTACATAATGTCTACTAATGTTTTATTTTCACAATAAAACATGAAGAAAGATGATCCAATTTTTTGTATTATACAAACAAAAACTTTTTGTAAAGAAAAATTATTCTATTTTACATCTGTGAATTTACTCCTAAGATTTTTTTTCGTAGGAAGTTTAGTGAAACGGGCCCCAGGACTGAAGGTTGGCCAATTTAGATGGGTGTGGTTTCATGCCACTAGTCGAAGGCGTGATGTTACAGTGTGGCAGCATTTTATTCTGTAGACAAAGGTCCCAAAATTGAATGAAATACCATCACTCTGCCTGAAGTCATAGTAAACTGATCCTTCTTTCAGCATAAGTGCATTTTACTGATAGCAGTATGTCATCAGTTGATACAGGTTTACTTATACCTAGTTTAATGAGTGCTATATATTAGTGCCAGACTTAAGATAATTATGAGAAGTTATACAATAGAGAAAAGGAGAACTCCTGTGTTTTGCTTTGTTACAATACATATCTCATATGATCATTTTCTGAATGTCCTCATATTCTAGATTTTGAATGCAAGAATACACAGGGATGAACAGTATTGAAGAGATACAGAATTCGAGTCCGAATGTGATCTCACGAGTCCCAGTGTGAGCAAACTTTCTGCTGTATTCAAGGATGTGTGGTAGCTTACAGACTCAACATTAGTACTACCATAGCATGATCAGTTAACTTGGAACAATATTTCTGATTCAATTAGGACTGTTGGGGGTTAACCCTTTCCCTCATAGAGGACACCATGAAAAGACCTATGCGAACAGCATAAAACCAGATCAGCCTGCGAGTAACTCGCAGGCTGATCAGGTTTTATGCTGTTCGCTGCTCCTCAGTGGTCTGGAAATGAGGATTTTACAATTAAATTTGGTAAGGTTTAACTGTGGTTTTCTGCAGATCAGGCTTTATGTGATACCTATTGAGGGCGTCAAAATGAGTATATATGAGGGAAAGGGTTAACAGATGCCATTCAGCAGTGTCAGAAAGTAGAAGGCCAGTGTTAAGGTCATCTGTAATGGCAGATTTGTACAATATCTTGACTGACCCACATTGTCCATTTCATATTGATTTACACAAATTTAATGCTTGTCTATGAAAGCTCTCACAGACACAAGTTGTGAGACATGAGTTTTCCATATACACCCACACAAATAATGATTATTATGTAAACGCACAATTTCCAGAAAATAAAGACTCTCTTCAAGCCTCTGGTCTGACATGATAAGGTTGCCGGTCATATTTGATAAATCAGGGGTGAAAAACATTGAACCAAATTGA
Source organism: Solen grandis (assembly GCA_021229015.1). Lineage (NCBI taxonomy): Eukaryota > Metazoa > Mollusca > Bivalvia > Adapedonta > Solenidae > Solen > Solen grandis. The sequence continues at coordinate 39,169,652 of CM037784.1, forward strand.
TATTGCACACTCTACCGTTATTTTGATGTATGTATTTCCTTTCTTTTCCCTCAGGGATGATACAGACCATATCACAGATTTCTTTGAATTGAAATGTGGCCTCGTGGAGATTTTTTTATTTGTTATCTTTGAAACAGTTTGGTCTGGTTTTGACAGAAATAGGACACTAGGAAAATTCAAAGAGTACTTGATCTTGAGTACAAGTATTTCTTGAGAAAAACTTGCAAACATGTATAAAAAATTAAAAAAAATTTATGCTTTTTTTGCCAAAAAAAAAAAAAAAAAAAAAAAAAAAAATAGATTTCTTATTCTATTATAAGCTGTTTAGTGAAAGTGTCTCACTCTCCCCCATTCTGTAAAATTACCTGTGTAGGTCACAGCAACCCTGTCATTACCTTCAGTGAAAAATAATTATTTCTATCCCCCCATCACCTCTTTTTTTCACGAACTGGGGGGGGGGGGGGGGTCAGAGAAGGTTGGTTGTACTTGGAGGAATGGAATTTTCTCAGGTGGGAAATAGATTGACACATACCTGGTTGTTGCTGCAGGTCAGTGCCCCCTCACAACTGTCAGGCATTCCATCTGTATGGATACAGTCAGCATCAGTTTACAACAGCAGAGGGTGCTGATTAATATTTCCTATGTCATCAAAACAAATCAATCCTGGCAAGCTTCTCGGGAAGTAATTTTCTTCTAAAAGATACAAGTGACAAACAGTTTTTCAGGTGAAGCATTTATTGTTTCTTTGTTTTGAGGGGGAAGCCATGGCCTCTGCTAAAAAATGGGAGCAAATATGACCCCAATCTGGAAAGATAATTCCTGACATGATGAGGCT
>CM037784.1:39170586-39220586 GCA_021229015.1 Solen grandis
GTTCTCTGACTAGAATTCAGGTTATCATGATGGGGTGGTAGCACATTGATAAGTATCAGTAGTGAGTTGTGGACCTGTTACCTGACAGTATTTAATGGCTGGGGGACGCAAACCTGATTCCTCAAGTGTTGCTGAACTGTTAAATGTCACTGGAAAATTCTTCACGAGTACCAACCATTGTCAGCTGGACAGCCTTTGTGCTAGCTTCATTTAACATTTCTTTGTTCCTTTTATGCATCCAGAAGGGTGAGCACGTATCTCTGCTTTATTCATCCTGAAGAAATCTGTCAATCCATCCTTTACTCTCTCTCATTCAAAAAGGACATGCAGTGCACAAGAACCATAACTCTTGCTTATGGAAATTTCAAGGTTATGTTAAAGATTCATAGTTAATTTGCATCCAAAGCATACCTCAAAGACCTGTAAATGTTTAAACTTCAAAATTTTGATCAAACATAATTGGCCCCGTGTCAAAAATTTATGACATGATGAATTGACACCATAAGAAAAAGACTGAAAAATAGAAACTGAATTGGAACGCCACATTAAATATTTTATTCCACAAACACTTTTGAAAATAGCATCATTTGTGTTCTTTTTAGGTGTATGTAAGTTTGTTTTGTTGTCAAATTTAATTACCCATCTCTTAACAGAGTGGTTATAGTATTAAAATTAGCAATTAAAACTCTTCATATTTGTTACATGTTAAATGAAATCTTAATCACTAATCATTTGCAGATCGTCAGAGCATATGACTATGGGTAATTGAGACCCATTTGTATCCTTCATAATGATCTGGATGCTTCACATTGTCCCATGGTCCCTAGAAGTACAGAGAATTTGTTGATGAAAAATAACTCTATAATGGTGGTAACGATCAATAAACAATGGCTCTTACGAAATAAAAGCTTAAGAAAGAAGTATTTCCTCAGGAGCCAGTTGCCTAAAAAAAATAGTTGGTATATAAACATCAGTGAATGAACCTCTGACATTTTGAAGTTGTACCTTTGCCAAAATGGCAACGTCTTTCGTTTTGTGAGAGAGATGAAGAAGTGTTTGAATGAGGAAGGTTAATCTGATCGGATAGGTGTTTGATATTTAGCGCAGCCGGTGATGCAACACTGATGCAAGACTGATGCACTTTCTCAGTGAGGTGATGCCAACAGGAGAGTTTAATGCTCTCTCTACCTGCTTGTAAAAACTTCTCATTCCAACATATGTTTTAGATTGACATTTCCAGTGGTATATAGCTATTGGCACACACTGTTTATTTTGGAGAGTTTTGCCTTACTTTATTTATATTGATTCCCCCATAGGTACAGATTTTTTCTCCAAAACATTTTAAGGTTGCATAACTAAATATGTAGAAAAAAATGTTGGATTGGCGAAGAATATAGCTCAGCTGTTTACGTTTTTGTCATACTAGCAGTTGTTTATTGTGAATTTTGCTCAGCTTCTTAAAGACCAAACAAAATACGTATGATACAAAGCAGGAAATACGCAATCTTACAGTCAGATTAATTGGAAAACAACTTGTTTTTGCAGTCTTTTCCACCACTTACTTTTTTTGCTGTATGAAATGTGAGGAATTATTTCAAGCAAATATCATAAATGTTTAATTATCTTTTTCAGGAAATATAGACTACTCCTGTCCAGCCAATGGTGATTGCGAAATAACAAAGCGTAGAAGGAAGGCATGTCAAGCATGTCGATTCCAGAAATGTTTAGTTGTTGGAATGCTCAGGGAAGGTGAGTTCGATCCTCTACTTTTTATAGTCCTCTGAAAATAGTTGACTGATATTGGTGTCAGTCACCGCCAAAAAAAAAAAAAAAAAAATATTCTGGATTGGTGGTTAAAAGAAATTAGTCATACTTGTGTACTATGTTTTTGGAAAAATGTTTAATGTGCCCATTTAAATGTAAGTATGTTTAGAGAAACTGGTAGGTACATAGGTTCTTGAGAAGAAACAGTGTTGAGGAGGTGGACAATGTAATTAAACACTGTAGAAAATCATACCCATGTAGACCTTGGTAAGGATGTAATGTCCACTGGCTGAAATCTGACCCTTTGAGGATTATGGCTTAACCCTTTCCCTCATATAGACTCATTTTGATGCACTCAATAGGTACCACATAAAACCACAGTTAAACCTTACCAAATTTAATTATAAAATCCTCATTTCCAGACCACTGAGGAACAGCGAACAACATGCGAGTTACTCGCAGGCTGATCTTGTTTTATGTTGTTCGCATAGGTCTTTTCATGGTTTCCTCTATGAGGGAAATGGTTAAACTTTGTAAGTAATTGTTAGTGATATAAATGGACAGTTAAGGCTTGTGTTATCAAAGTCTTGGTTTCACCATTTCTGCTGCCTTTTTCTTGCAAAGTTTTCTTCCCACCACCACTAGATGTATAGTTTGCTGCCATTCCAGTCTCATTTCTGTGTGTTCCATCTGTAAAAATTAATCTGAGTTGAAATCAATCAGTCATTAGACCAAACTGTCCAGAAACAATGTTATTGTATTTCTTTTTTCCATGTAATATCTTGTAATAACTTAAATGATTGCCATGACTACCAAAATAGAAAATTACTAATTAAGAAAAGAGAAACTTGAACCTTCTAGCTTTTTTTTTTATAAAAAGGTCAGAAACAAAACTGTTTAAATAATGACAGTTAAAATAATGACACAGCTAGGCTTAATATAGCAGAAAAATGGGTTGCTAATAGAATCAATGGTTTTAATGATATTTGTTGTTATGCCCCCCTTCGAAGAAGAGGGGGTATATTGCTTTGCTCATGTCGGTCCGTCGGTCTGTCGGTAGACCAGACCTTGTCCGAGTGATAACTTAAGTTCTATTTGACCTTTAAATCTCAAACTTCATGTTGTTGTTGCTCATGATTAGTAGATGACCCTTATTGATTTTGGTGTCATTACCTCAAAGGTCAAGGTCACATGTTGTGTATGTATAATACCAGACCTTGTCCGAGTGATAACTTAAGTTCTATTTGACCTTTAAGTCTCAAACTTCATGTGGTTGTTGCTTATGATTAGTAGATGACCCCTATGAATTTTGGTGTCAATACCTCAAAGGTCAAGGTCACAAGGTTGCATTTGTATATATGTTTGATGACTTGGCCACTATATGGAAATTATGCAAAAGACTTTTTATGACTTAGATCAAGGTGACATAATTTTTTATGTTGTAATGTTGTTTTGTTTTAAAGTTTGAGATATTTGAAGGATGATGTATCATTTTCTTTCATTATTGTGGATGTTTGTGCTTATGGCTAGCAAGGCTGATTTGTTAATTTTTATAATAAACCTAGAGCACTAAGTCTTAATGTTTTGTTTGTTTATAACTGACAATGTTCTTTCACTTAAACCTTTGTGGACATGTGTAAATATTTCTCCAGCCCATTTATTTCAGTAAATGTTTAGTTCCACATTTTAGCACATTATACTTTCACTCAAATTTTTGAAGTATGAGAATTTTTTGTGACAAGCCAACATTATGAAGGCAAACTCCTTGCATGTAATATAGCTATATACATATTATGGCATATGAGGGGGGCATATATGTTTCACAAACATTTCTTGTTTTTTCCTCTTATGATGTCAGACTTAGACTTCCTTGTAAGACTTATTTTCTTTTGACATTAAAGGGGAGCTCTTGTCGGTCCAACTGTCCAGAATCTTGTGGAATGGATAACTCCAAAGTTATGAAACTTAACAAGTAAACTTGATCATGTGTAGCTCACGGTGCACATAGGGTTCATCAGGTCATGGCAAAGTTATGGCACCTTACTTTGCATGATATTGCAATGAATGGCTTACTTACCTTAAAAGAGTATATCTAAGATTGATGGAATTTATCCTGTGCATTTAAAGATGAAAATACTTGTAATTTATAACAGAGTTATGGTCAGTGACTTGAACGTATTTATCAAACAGAATGACCCTACTGTAGCTGTCGTTACATTACTTTACGGGAGACATCAAATGTGTGGCAATGCACAATTTTCCTAATCCTGCTTTAGCAAGAGATGCGCTGTTGAAGCCCTAATTTATCGAGATGCACCAAACCTAGTGACACTCATCACTGAGAGTGAAGCTGATGCAGCTGTCATGGTGGTTTCCCTGATATTGTCTGACAAATACACTCTCCAGTATAACAGCTTTGATCTGGCTCATTCAGATTTGTTTCCTTGACATGCTTACCAACAAGATTTGTCATACAAAATGTATTTTTGAAGGAGTCCCCCAGTACTTGCTCAGTGCAAGCCTTTATCAGGTGGAAGATACCTTGACAGATTTACGATAACATTTTGTCTTGACTTATGGGTCACTTACATCATATTTTTTCCTCCACTTCAATATATGCTTACTCTTGAAAACATGTACAAGGACAAACTGTGCAGACATGCTCAAATCTGGATGGTTTGGTTGCCAATATCTGATAGAATGTATAAGTTTTTTTTATTTAACGTACTTATCAGATTGAGTCATTTAGAAGGCAGGAGGCCAGTGCCTTGGTGAGGGGAAGCCATGTTAACATCTTCATTGTCCAAAAAAAGGGGGGGGGAATTAATTTAGCCTTATAGCTAATTTTAATTTAGCAAACATCACATTTGGCTACAGTAATTTGTATACTGGATGACATTTTAACATGAGATTTTTCTTTCATTTAGCAGATTTCAGGGACATGGAAAAATCTTACAAAAATGATCCCTGCAATTTTCAGTCTTTGAAATTATTTTGAATTCCCTATTTGGACATAAACGCTTTACACAACTGTTTAATACAGTATTTCAGGAACAAGCAGTATAGTGATAATATTCATAGTTTTTCATGCAATGACAAATATACTGTCACCCAAATCTTCCTTCCCAAGATATGGAAGAATGAAAAAAAACTGATTTGTAAGGTTTATACATTGTTTAAAAGATGAAATGCGGAATTCATTTGGTGCCAATGATTTACAAGCATATATTATGCAGCACAGAGTGGGAATTTTAATCTACTAAAAGGTAATTTGAAACTAGAACAACAGCATTGAAGTGGTTCTATTATGGTGTTACATTCTTTATTATTTTCATCATTCTTCTTCCTTTTTAAAACAAGCTTGCATTGTATTTGACTGTCATTATAACTTCTAGCATTTTGAGCAAACGTTACATGTTTCCTTCTCCAGTGGGCTGATTTGGACCCACTGAGACATTAATTACCCAAGTAATTTAAGCCTTCATGGTGTTCTTGAGTAATCGTAATGATATGCTTCTTCTCATAGACCATCCTGCTTTGGCTATTGATTGCTAACTTCTCACTCAAGATAGCCACATCTTTGAGGGGGGAAACTGCAGTATTTTGGGGGATGGGCATTAGGACATCCCTTACTAAGATTGCTGATGATTCCATGTTTGTAAGTTATTCTTGTCTGCTATGATGGTTTGTTGACAAAGGTCATGTTGTGAGAGAAATTGGGAAATATTTTAGTTTGCAGTAATGGTAATAAATAAAGTTAATCATGGATCTAAAAGGCTTTAAGTCTTATCAGAAATGTCTCTTATATTTTTTTTTTTTAAATTTAAAAAGGCATTTTTTTTTTTATCGTATTTCAGCAGTATGACATGGAGAAAAAATATCATGCTCTGATTTACAGACAAATGTTTCCTTCATCTCAACTGAGATAATTCATTTGCATTTTACGACCCCTGTTTCTATTTTTATCCTGCAGTTTTTACTGTTTTTTTTTTTTTATTGAAATGCAAGATTACGGAAATGAACACGCAATAAATTCTGAAATGGTAATGGAATAATTCCTCACTTGAAGTAGTACAGAGTGCGTAAGGGGGTATTATCAATCAGAGGAAGCTGATGTTGTGTACACTTGCGTAGGTAAGGGGGCTGATGGCGTCATACATTCTTCAGTAATTGCAGTTCACAGTAACTGAACGCATGAAACCCACTCTGAAGTCAGAGAAAAGCTTTGTTGATTTAGGAAACAAGCTGGTATTGTTTGGATGGTCAACTGACCTATTGTCCTCAAGCAGAGATGGTCAGCAAGAGAACTTGAAAGAACAATAGTATACTAGTTGTTACGCTAGTATAATGAAATGTAGGTTTCTAGGGCAGCCACAGTATAATTAAATTATGAATGAGGTATTACTTCTTATTATGTTCTTTTAGGCTTGTCTGAAAGTTATCTTCTGTTTTATCATCAGTTTGCATATCATCCAGGTAGTACCTGGAAGTTATAGAGGATTGTTGACTTTATTAGAAAATGTCAGAATTATAGCATAAGTATGCGAGTTACAAAATAAGTGCAGGAACACATTTCTTGGGTGAAAATGAGGCAAATATCATTAAGTTCCACCACAGTAATCAGTGAAGCATGTTTATGATTTTAACAATGCCTTCGGTGCATGGTGCCTATGCTGTAAGCGTAGGTTGGTAGGGTATAAACACATGGGGAAGCAGCTCCAGTGGTATTTCATTGACGACCGCCAGTGCTGCTATTGCGTCATAAGCATCTGGTAGACAAAAAATAGAATTAAGTGGTGGAATAAATAGATACAGATTTTTGAGAAGCTGTAACCCTGATGTACCTAGATATGACTTTTAAAGATACCGATTATGTTCAGTGTACAGTAAATGATGAAAATTTCAGGAAATTTCGCAATCCTTTCACACTGAAACAGTGGAATGCCTCCTGGGTCTAGTGTTATGTAACAATATTCATGATATGGAAACCGAGCACATTTCTTTTATATTACTCGCTAATCCTCACAGAGCTGTGAGTATGATTATGATTGGGGGTATTACCTGTGTCACAAGCTTAATTGTATGTTGTCATTTCTTAACTATTTCAGACTGTGTAGATATGATGCCGTGTTTAAATATGGCCATGGAGATTCAAGCCACCTCTTTGAATCCATTAAAGTTAACAAATTGACAGATGGAAACAAGATTTCCCACTCACATCATTGCCCAAATTAGCATTCATCCTCACATACAAGCCTTATAAACAGCTGTAAGTACAGAAAAGGGTCAGCAGTGTGATTGGAGATCAATATTACAGGCAAAGCACACTCCCTGGTTTATACTTTGTCAAACCTTAAGTTTTAATTGGACCCAGGTTTGTTGGAGAGGTAATGCATGCTAAACACTATAGCATTTTACATGTACCAACAAAAATCTATGCTACAGCCTGATTTTATTCCATTATGCATTTGCAATGGGTTAGGGCATAATATATATGGCCTTTTTTTTGTTGATTGAAAATACTGCAAAGTAATTTGATTTCAGACAAATAGTGTCCACATTTAACGTGCATTTATTTATCAAATATATATGAACTATTTTATGACTAAGCAAGTTACCTGTGTTCATTTTACATGGGAGTTCCCTGAGTTTTATTCACCTCAAATGAATCTTTATTAGCATTAATATTAAACTTGACTGTTAACTGTAGGTGTATACTGCTGAACAGAAAGCTGTAAGTAAGTGTTGAACACGTCCTTAAATGCTAGTTAAAACAAGATACTCATGTTTATACTGATTCTCGTTTCTGTTGTATACCATTTCATGCTTCAGTAGTGTGTATGTCATTAAAAGAATACCAGAAGCTAATGTTTATAGTTGACTCCATCCTCTGTTGTTTATATTCCCTATCAGTGGTGGTAATCTTCCTGTCCTGAAGGTTCAGTGCTTCTCTTCAGTCTCCTAATCATTTTCCAGGACCTGCTACCAGAGCAGCCCCAACACCTACACATTCCCTGATTAACAAGCACTGACCTTTACCTTGCTGCTACCTTCAGCGTAGGTACAGCCACACGCTACTTGGAACTTTGCCGGCTCTCCAAATAAAATCACGCTTATTTTTCTTCCTACAAGCTTGTACAATGTTGGAATTGGTTAAGCAAATGTTACTGTGACATTTTAAGCAGGCGCTGTTTGGAATTGGGCTATAGAGTTTTCACCGCCTTTTGTAATTGAAACAATAGGGTGTAATGCAGTCCCATTTACCATCCAGACCACTTATAAGGTAATGATGGCCTTTAATGTTATCTGTCAGTTGAGGCTGATATAGATCACTGACACAAACATGTTATAAAATGTCCAATAAAACATGCTTACAATAGAACTGGGATGATGAAATATGCAGGCTGGAATAGCAGGTCAGAGACAATTCCATAGAAATGTAATAAAAATAGTTCTGATAATCTGATTCCAGCTATCTTTTGTTCATTCCAAACCTGGAATGTAATTTTTAGACATCTTATATTTGTAAAAGCATATTCATGATTGGAAAACTAATGCCACGCTATACCTATGGTTTGTTATTCTGTGGTAAATAGATATAACAATATAGCTCTTAATTTCCTGTATACCCTTTTGGTTTGCAGTGGTCAATTGTAGATTGTAAACAATCATCTGTTTCTCGTTTTATTTTGGTATTCCCGATTAATTGATAGTTGATGTTGATGATTGTTCAGTGTCTGATTTTTCATTATCTTCTCATTTATCAGCAGCGGCTCTCAACACAATCCCAGGATCTGCTATTTGCCAGTGTTATACAGACATGCATTATATATATAGACACAAACATTGGTGCAATCTGTATCCACTTGTCCATGAGTCGTAGTAGGCAATTTCTCAATCTTATTAAGTTCAATCATTTCTTTGGTTCATGAGAATACCATCAGTAGTCTGAAAGTAATTATTGGTATAAATCACTATTACAACATTTACACGATGCTACACCATTCACAAGCTGGACCAGACTGAAAGCATTCCTCTCAATGTCAGCAGACCTCAGTGTTACCTCTACATCTCGGAGGTATTGAAGTGTAGCAGCCGGTATGAAGCCTGATCAGTACTGAGTCACTTCTGAACAAGTCAGTTGCCTTTACAGTTCATATTTGCTAAAAGATAAATGTACTCGCTCGGACTGTTGGATAAAGTATCATTACTACTTCCTGAGAAATAGACAGTTGTTAACTCCCCTCCGGTATATCCAGTCACGACAAAGTATACACTACAAGGAAGCTATTGATAGCCTATAGATAATAATGTACTCTAGACTTAGTTTATTCTCAGAAATAAAAACAATGCAGATTTCATTGGAAACCTACACTCCCCATTAAAATTTTGTAACCACTGCAACAGCACATCTTGCAAATAAAAGGAAACATAGAAAAATTGTATCATCCATTGGGAGACTTGCTTAATTTGTTGCCTTTATTGTCAAGAGCAATCGTTTATGGTGGGTCCATAGAGAGAGGCCAGCAGCCAAGCAATTATCTGTCATTAGATGGAGTGACATCTCTGTCTGGGGAAGGTAACATCCATTAAGACTGGTCTCAGTGGTTCTGATGAGTAATGAACATGATAAAACCTGATCAGTGTTTGAGTTTCTTGCAGACTGATCAGGTTTGTACATGTTTGTATACATAGTATATCTTGAATACCTGTCATCTGTTGAAAGGTTGGAGCCAGAGGAATCTCTTATTGTCCAGTCGTGATAATGATTACATGGTTATCTAGAATAAATTAGGAAAGAAGGAAAACTGGATCAACCAACAAACTGTTTATGATATACTTTGAAGTCTATACAGAACTTGATATGATATTTAAAGAATTGTTATGCCCCCACCACTTATGGGGGGATGGGGGGAGCATATAGATTTGCCTATGTACATGCATTTATAAGTACATCCGTCCCGAAAGTCTGTCCGAGCATAACTCAAAACCTATAAGAGATATCAACATGAAAAGGAAGTGCAGTGCACAAGAACCATAGCTCTATTTTGTATGATTTAGGAGTTATTGTCCTTTGTTATTTGTCATACTTAAATTTTGTCTGGAGCATAACTCAAAGGCTATAAGGCATCAACATGAAACTTCACAGGTAGATACTTTTATGCCTCCGCCACTTATTTGCCTTTGTCCATCCATACATCAGTCCATCTGTCAGTTCATCCGTCCCGAAAGTTTGTCTGGAGCATAACATGAATACTTATACTGGGATCGAATTCAAAGTTGATACTTCATGCATTCAGGAGAAATGCAGTGACCAAGTTCCATAACTCTCAGTCAAGTAATCTGGAGTTATTGCCCTTTGTTCTGAAAGTTAGTCCAGAGCATAACTTAAATACTAATACAGGGATTGACTTCAAAGTTGATATTTATGTAGCATGCATACTGAAATAATGCAAGAGAAAGTATTGGTGTAGTTACTGCAGCTATGAAAAGGCCGAGAACAAAATCAACCAACCGATGTTTTATTGGTTATAGCAGGCCAAAAATGTTACAATTATATTTTTAATTTGATAAAAAGCATTGAATGACCCTTTCTTGTTTTCCCTTGTACATTTTTGTTACTTACTTCCTTCGATCATCTTCTCCTGGCTAGAATCATATTTCAGATTATCTTCTCAGGTGGCTGAGTGGTTAGAGTGTTCCTCTGGGGCGTGAGGTCGTGGGTTCGATCCTCGACCATGACATAGCAAAGTCGATAAAAATGGTACTGGTATAGCCCCTTGCTTGGTGCTCAGTATAAGGGTGGTTCCAGGACTGGTTGGCCCGGTGTCAGGATAATGTGACTGGGTGTGGTATCATGCCACATGTCTATGGCGTCATATTGCAGTGTGGCAGCACTATATCTGTCTAAAGCAGACATAGTCTCCAGATGACTGAAATACTGTCGGTGGGACGTTAAAGGCAACAGCAAACAAACATATTTTAAAGGCAACAGCAAACAAACAAATTTCAGATTTGTGATAAAGCACTTGTGTCCTATGGACACATTTCTAGTGTTTTCAAATTGACTGCATAACTTCCTCTGTCCTGTAGTTGTTGCTCAACATGTGGTAGGTGTATTTGTGATTAGACTGGCTTGAATTAATGCTCAATTAATTAGCATGCATTAGAATGTGAAGGTCAGCAGGGCATGGTTTGATTGTCTCAACACTGTGACACAGTTTAATTAGCTGTTGATCTTATATATGTATTTCATAATACAAGTACATGTGTACTTAATCAGATCCTGTTAGAAACATGACTGGGTCATTAGAGATGTCTGTATTGTAAATAGATTAATTGCTCTTGAAAGGTTTTAGAAGTATTCACTGTAACAGTCAGTGGAAGTTGTAAAATAGCATGGTTGTTGGCAATCTGGTTGTCTTTCAGAGCCAGTTTAGAGTTGTGTAAGTGACTGTGACTTGTTGTATAACAAGATAGTCTTGGCAAGCAATCAGAACCTTGCCTGGGCACTTATCACCTGTTGCCTTTCTTGCTGTGTCATTCCTACCAGTATATAGGGTAATCTTATATAAAAAATAATGCATCCATTGAAATTATACTCTCAAGTGTGGAATAAAATGGAATTTGTTACATAGCATGGCTATGAGATGCAACATTACTACAGATGGTACATTTGTTTATGATGCCAATATCTTTCAGCATTAGGTTTTCCAGCTGTGATCCATTTAGGCTGCTTTTGTTTCTGAAGCAGTGAATATTAGATATACAGTTGGATGAAATATTTAGAGTAGAAGGTACAGGAAGCCCTCCTGTTTCCCAGCTGGGTATGTAATTTCCAATTATTGACTTTTGATGAAGTGAGCATGGGGCTTTTTCAGCACACTTATTGACCGGATAAGATGTTGGTTGACCTGGCAACATTGTCCTCAACACCATGTTGGTGAATAGAGGGCTTCTTTACAACTATAAGTCCCACAGATAGAGTCCACAAAAACAACATAGGAGCTTCAAATCATTATATGCCCAAAGGGTCATGTTATGTTATATTCCCAGTTGTCCGTCCGTCTGTCCATCAGCACTATTAAGAGATTGCACTTTCTCTCTTGGCAATAATATTGTACCGTACAACATACAAAGGTTTTTTACATTGCAATACTTTTGAGCACAAATTTACACGCTTTGCAGTGCTCTTGTTTTTATTGCAGTTGTATGTCTTTGTGTTGTAGTTTGCATAAGATAATTATCAATTAACATGGAGTATGTAGTCCTTTCATTCACTTCTTTGATGTCTGAACATTTGTAGGTAGGATTTGTAGATGACAAAGGAAGATCATTTCCGAACCTTGTTCAGTCAAGTCTGTATTAAAGGTCAACTGAATAATGGCCAACCAGTGAGCAAAGGCTGTGATGTTATACCCAACACTGAATTTATAGAGACTGTAACCTTTGAATAGCAACCGCTTTCAGGTTAAAGTCTGTTTTCTGTATCCTTTGAGAAGCCTTTGGTCACAGTGTTGTTGTTTTTTTCCTTCGTATATGTATACCTTGCTTTATTTAGGCTGCAGGTAGTTTGTTAGAGTTCGAATTTACTCTGCAATGAATGTGTGGGTGGAAACAGATTGAAGAGGTATGAAGTTTCAGCATTCCTTTTAGTGCCAGAAGAAATTGGATTTTCTGTTTTGTTGTTGAGGGTGGTGAGCCTGGAATGAAATGTTGACAGATGGGCAACTGTAGGTCTGTCAGGTGCCGGGAACTCAGGGGAACTTGTGTTGTTGGTTAATATGTTGATATATTTATTGTTGCTAAGAGTAATTGTGGAAGATTTGTTTTCACCCTTTAGCTGTAAAACTGACAGTCCAGCCCCATCAACCTATGGTTATCTGGAGAAGTCATTAAGCACATTGAATATGACAAGAGGTTTTGGTGTGGACTGCCATCGCCACATGGGGCATGCTTCTTCTACCTTGGATTCTTTCTTCTCTTTTGCTTTGATCATTAACCTTTAACTTTTTGTTCTCTGGATGCTCTCCAAAAACTCACATTTCTGCCCAGTCCATATACTTAGAAGCTGTTGCACCCATCTATCTGTATCAGCATCGGTGTACATGTGTTTCATCAGCACTGTCCATCAAATTATCAACAAAAGAAGAGAATGAAATTACTGGTTTTGTGGCCCAAAAATATCTTTCAAGGAAAAAGGATATGCAGTCCAGATATAGACACCTACTTTTAATTACCATATATAAATAACAATAGTATGCTTTTTCTTTGAGTACAATTATCATTAATAGCATCATCATAATTAGACTATTTATCTTTCTTCCTTTGTTGACTTTTTTTTTCCCAATGTTTTAATTTGTTATCAGTCTTCTCTGGTTGGATAGGAGACAATATAGGAGATGGCAGAGAGGAGCAAGCCTTGTTTCTCATGTTTTGTAATGTATGGGTGTTAAGGTTCAGTGTGGGGAGATCTATCTGCAGATAGCCTCTCCCTATCTGGATCAAAGTCTGTATTGTCTTTCATTGTGGGATTGAGGTTACTGATAGGATTACAAAGATCTGCCCGGTTCCTCTATATAGAATGGTATCTTACTTACAGGAACATGGAAACTCTGACCTCATTCATGTTGGTCTTCTTTCTTTCTTTCTTATTCTCCAGGCATATTTAAAGGGAAGCAACTTGGGTGTCTTATTTTTTCTAATTTATTTACAAAGTTATCTTTCTTGTTGCTACATATTAGACTTTTTAATGCTGTGTTGATGATTGTTTGTTTTGTGTTGTTGTTCAATATTGATATATCATTTCTAACTTATATTCTACACCCCAATATACCATGGAAAACCCAGCTCAGACTGACAGCAGTTTGGTTTAATGTCACTTCCAGTTAACTCATGAGAGATAGACACACTTAGACTTGATCTGTCTTCAAGTTGTGTAGGCTAATCTGATGTTATACTGCTCATATAAGTCTTTCTCCAAATATGTCTCCCCACATATTCAGGGGATAAATCCTATGTGATTTTATGCCAATATTGAGATTGATCATGTTGCGTGTTCTGTACATTACAGGTGTGAGACTGGACCGGGTGCGAGGCGGGCGCCAGAAGTACAAGAGGTCGCCAGACTCCTATCCATATGTACAGCAGATATTTCCCATCGTGAAAAAACAATGTATGGACAACTCATCCTCATACAACAGTGAGTACTCATACATGTATAATGTTATATGATCCTTTACCCCTCATATATACTATTATACACCTTAATATGGGGGTATTCACCATGAATACCCTGAAAAAAGAAAAACCAGATCTGACTTCTGTTTGCAAAGCAGTCTGAGCAGGTTTTACAATGTGAACTTCTGATCTCAAATGTTATGATGAGTTGCAGTGTAAACATACTGAGCGACAGGCTGATCTGGTTTTAAAAAGGTTTAAATGTTTAAATGACATCTTCTCTTGGCAAAAACACTTTGTCAAGCCAAACATGTATTAATGCTTTGTTGTGAAGGTGAAGGTCGGAGTGATGGGGTGGATCATGGGTCTTGATACCTGCCCCACCTGGGGATCAGCCAAAACACCCAGATAGGGCTGCCTGGTGTTAAATACCATGATGGGGATAATGTCTCATCATAACTATGGCAACTGGAAACTTCCCAAATGTTGAGTTATTGTATATTATACATAGGTTTAAAGTTTCTGTTTCACCTTCCGTGTCCTTTGTTCTGGAGGTACCTGTTTAAAATGCCATTTAAAGGTCAGGTCTCTTCCACAAAAACTGATTATGCATGTTAGCATGTTTGCAAAGGTTTTTGTCTGTCATTTGTTCACTCATGGGAGTTTCCAGTTCTGTTTATATAAAAGGTTGTATTTGATAATGATGAAAAAGTGATAGAAATGTGGCTTTTCAATGTCACATACTTGACATTTGGAAGATTTCACTTCCCAATGACTTTCATCATGCATATCTGCAATTGATATCATTTTTCACTCACTTCATGTTCATTGGGAGCTAAAAGAGTTCTTTTTTTCTCTTTTGTTTCTAGGGGGAAAATGCACAAATAGTTTGCTTTGCTTTCATCTTTATTTAGTTGCAAAAATATCAGAAATGCTTTGTTAATTTAAAAAAAAGCCTCAAGGAACAACTTAATTAAATCAATGGAGATACATACTTCAGTAGAACAGCCATGTAGTCATGCGTATTTCTTTCATTAAATATGAAATGAAATGTATAGGTTATATTCAAGATTTCTAGTTCATTTTACAACGAACAGCTATTCCTTCTCTGCTTATGCTGATTTTATGCTTTTTCAGTCGTTTTTATACCACGGCTGTAGCTATATTTACTGTATAATCATCTGCTTTATCTGCAAGCTGTTCATGCCCATCACTAACTCCATGCTTCTCTGTTTCTGTGTTACAGCTAAGCCTTATGTTTCAGTCTCAGACAACAAAACCCTACAGCAGCTGATCAACATTGAGGCTCAGCTCGAGAAGCTGTATGCCAGACCTGACCCCAGTCAGCATGATGATGAGATGAAGTTCCTCACCATCTTGTCAGACCTGGCTGACCGGGAGTTGGTCATCACTATCAGCTGGGCCAAACAGGTGCCAGGTAAGTAGACTGGACTCCCAAGAGATGGCAAACAACCTGTATGTAGCTCTCATTGTAGCTGGATCCCATTTTTATTCTGGTACTTAATCTATCATTTGCTGCACATTTTGAAGTTTTACTCTGCATACTGATACATCATATGTTCTGTAGTAATGTGGTATAATTTCTTAAGAACTGCTGGTTTTGAACATAAACCTGTGTGAAAGCAATAAACCAGAGGCAGCATTGAACAACTATTAAAATGATCAAAACTTAGTCCTACTGATATGATGATATAGATATATGAAAACAAGAAGAGTGACCCCAGTGTTGTGTATTTTGCAGGGTTCTCCAGCCTCAGCCTCTCCGATCAAATGAATCTCTTGCAGCACTCATGGCTAGAAATCAACCTCCTCAATCTCATTTACAGATCCTCTCCATACCAGGGCATACTCAAGGTAGGGCTGGCCACACCCTTCCCTCCTACTGAATACCCTTTCTTCTATTTGTCATACTATTTCTCAACTATTGCCCATACCTTTCCACACCAGCTAAATTCTTTCTCATACAAGTTGCGCCCTTTTCTTACTAGCCAATCAAGCCCTTTTAGATATAGAACTTCAATGGATATATGTTTTGTTTTTTAATTATATACATATTTATTTATTCTTAATTCAAATTATATATAGAGAATTGGATTATTCTACATTATTGAATGTATTCAAGATTTTATACTTGCACCGCAGCTGTAATGATTTATCTTAAAATTTCTCATATCATTGTTACATGTACAGCAATCTACAATTATGTTCAACCAATGAGTTTGCCCCTTAAAAGTGTATGTTACATGCACAGTAAGATACAATATGTACAACCAATCAATGATTTTGCCCCTTAAAAGTGTATATTTTATGTACAGTAATCTACAGTATGGACAGTCAGTCAATGATTTTGCTCCCTAACAGATTGCAGAAGACTTCAAACTGACTGCTGAACAGGCAGAGAAATACGGCTGTGCCAAGGAACTGGACTTGCTGACCAGGAAAATGTGCAGAAAGTTCACCAGTCTGAATATCACACGCGAAGAATACCTCCTCTTGAAGAGCATCATCTTGTTCAATATAGGTGAGTGTCACTGCTGTGTCTGTAAAATGTGCTCTTTTTCTTTAATCCCTTACCTTATAGTACACACATTTTGATGGATTGGCAAACAGAGCAGACCTAGATCAGACAGCTCCTTAAAGGTACTGCCTGATCAGGGTCACCTCTGTTTTCTCATACAATATAGTAGCTCAGACTCTTCCTATCAAAGACAAAGCTATTGTTTCATAAAATAATGATCAGTGAATTGATATTCATGAAGTCATAAATTTGTGCATGAATATTCGAAAAGAAAAAGAATTAAAATGAAGTGAGAGCCATACATGAATCATGTTTTAAAATGATAATTTCTTGAATCAATGATACAGGAAACTACAAATATATCTACTGACAAAAGGTGCATCACCAGGAAAATGCACATCTCTTTCAAGAGTTTTGGCCTTCTCTAATTAGAAAGTAAATGCATTTGACTATTTCATTTCATTGAGTCAACATGATGTAGCTGTGATATTGATCAGCTAAAATGCTGAAGAAGAGAGAAATAATAAGTCTTAAGATTGCTCTGTTGTCAGTCATCATTATTATTGGACACTAATGAAAATCTCAAGGTATTTAGGTTTCCTTTTTTTTTTTTCTTTTTCAAAGTCATTTCACTGAAAATCACACATGACAGAGTTGAGCAATGACTGATTACTAAAGTTGTCAAAATAAATCAATAGATATAATAAGGTATACATTTTCAAACACTATAACATTTTCTGATGTACCTCTGTGTTCCAGATGTTGTGACAGAACGCAGTGATGCAGGGAAGGCATTGCAAGAGAAGTTGCACGAGGCACTGACAGACTACGTAAAGTCGCGCAGTGGGGGCGGCCTGAAACGTGTGGGGCAGCTATACCTCCTCCTGCCTGCCATGACTCACTTGAAACTTCTTGCCAAACAGTATTGGTTTGACGTGAAAAAGAACGGAAAAATCATGATGCACAAACTGTTCTTGGAAATGCTGGAGGCCGACAGCTGATAGTGTGTGGGCGTGGTGATTGTGTCCAGGGGTAGGGAACTATAGTGACATTTGGAGCTAGTACAATCCAGCTGAGATCAACAGGTTTCTTGAGGTCAGCATGTGTGCATATATACTTGAGTGTATATGAAGATCTCAACCGCCATCATTCATCACAGAGACAAATATCTTAGCATTATCATTTCCATGGTACGGTGGGAGGGTATCGGACTGTGTGTGTATAATTAGTTAGGTAGATAATTCCATTTACCTCCCCCTGCCAGTATGCATCGACTTCCATCATATAGCGGACTCTAGGATTGTAGTGATATAATAATACAGACATAATGCATGCATTATGACCACTTGTGTGATACATTCATCGTCAGTGTATTCGTCATCGTCCATAATGTTCATGTACCAAAGAATAGAGTGGATGAACCACATGCCAAAAAATTTCAGAAAAACTGATGAACACACCAACAAGACGTCAGAATCTAAGACAAACTGACCAGGTTGTATTCAGTGATGTTGCCATAGGGATAGCTGTGTTATGACTAAAATAAAGCGTCATAAATTGCAGGTTGTGCACTTAGCTGTCACTCGTGTGGTATGTTTGTGACTATGCTTGTGGTATCTAAATGCAGGGTTACTCAAGTCATGCCTCTTCAATAATACCACCAATCTGACTGTCTGAAGCCTACAAAAGTCAACCCTAGGCATCCATTGTGCCACAGATATCAAGAAATCAGAGCCAAGTTTCTTCCTAGCTTTTATGTAAAAAAAAATTAAAGAAATGTTTATCCAAGAAGGTACTACATGACAGGCACTGATGTTTTAGACGTCTGGGAGATCAATGGCAGAAAACAGTTCTGTTTGTTTGCCTTTAGTAGCTGTATGAGCTTTAAACATTTACTTTATGAAATTATATAAGATAGAATTCAATTCATATTATTTCATTTTGACTGCAATAAAATCGGTTTTGCTCTAGATAGTGCAAATAAGTAATTTTCATTTAAAGAACAATTCATGTGTTTTACCAAACATTTAGTTTTATTTTCTTTTCTTTTTTTCTTTAGATTAAGAAAAAATAACATTGAAAAAAGCATTTGTAATGTATTTGCTTTTTAAACAAAAGATGGAATTCACGAACGTATACAAACCTCTACATGTATCTGCAAATGGAAGTGAAAACAACAGCACTACAAATGAAATTGTACTTCAGCCATTGAAATTCTGTCTGTACAATGAGTGACATCCATTGAAATGCTGTCTGTACAGTGAGTGACATCCATTGAAATGCTGTCTGTACAATGAGTGACATCCATTGAAATGCTGTCTGTACAATGAGTGACATCCATTGAAATGCTGTCTGTACAATGAGTGACATCCATTGAAATGCTGTCTGTACAATGAGTGACATCCATTGGAATGCTGTCTGTACAATGAGTGACATCCATTGGAATGCTGTCTGTACAATGAGTGACATCCATTGGAATGCTGTCTGTACAATGAGTGACATCCATTGGAATGCTGTCTGTACAATGAGTGACATCCATTGAATGCTGTCTGTACAATGAGTGACATCCATTGAAATGCCGTCTGTACAATGAGTGACATCCATTGAAATGCTGTCTGTACAATGAGTGACATCCATTGAAATGCTGTCTGTACAATGAGTGACATCCATTGGAATGCTGTCTGTACAATGAGTGACATCCATTGAAATGCTGTCTGTACAATGAGTGACATCCATTGAAATGCCGTCTCTACAAATGATTGACATCCATTGAAATTACAATGATATTTTGTTAATACATGTCATTTAAACTCCCTTAGAGTATATAAAAAGGCATTAATATAAAATAATTGTTCAGGGTTTTCCTTAATAAGCTATTACCAGCTGATGTCAATAGTTTCAATTGCATAAGAAATGATTATTTTTAGCAATATTTGAAATTATGAACATCTGAAATCCCCCTTGACCCAGGCAAAAGCTGTTGTTTTTCTAAAAATATTTGTTGTTATATTTATAAATGAAAACCCTGAAAGTTAGTTGACGGCAGTGCCTTCATTTCCTTTTACTTCTGAGGTTGCAACCTCCATTATATTGACAACAGGCATACCTTCCTGAAAGTTTCCCATCCATTGTTAATGTGTACTGCCACACAGGCTTGATCTCCCAACCTTCCGTGATATTACAACTGTTCCAATTGCATGCAGATAATAATTTTTATGACGTTAATATTTAAGAATTAAATTATTTTCTCAAGAGTTTATCTACAGACTTTGTACAGAATTTGAATATTTCCTTTGTGCAGATGATGTTATTATTGAACAATTTTTTAATTCCTCCCCCTGTATTTTGGTAGTTTGTAGTTCCAATGTGTGTGATATTTATGAATACATCACAATAATAATAAAAAAAAATACTTTATTGAAGCTCATCATAGTATGAAAATCAGACATATCCAAGTTCCTGATTTAATAATCTTTATTCCCCACAAAATAGTTGTTTATTTGTATTGTTTTGAACATTGCCTATTTATATGAGAAGCATGTATAGATAGTTTGCTCACAAATTTATATTTTATTTTTGTTGACTTTTTATTACTTTATGGATATCTATATGGATGATTTTGTCTGTCTGTTTACTAGTCCAGATGAACTTTATCTCTCAAGAATGATGTAAATAAGACTTGTTTGAATCCCTGTGTCAGCATCTACCTAAGGATTCCTATCAAATGTGCTTTATATTGTAATTTGCATGTTTTCCCTTATGAAATGTGCTTCCTTTTTCTTATGTTCAAATTCAAGGTAAATTTATGCATTCAAGAAATTATTGCTCAGAATGAGGTTAAAGACGAACAGATAGCCACTACATAAGGGGACTTACAGCAACTTTGTATTGGTGTTATGGAACATTTAATACCTTACTTAACTCGTACGTCATCCACCATCTTGCAGTGAGAGATTGTATCAGTATATTAATGAATGGAGAAACTCCGTCACAATCATTCATTTTTGGACCATCATCATTTTCAAAACTCTGTTCAATGGATATTTGTAGTGAATGCATGAACCCTGTTTCTTTAGTTATTTGACAAATGTCATTTGAAATGCATTAAGTATATTTATAGCAATGGTTCTTGCCAGAGATATGTTTATCATTTACCAAACATGTTGATAAAACATAACTCACCAATGCATAGGTCTAAGAAAATACTTATTTATGTACATGGCATTACCACTGAAAAGAGACGTTAAATTTTATTATTTTTTTTTATTCGGTCAGATGTTTAACATTACATAGTTTTGCAAGATTAATCAGTTTATAATGGAGATGCCATAATTACATACACTCAAGTTCTCACACCAGCTGTTTAGTGAACATCTGACAAGTATCCAGTGCATATTGGTGGCATTGTTGCTGTAGGACCTTTCGTGTGAAATTCCACAGTTATTCTAGTCCGTAACTGCCAGTATGTGGTACTGATTTATTTATTTTGTCTGTCATGTTCATACTTCCATTTCCAACATATTTTAGTTCGAAGAGATTTCTGTCCAATTGCAAGTTTTAGTCCTTTCAGTACTCTGAAATTCCCTGTTGGCATGATGGGGTTTGAGACTCTCTTAGTGAAACTGTGATGTTCTGAACAAAACACGGGATTAAATCATATCGAATTATTTTACTGTTATATATTGTACATGTGTTAATCGGGGGTTTTCTTATGTCATCATTCACTATCTGCTGTCCACCAAAAAAAAAAAAAAAAATAAGAGGATTAACGAATGAAACTTAAGTATGAATGACAAAATGGGTATACATGTGAAACATAGGTGTGTATCCTTATATATCAAGAGACAAAAAATATCTATCAAAAAAATATTTAAAAAAAAAAATAAAATATGTAAAAAAAAAATTTTTAAAAAAAAAATAAAAAGAAAGGAAGAAAACGAAATGGGCTGAAACAAATAAAATATTTTGTGTTGATTTTAACACTTGCATGCACTGTATGCATTTTATTTTGATTTAAAATAATATCTGAAATCATAAGAACTTGGATAGTAACAGGTGACATATTTATGGATGCAGTCAATGATTTGATGTGTTCATATGATTGAAACAATGTTGTATACAATTAATTAACTTTTTTATTTCACAAAACAAATATTTTACTTGTTTCAGTTACTCCCAAAACAAAAAAAAATTACAAAAATCAAATGAAAAAAAAAGCAACAAAAAAAATGTAAAACTTAAAAAAAAAAAAAAAAAGGTTAAAAAAAATCTAATTGTAAAAAAATATTTAAAAAAAAAAAATAAAAAAAAAAATATAAATGCATATAGATATATGTACAAAATCATCATGGACAGCAGATACTGCATTGTAAAGCATACATCTCATTTTAACCCAGGTCATTCCCTTTATCCAAGACACCATGTGATATAGAAACTTGTCCAGTGACTGGTTATCATGTTTCTCGACATCCATTCATATTACTAGTACAATGAAGATAAAACCAGTCTAGTAGTGCTGCTTACATAGCGCCATCTTGCTGGTGTAGTATCAGGATCTTTGTGTCATTGTTCACTTACATGGATTAATTTTCATGAAGTCAGTGTCAAGTTGTATTATATGTGCATGTATTTATTATTGATACTATGTTGAAATGTTTTTTGAATTGCATTTTTTTAAGTTTGATATAGTAGAAATTGACTTAGTGTAAATATATTTTGTATTATCAGATTTTTTTTGTGCTGTCAATAGAAGATCATACATGTGTTGTTTTTTTTTCAGTACAAATGATCAGCGCTCCTGTTGTTTTTTTTCAAAGATGTAGTCAGTTAATCAGTCAAGTTTAAAGGTCATGTGACTGATGTGTAGTCAGTTGATTGGCCAAGTTTTAAAGTCATGTGACTGATTTGCACATTCATATAGTTCTGTCCTGATCTTCTGTGATAATATTGTTGTGTTCACTTTAAGACTCAATCTAGATGTGTAACCACTATGTATACATTGTCTTGTGTAAGATACCGTCAGACTCAGGCAGGGTGGGGCATTTAAGCCATGTAGGTTAGAAGCCCCACTCTCCAGGCCTGGCCCCACCATCCTATACTCAATCCCATCCACAAACTCTTGTACAATGATCTCTCCCTTACATACTGGTTTTGCAAGATCTTGGTGGCACCATAGAAACAAGGTGATCTTTTCTGATCAAATATTACATATGCCAGAGTTACTTTTTTTGAATCAGTACTGTTCTCATGATTTTGAGCCATTTTTAACGACCAAGGCCATGTGTTCTTGAAAATAAAAATGATACTTAAGTATGACTTTCATACTCAAACTCAAATTAAGCCCATTAGTTTCGATAGGGATTTGAGTATGATACTCAAATTTGAGTCTCAGATCATACTTAAGTATTTTTGAGAACACTGGACCAAGTCTCAAATTCTTCTTTCCCCTTTAAATTTTGGTAAGGATTGCCCAGAATCCTGCTGTATTGGAACCCTGCAAAATCACACCAGTAAAGGGAGGTAACCTGTTGAAGAGTTTGCCCATCTACTGACAACTGTCTGATACAGTATCACAGGTTCGCTTAATCCAACTATGAAAGCATCAACTGCCTATTTTGAAATGAACAATGATGTAAGAATTTTTTTTTTTTTTTTTTTTTTTTTTTTTTTTTTTTTTTTTTTTTACCCAAAATCTTCAGACAAGAAAAAAGCTGATTTGTATTTTGTGTAAGCTACATTTTGTATTATAGGGAGTGTAAGTTCAGAAGTCATTGTCTGTTCCTGGACTCTAGAATGAAATGCTGTAGTCAGGATTTGCAGATTTGCAACACCCTGCTTTGCCAAAAGTGCTATTTTCAGTGTCTGTTTTAAGTGTGCTAGTCAATGCAGTTGGTATTAATTAATCATTCCACCAAATAATTAGGGAAAACTTAAGAGATATAAACATATTGATATAATGTACTCCCAGTGCCATTTGCCATTTTAAATTGCTTTAATTTTTGTTGCTAATGTTTAGATTTTAAGGAAAATTGATTTCTAAATACGGCTCCTAGTTGGAAAGACCAGTATATTGGAAGGTTAAGAACTTTTAACAAGTTTTGAAGAATTCTGATATGGACATGAATTTTGATAATGAAGATAGATTTTAAACTATATTTATCGGGAAATGAGATAAGTTTTTACTTCTGAAAACTTCTGTTGCACTAAATTTCAATTAAAACTTTTTGTTGTTACCCTTTATCAGTGTACAGGTCATGTGATCAGGACAGAACGTCAGAATTTCTGTACAAAGTGAATGAAATGTATATGCCTTGCTTAACAAGTTTTTTTACAGTTTTATGTCCATAATTATTTTGATGGAAGAGAAAGTTTATTAACGATTGAATTCAATTTATTAGATGCTTATTGTTAGTTTTTGCTCTGTAGTTTTGACCTATGACAATAGTGTATCAATATTTTTAGAAGAAAGGATATACCGACAATGTATTTTACTGATCAGGATGTGTAATACTGCAAGTGTCTGTGTTGACCATTTGCACAAGAGACATTAGTAGGTGTTAGATCTACTGATTAGAGAGGCTAGTTTGATTGTTTTTTGACGATGAGAAGTTAAGGGCAGTGTACTCATGAATCTCAAATGAAATTTTTGTCTGGTATTTTTTCTGCACATCATCCTCCATGGCAGGATAGTTCATAGTGATATTTGTCAACATCTTCATTGAGTAAGGGATTTGTGGGTCCCCAAGCCACTTTATCTACCTAATCATCCCTCTTCCAGCCACATTCCCATAATTCCTTTGTCAGCCATAATAAAGTAGTCCCAGTATGACTTATAAAGATGGCATCAACTGAACCATAATATCTCATATTGGAAATAGGGAGAAAATTGACAAAATTCTCAGATATTTCAACACCCCTTTAAAAAAGAAAGAATCATTATGATTGGGTGCTTCTGCAAATTCTTGATAATCAAGGCATTATATGTTTGGCAATATATGATAGGCAATTCATGTATCCAGTTGAACCAAGATGGCCGTGTCCATACAGTAGCTAGCTCACATGTCCTTACATGTTGACTGCCTGTTGTAGAATTCCGTCCCCTTCTGCAGTCTCTCTTGTATTCTTTACAATCATGTAGACTCATATTAGCTGTCACATAATCAATTTACTAGACATAGTGTATGTAGCCTGTCAAACTTATTTCAAGTGGGTCAAATATAATTTTGTTTTACTATGTTTTACTATAAGAAAAAAAGGTTTGTCTCTCTTTTTTTTTTCTAGTCTTCAGTCTTTTGAATCTGTTTTAAATGAAAAAAATTTCAACAGAAATTTTAAAAGTCTTTAAGCATTATATTTGTGACTCTCCTAGTCTTTTATTCATCTGCAAGGATTTGTGAGTTAGCCAAACTGTTGACAGAACACATTTAAACGTCTTGTCATTAAGTGAAGATCAAGTATATGATTCAGAAACTGCCTGAAGGGATGAAGCCAAATCATAAACATTGCTGACACCCCTTAACAATCTTTGACATCAGGGTATTTATACCTTCACATTTATGTCTACTCATACCAGTTCCATATTTCTGGACTTACAAGGCCCCATGGTCCTCCGAAAGTTACCACAGAAACCGGTCCCGGGGTTGTGAGATGGCGGCTTGCCTCAGATGGACCCAGCCATGGGAGGTTGAGGGTTGGTTTTGATTGCCGCAGCTGGGAGAGGCGGGACCTGTCATCCGTGTGTCACATTACTATTATTATACAAAGGCAGCAAATGTCACATGAAAATGTAGTGTGTATTTGTATGAATATATTTAATATTGTAGATACCAGATCATTCCTACACCCCTTTCCCTTGTTACCCTCCCCTTTGCCTTCATGCACGCACACAGACACGCCCCCTACCCCCCTTTCATTCCAAATAAATGTTTTACTCGGCAGTCACTGCAGGTATACTAATGCCTCGTGTCTGAAAGTACAGCTGGATTGGGTATCTGTCCTCCCACATCTTGGGTGTTGTCACCACAAGTTTTTAGCAGCCTTTGGATTTTTAGTAATTCTTTTTATTCATAATTCAGAGATGTAAAATCTACATTTGTAAAACAGTTCTGTTCCAACATTTATTTTCCTTTCAAGGATCAAAAAGCATTCTGAATTTATAAAAAATATAATAATATTAAAAACTTGTAAAGTAAAATCTGTTACCAAAGAATTTTAACGAGAAAATTCCTTTTCATTGAATGAGCAACAAAGGCCTCCTGCATGAAGAATTGAAATAATACAGTACTTAAGAAGTGTGGGGACAGAAGCCCATGATGCCCAGTATTGTGACACAGCACTGTCACAGTGTTGTCAACCGTCTGCACAAGAGCAGACAACTTGATGCCAAATATAACCTTGAGTGTTTAATATGTCAGAGCTTCTTGTACGTGTTAAAGGATTTTTTTTCTCTTTTGTGAATGAAATGTTGAAGCTTGCATACAAATGAGGTTATTTTTGGTATCAATAATTAACAATCAAATGCTCATATACATAGGGCATATAATGTTATGCATTTAGATGTGTTTGTTAATGTAGGGAAAATTGTTGTTTTAACAAAGTTTTTAAAGGTGGTGAATATAAAAACAAAATGTTTTTTTGGGAATAACAAAATAGTGTGATATTAATTCAAACATGAATTTAAAGATAGAATTTATTTTAAAATGATACATATTATGAATTAAAGGCCATTTTTTATATATCCATTGCATTGCCCTTGGAGCTTAAACAGCTGGCATCAAGTAAGTTTACATTGTTAAAAAGTAATGGACAAGGCCATTATTTAGTTCTAGCTTCATTTAAAACATTCAAAAGAAGATTAAAAAGAAATTATTCAGAAATGTACTCTTTTGATTTAAAAAAAAAAGAGTGTTCTCTCTGTCTCTGATGAGATTAAAAGATTTAGGACTTATTGTATTAAGTTAAAATTGATCAAATCCTTTATCAATCAGTAAAGTTGTTAAAGTTTTGTCTGTGTTACAGTGGGACAGTGTACCTGTCTGGATTGTCCTCCCACACCACTGGCTTGTTTCACAGAGCACTCACAGTGTCCAGGTGCCTGAAACAAGTTATGTCCCCCTTACCCCTGACATTTGGGAGTTGTGTCCCTTGAATACGTCCTCTGTTAGTGGAATAAGAGAACAGAATATTGTGTTATGTAAGGATGTCTGTTTATTCATAAGAAAATGATAAACATTCAAGTTTGATGTAGTTTTAGGGTGTTACTATGGTATGTGTTTCTCCTATTTTGGTGATATATACTCTCGGAGAGTACTAGAAGCAATAAGTAGTTGGTGTCATTACTAGATGAAGAGTCGTATGGTATTATGTAATCTTGTTATATACTGATCCCTCCTAGTACTAGTAGGAAGATCTGTACCAGACTCACCACCATACAGTTTAGGGGAAATCAATTATTTCTAAATGTTTCTGCCTTTTTTGATGGGTTTTATTTACTTCATTTTTTTTCTGAAACAAATTTTATAATAAAAATTATACTTTTTTTTTTACTTTTTTTTTTATTTGAAAATGTGTTTCAGCACCCAGAATTCATTCACTGTTCATCAATCTTTTTCAACCAAATACAGATCTGCATTTTATCAAGATTTAACAGTTGGTTCAAGTTTAGTGTTGGTGTCTGTAACCCTGGTATGAGCCTCCTACTGGGCTGTGAGGGATGGAGGTGTTTATAGTATTGTGATCCCTGGCTGTTACTAGTTGACTTGTTAATTGTTAGTTAAGGATATTCCAAGACGTGGAATGCTACACATTATGCAACTGTTAGGTCTAGATCAAGTTCAGAAATGCCATATACAGAAGGGAAGTAACTCTGTCCATCTGCAGCCTACCCTCCTCCTGAGTAACATAGGAGGTGCATTACAAGGACATGCTTCCCTTATACATTGCATATATTGTTTAAAGAAGGGGAGTTGTTTATCAGATCACCTTGTTACCTCAGCTATAATTCGCGCAAATTCAAAATGACCAATTATTTTTTTAAAGTTTTCAATTTCAGCTGATGTTTATCATGTGAAAGTCAATCATTTGCATGTTACTGATACAAGTATTTACCATTTACATAGTTCAAAGCACGTTTATTATTTTTATGAGTGAGGTAACAAGCAATCTGTAGAAGTTGTCTCCCCATAGGATACTTCTTGTTAATATTCTTCACAACTACTTATGTTAAAGGCATGCCAAGATAGTGTGATGTTAAGGCTTTTGACAAATAAAAACTTAATTTGATACATTTTGAGTTGAGCTTTTCTTCCATGTCCCATCCATCCTTCCATTGCATGAAAGAGATAGACCAAGACCAAAATCTGCACTTATTTCTTTAATGTTAGAAAAAAAAGAAAAGTTCTTATAACTCATACTATACACAATATTGCCTCAGTCATATTTAATATTATTTGTACAAGCCATCTATAAACCTTTTTTATGACAAAAAATGTCTTTTTCTTTGAATTAAATTGTGAGAGAGCTAAGGTTTTTATATGCCGCCGTATATAGGTTGTCGTATACTGGTGTCATCTTCTCCGTCTGTCCGTACGTCCATTTCTTGTGAACGCAACTCCTCCTTTGTTTCTGAATGAATCTTTTCAAAACAATGTCATTACTATAAAGGGTAGATGTGCATTAAGTGGCGATTTTCAGGTTCATTGATTTTTACAAGATTTGTGTCCCTTGAAACTTAGTCTCTTTAGCTGATTGATATTGAGCCTTGTGAACGCAACTCCTCCTACATTTCTGAACGAATCTTTTCAAACCTTGATCATGAAGTGGCAATTTTCTGGTTCATTCATTTTTGCAAGATTTCTGTCCCTTTTTCCTTAACCTTTTTAATTTTTGTCATTGGGATGAAAGGGTTTTAATTAATTTAAAATTATCCTTTAAAAGGTCTTCCAACTCGTTTCTAAACTGGTAAAAGTGCATAAAGCAGGGATTTTCTGGTACAGTGATTTTTGCAAGAGTTATGCGGAAAAAGTAAAAAGGATTCATATTGATACTGCTATTTGACCTACATTCATATTGGAAGCCTTTTTAGGGTTCTATCTCTGTTTATAAGTTTTTCTATTTTCTTCCTGACTGAAATATGTTAAAAGGACCCTCTTGGTCTTTATATTTTGTGGCGGCGTATATTGTGGCATCACTGGCACTCTTGTTAGATTGATATAAAAGCTTTTGAGCCTTGTACAATTTTCTACAGTTTTTGAGGTCTTAAGAAGCTGGTATACAAGTTGCAAGAGCGCTGAGTGGAGATTGTACGACACAATTGATTTCTACCGGTCTGAGACTTGTGTGACATTACAGAGACTTGTGTGACATTACAAGTAACTAACAAGAGTGCGAGTGCCGCCACAATATACGTCGCCACAAAATATAAAGATCAAAATTATAGAGGCTTCCAATATGAAAGCATGTCAAATTGCAGTGTCAATATGCATCCTTTTTTCCTCCTAAGCATAACTCTTGCATATATCACTGAACCAGATAACCCCTGCTTTATGCACTTCTACCTGTTTAAAGTAATGATATCGTTCAAGATTCATTTGGAAACTTAGGAGTTGCGTTCTTAAGTTAATATGCTAAAAAGACCAAGTTTTGAAAGGCAAAACTATTGCAAAAAAACTGCTGAACTTGAAAATCCCTGCTTCAAGTACATCCAATCATTACATAAAACAAAATGTATGGAATAACAGGAAATTTAAAGTCTTGTTGATATAAAAAGTATCTTTATTGGATATCTGCATAAATCATCATTATATCATCTTTATGCTACTTTGAAACGCAGGCATAGAGTGATTACGGTATATCAAAATTATTTATGTAAGTTTTAAGCACAAACTTTAAAAAGCTTGAGTATAATTTTACTTCACTAAATTTCCTTTTTACTCTAAAAGAGAAAAATGAAAATACATTACCAGGTAAATTAAAATGTCAGAATAAAAAAATTTCAAAAGTCTGTAGATCTGAAACAACCGATGCTTACCTGAGATTCAGACCAAAAACTAGAACTGTCGCCTAAGGGCTTACTAATACCCCCCCGCAAGTGTTTTTGTCAAACATGGCTTTGGAGCATGAAATCAGAATTCTTGTATGCAACACTCCATCTTAATATACAGAGGACATATGTGCCAACTACCTAGAAATCTAGTTATCCTATGTTTTACATACATATGGGTATATGTATGTCTATGGATCAATATCATTAAGATTCACTGAAATCTATCAATGGAAGAAAATTGTAAAACAAATACCATCAAAGGGACATATCTTTAAAACAGGGGGGAGGGGGGGGGGGGGTAACCCAATGTTATATAGAAAAAGCGCTACTACAATGTCTAAGGTTGAATGACAGCAAGTTTCATTGAAATCCCTCCAGTAGTTTAGGAGGAGTAGTCTGCAGAAAATTAAAAAAAATCATCAAAGGGGCATAACTATAAAAAAGGGAGGTAATCCAATGGGAGGAGTAGTCTGCAGAAAATTGTAAAGCAAAAATCATCAAAGGGGCATAACTATAATAAAGGGAGGTAATCCAATGTTATATAACTAACACATGCTTCTACAATGTCTAAGGATGAATGGCAGCAAGTTTCATCAAAATCCTTCCAGTAGTTTAGGCGGAGTAGTCTGCAGAAAATTGTAAAGCAAAAATCATCAAAGGGGCATAACTATGGAATAAAGGGGAGGTAACCAAATGTTATATAACTAACACATGCTTCTACAATGTCTAAGGATATGCAGCAAGTTTCATCAAAATCCTTCCAGTAGTTTAGGGAGTAGTCCGCAGAAGTTTGTAATGCAAAAATCATCAAAGGGGCATAACTTGGTAAATAGGGGAGGTAACTCAATGCTATATAGATGTCTAAGGATCATTGCCAGCAAGTTTCATCAAAATCCTTCCAGTAGTTTAGAAGGAGTAGTCCGCAGAAGTTTGTAATGCAAAAATCATCAAAGGGGCATAACTTGGTAAAAGGGGAGGTAACTCAATGCTATATAGATGTCTAAGGATCATTGCAGAAGTTCATCAAAATCCTTCCAGTAGTTTAGAAGGAGTAGTCGGCAGAAGTTTGTACTGCAAGAATCATCAAAGGGGCATAACTTGGTAAATAGGGGAGGTAACTCAAATGCTATATAGATAACGCGCTGCTACAATGTCTAAGGATCATTGACAGCAAGTATCATTAAAATCCTTCCAGTAGTTTAGGCGGAGTAGTCCGCAGAAGTTTGTAATGCATAAATCATCAAAGGGGCATAACTTGGTAAATAGGGGAGGTAACTCAATGCTATATAGATAACGCGCTAATACAATGTCTAAGGATCATTGCCAGCAAGTTTCATCAAAATCCTTCCAGAAGTTTAGGAGGAGTAGTCCGCAGAATTTTGTGTCTACAGACGGACGGACAGACGGACGGACGGACGGACGGACAACCTGATTCCAGTATACCCCCCCCTAACTTCGTTGCGGGGGGGTATAAAAAAATAAACAGCAAAACCATATGGATATTCCAATTAATAATTGCACTGCCATAATTTTGAACAATAATATGATACATTGATTTAAGTCGGTCATGTTAAACTGCTCCTAGTCTCTATACATGTATATAAGTGGGGGATTAATCAGTATGAACAGTCTTCTTATGTGTATGCCCGTATTTAACAAGAATATTCTATGGAACACATTTGTCACCTGCTGAAACGTGACAGACAGACAGACGGACGGACTTACAGCAGGTGACACAAAACCCCTCAAACTTCCCGAGACAACATTGGATCAAATAAGATGAACATAATTTTTTTTTTTAATTCCATTTAATATTCAGTTATTTTTCTGATAAATAGGATATCACCTGAGAAATAATAAGTACAGGGTATAAAGGAGGATAAATGTTTGTTTAAAGATCACATTTTCATTTCAGATTAAAGCCACAAGTTAAAATATTAATATTCTTTGACCACAAATGCAAAGCCATCTTACACAAACTAAAATCTGAGTCTCTATGTATTTTATAACACATGGAAAACTACTCCAAAAACTGAATTCAAGGAAAATTCTTAGAGATTAATTTTATACGACCTTACAGTCTTAACATCAGACTTAAACTGGAAAACTGGACTACCGTATACACCGGCAGATTAGGCGCACTTTTTTTCAAATAATTCAAGTTCAGAGAGGGGGTGCGCCTTATATGATGATATACAGCTTTTCAGGTTTCTTTTTTCAATCACCGAGAAGTGAAATTTACCCGTATACGATCTAAGAAAATGGATATACTGAAAGCCAATGAATACGATAATATGCAACAAAGTCTATACGAAACCATGATAAACAATACCAGATTATTGCTTTTGTTCTTCTTAGTTATCCTACTGGTATATTTCATGATAAAATGATCGTGAGAAACTGAAACAACTTGATGGAAGCCATTTTCAATATAAACAAATAAGTTTATTTTACGGGACCTAATGATGTATAGGAGAAACTTGACAGGTGGCAATTGTTACGTAATGTTTGTTAGTTGGGAGAATTTTGACAGGTGACAATGGTCCCCAGTGTTAGAATGCGGGGACACGGTTGAGTAATGTCATGTTATGAAAATGTGTCACCTTTATCCTACCCGTCGTTAATGTGACCGTCTAATGGTAATCTTATGCCATGTGTAAATAAAACGGTTCACCGTATGATTAGCCCGGTGACGTACGGATAGCTTTCAGTCTGTCAAAATGTACGACGGCACGAATTTCAAAACAAGATTTCGCTGCATACAATACGATAAGTGATTTTTTTTTCAAATAAGTTACCCTGAAAGTTAGGATGCGCCTTATACATAGCTGCGCCTAATCTGACCGTGTATACGGTAATAAGAAAAGCATGCCAGTTCTATCACGGGTAAAAGTATATATAACTTCCAGCAATGGTGAACGGTCCTGAGTGTTGCGTAGATTGTAATGTGACAGAAGGACTGGCCACAATCAGTGTATATGGGTCAGATCCAGCTGGGATCCAGAGTTAGCCCACCCTCCAATCCAGGACACCACATGGTTTGATCACGGATCTTCAAACGCTAGTCACGGATCCCACCTTGAGCTGATATCATCTACTGCAAGGAATATGTGGAAAATGATAAACAAGAATTATCAGTGAAGATTGAAGATCATTGAGTAACTCGCAGGCTGATCAGGTTTTATGCTGTTCGCTACTCCTCAGTGGTCTGGAAATGAGGACTTTATAATTAAATTTGGTAAGGTTTAACTGTGGTTTTCTGCAGATCAGGCTTTATGTGGTACCTATTGAGTGCGTCAAAATGAGTCTATATGAGGGAAAGGGTTAAGTTGTGTTAACCAAATTTTCTATGTCCAAAATTTGCATTAAATTCAGTCAAGAGTTATGTAATTTGTTTGTTTTATGCCCCTGAAGACCTTAATGAAGTAAACTGTTTTAAGGTAATCCATCCATCATCAAATTGTCATCATGGTCCATCAAGTAATCATGGGAATTCCATAGTAAATGCAAGCTGCAAGCCTTTATAAAGAGCTCATAACTCCAAGTCAATAGATACTTGCATCTGCTCTGAAGTCTTATAAAGCCTTTGAAGGATCATGATTAGAATTTAATGACGAATTACCTTAAGTAAATAAGCCTAGCTGGTTATACAGATAATGTGTATGACAGTAAGTTCTTTGATGGTTTGCTCATGTGCATCTTTTGTTCCATCAAAACTTCATTCCATGGCATCTTTTTACATTGTATAAGGAACAATTTTGTGCAGGAAATTGAGACTCACTTCGCATTACACCATCATTTTGTTCCATCACATTTCGTTGCAATCAACTTGACTGTACTTTGTATAGACAAGGTAAAAGAAGATGACTTGTTCAGCTTCACTTGCTTTCTTTTCCCAGTTGTGAGCAAAATAAAAATGTATGAAATACGGCCAGGGAACATTTCTCAGTGAAACGTTCATCACACTAGAAATGCATCAGTGACACATATGCCCTCACCTATCACTTTGTCCCATGGCTTTATTTGTTATCTTTCACTGCTGCCCAAGCAGTGGAATCAGTGTTTCCAGAGGAAAGTGAAAGCTTATCTAAGTGAAAACTGGCCAATTAAAATTCCCAGATGAACAAGTGTATGCCCAGAATAATACATCCATGAAACTTCAAGTTTGTAAAATAAATACTTTTGGAGTTGTAGGCTCCATAAAATTAAAATTCCATATTTTTCCTAAACAATAGCCCATAGTTCTGTAAATGTCAATAGTGATCTGATAAAAATACTCAGGTGCACAAGTTCATGTCCTGAATAATATGTTCGTGAAGTTTCAAGTCTGTAGTACAAATATTTTCAGAGTTACATGCATAACAAGCATAAAATTCCATTTTTTTTCAAAAACAAATGCCCATAACTCTGTCAACTTCAACAATGGTTCTAAGAAAATACCCAGGTGTGCATGTTCATGTCCTGAATAATATATCCATGAAGTTTTAAGACAGATGTACAGATGTACGTACGCATGGATAGACAAAGGCAAATCTATATGCACCCCCCACCAGCATAAAAACGATGTGTCGATGATATGCACATAGGCTTTATAATAGTTCTCCTGATAAGTCTTAGGAATACAACCAAGGGTAGCCAAAATATAGCAAAGAGAAGAAATATCCACATAAAAGAGACAAAGAGCCATAACAAAATGAACTGAGCATAATGTGCTGATGATATGCAAAGCAAGACTTGGTACTTAAGGAAATAAGTTGGACAAATTCTGTCAACAGATTGACTGATGTGACTAATTTAACACCTAAAATGACACAGAGAAGACCTGTAAGACAGAGAAATCAGAGCTCACCAGAGATGTGCCAGTCCTAATTTCTGATTACTGGGACAGCTGAACTTTGATAGCCTCGATGATTTTTTTTATCTTGGCCTCTGTATCTACATATCCATCACCTCCCTGAAATATAAAGGTAACAACAAATCACCTGTCTGTGAATGGTCATTGTATTAATCAAGAGCTGTCCATACAACAGCACGCTTGACTATTCTGCCGCTTTTTAGAAAAGGCTGTGTTACTCCAAAAAGGGCCATAATTTGTATTAAATTTTATCAAAAGTTATCTCACTTGTTTGTTTTTAATGCCCAAGAAGACCTTAGTGAAGTATAAAATCAATGAATATATTAAGTTACTGAGATGTATGCATCCTAGTATATTGCATGCAAGACTTTAACCAAATTTACTTGCACGCAAAAACTTTACCAAATTTCAAAATTCTAAAGGGGCCATTATTTACAATAAATTCAGTCAAGAGTTATCACACCTGATGGTCTGATGCTCCTGAAAACCTATGTGAAGTTTCAGGTCAGTCCCATAACTGATTGCTGAAATATAAGTATGATAGTATGTTGCATACAAAACCTTAGCCAAAAAGGGCCATAACTTGCATTAAAATTTCGTCTGAAGTTATCCAACTTATTTGTTTAACGCCCCTAAAGACCATTGTAATGTATTAAATCAATAAGCATAGCTAGTTACTAAGACCTTAAAGTGTGATGCCAATGCCTGAGTGTAGGGCTGGTCCTACCTAGGAACCACTGAAAGGGAAAAGTATAAGTTGTTTGCTTGTTTATTGTGTTTAACATCCCATAAACAGTAATTCAGTCATTTGGAGACTAAGTTTACTTCAGACAGATATAGTGCAGTCACAATGCAGTATCACGCTGTAGACATGTGGCAAGATACCACACCCAGGCACATGATTTTGACATTGTGCCAACAAGTCCTGGAACTACCTTTACATGCTGAGAGCCAAGCAAGGGAGCAATTCCAGTACCACTCTTTTACGATTTCCAGTTCAGAGGCTGAAGTATAAGTAATACATGTAATAACATGCCTAAAGTATATATTTGTCCCAATTTTAATACAAATTATCCCCCCCCCCCCACAAGTTCGATTTCGCAAGAGACTTCTCGACCATGCAGTGAATCATCAGAACAGCTAATGTTGATAAACTGATCAATCTATCTGTTGCATTCATTCCTTAGATTTGCTGTGATTACGGATGAAGCAAGATGATGGACAACTGACTAAGAATGTTCCCAAAAGCTCATCTTAGCACATATAGTTGAGCTAAAAAAAAATCTTAGGTAATTCATTAAGTGAAGTTGTTGGCATCCTTCAGTCTTGCAGACTATGGAATAGCGCCATGTGAGAATGAACATTGTCTTTCATGGCTGAAGAGGCGGATCCTAGATTTGCAGGCTCTTTCGCAGTTCAGGCAGTGGAAGACAGATGTATCCAAATCAGTGTCAAGATGATGACTGGCTTTTCGTCTGGCTCATTTCTGGTCATTCAACATCATAAGAGCAAGCTCCCCCTTCCTCAGACCCGATGCTACCTGCCTTTTCCAGAGTGATCTGTTGCTTGCAATGTTTTCCCATGTCTCTGGTTGGATGTCACAGGTTTTCTCTTGCATATGTCCTTGAAGCTTTGGACGACCTCTGTTCCTGGAGCTAGTGATCAGTTCTCCATACAGGAGGTCCTTGGGAATGCCATCATCCTCCATCCTTTGAACATGTCCGAACCATCGTAATCGATATTGACACAGCAATGTGTACATCAAAGGAATGCCTGCTCTGGAGAGGATGTCATTGTTAGTGACCTTGTCTTGCCACTGGATACTAAGAATTCTTCTGGGACATCGCAGATGAGCACCTGGAACCTTCTTTCCTGCTAGGCTTAAGCTGTCCAGGATTCACTGCTGTAGAGTGCAGATAACACAGGCTTTGTAAACATTCATCTTGGTAGGGATGGTAATGTGTTTGTTATCCCACACCCTCTTTGTGAGTTTGGAGAGGGTTGCTGATGATTACCAATACGCTTATTTAGCTATACATCTACTGATAATGGTTTTCTTTGGACTAATTGTTAGGCCAGAGATTGCAGGCATATGAGAACCTGTTCATAAGCCTCTGCAGTCCTCGTTGGTGGTGAGAGGCAATAGCGGCATCGTCTGCAAATAACATGTTCTTGATTAGACCTTT
Organism: Solen grandis; assembly: GCA_021229015.1. Classification (NCBI taxonomy): domain Eukaryota; kingdom Metazoa; phylum Mollusca; class Bivalvia; order Adapedonta; family Solenidae; genus Solen; species Solen grandis. The sequence continues at coordinate 39,207,153 of CM037784.1, forward strand.
CCTGACCTTTGTCTTGGCATGGAATATGTTGATGTTGAACAGTCTAACATCTGACCCTGAGTGGAGATAAATACCATCTATGGATCAGGTGGACGCATATTTCAGGAGTGCAAAGAATATCCCAAAGAGGGTTGGGGCAACACCCACTCTTAACACCAAATTCTGTGGATGTGCTGCCATCGAATTGGACAGTGCTTAGCAAGCTGTCATGTAAGAACTTAATATGTTAAAGAGCTTGGGAAGACAACCTATTTTGGGAAGCATCTTGAACAAACCATCGCAGATAACAAAGTCAAAGGCTTTAATTAGGTCAATGAAGGCAATGTAGAGAGGTTGGTTCTGCTCTCTGCATTTCTCTGGCAGTTGCCTTAGTGAGAAGACCATGTCAATTGTAGACCTCTTGGCACGGAAACCACACTGGGTCTCAGGATATACTGTCAGCAAGTACTTGTAGCCTGTGTAAGACTATGCATGCTTACAAACTATACTCAGTAGAGAGTTACAATCGATTCTAAACCCCTTGTTCTAGTATAGTGTTACTATGATGGCATCATGTATATCTTGGGGCACAGCACCTTCTTTCCAGCACTGGACAAGGCGTTTGAAGAGGGGCTCAAGTGACCCTGGTTTACCACTTATTCATTAAGTAAGGAGGGGTATATTCATTGGATTGATTCACGACCAGATGACCTACAATGGTTGTTAACTTACCTTCTTGGAGTGCACCAGCCTCTCCCCCACAGTAACCTCAAACCAGCCAGTGGAATTAGGAGTCCCTCTTCCAGTCTGAAAAGATATGAACACCCGTCTCATACCAGCCTGTACCATGATTATTAAAGTTACAAGGGCCAAGTATAGCTATAACCATGAACAGCCTCTGAATAACTAAAAAATTTCACTCTTTTATCTCTCATCTGGGTATCTGAGAATCGCTAGGTATGATATATGGATATGTGAATTTGTGTGTGCATGTGATATACGAGGGTCAGTCAGAAACTAGAGCTATCACTAAAGGTGATGAATATCCCCCACACAGCCTTTGTGCCCAGCTATAGGAGGTAAGTCACAATGAATTGATGTTTTCAATTGACATATTACACAAAACTATTTCACAATAATAATCTTTTTATACCAAATCAAAATTGTTCTTATTTTAATGAAGCCCAAATCATACCAAATCTACAACATTGAATTAAACAAAAAAGAAGTGTGTCACCAAAAGGCTGTTTCTAAGTAAAGAGCTAGTGAAGCTTCCCATAAAATTTGACTGAGTAGTATAATTAAAGATATCAATGAAAGCTGATACGTGGAAGAATAAGCCAAAAAGTGCATTTACAATACTTAAGACTCTAGAACAGGTTGTCATCTTCATGGATTGCATCATTGATTAAAGGAGTAACAACAAAATACAAAAACACATATGTAGAAACCATAGGAAAAGCTTAAATGATATAAAACTTACAAATAGTGTACTGTTGCTCAATCAAATCACTGTGTTCACTATAATCATCAGCTGAAGAATGTCAACATGTTTCGAATGGATGACTAATAGGCCAGATTGCATGAGGTGGACAAAGAAAAGTCCAGAAAATCAGCAAAGGGCCATAACTAAAACAAGAGGGCCAAGATGGCCCTAGATTGCTCACCTGAAAAAAGTATCATTCATTGCCTATACAAAACAGACTGCTTTAGAATTAAGATGATGAGGTGAAACAATGTTCAGGAATTTTCTGACCCCATCCACAAAAGATATCATCATGACAAACATTCTGCCAAAGTTTGAGGAAGATTGCATCAAAACTGTGGCCTTTAGTGTGTAAACAAGATTTTTCTAAGATTTGACCTACTGACCTACTTTTCGGTCCGGCCCTGCCCATTTTCTAAAGGATTCAAGATATCATCAAGACAAACATTCTAACCAAGTTTGAGGAAGATTGGATTAGAATTGTGGCCTCTAGTGTGTAAACAAGATTTTTCTAAGATTTGACCTACTGACCTACTTTTGGATCCAACCTGACCCATTTTCGAAAGGGTTCAAGATATCATCAAGACAAACATTCTGAGAAAGTTTGAGGAAGATTGGATTAGAATTGTGGCCTCTAGTGTGTAAACAAGATTTTTCGAAGATTTGACCTACTGACCTACTTTTTGATCCAACCTGACCCATTTTCGAAAGGGTTCAAGATATCATCAAGACAAACATTCTGACCAAGTTTGAGGAAGATTGGATCAAAATTGTGGCCTCTAGTGTGTAAACATCAAAATTGTTGACGGACGACAAGATTTTTCTAAGATTTGACCTACTGAACTACTTTTTGATCCAACCTGACCCATTTTCGAAAGGGTTCAAGATATCATCAAGACAAACATTCTGACCAAGTTTGAGGAAGATTGGATCAAAATTGTGGCCTCTAGTGTGTAAACATCAAATTGTTGACGGACGATGGACGACGGCAGACGGACAATCAAGTATCCCAAAAGCTCACCCTGAGCATGCTCAGTTGAGCTAAAAAAAGTCAGTCAACCGTAACCATTTCATAATATGCACATCTATGCTCACCAGTGAAGCTTCCTATGAAGTTTAATTGAAATCCATCCAGTAGTTAATGAGAAATAGCATGGACAAAGAAAACTCCAGAAAATCAGCAAAGGGCCATTACTCAAAAGAAAATCAGTCAACTGTAACCATTTCATAATATGCACATCTGTGCTTGATATTGAAGCTTCCTTTGACGTTTGTTTGAAATCTATCCAGTAGTTATTGAGAAGTAGTGTGGACAAAGAAAACTCTAGAAAATCAGCAAAGGGCCATAACTCAAAAGAAAGTCAATCAACCGTAACAATTTCATAATATGCACATCTATGCTCACCAGTGAAGCTTCCTATGAAGTTTGATTGAAATCCATCCAGTAGTTATTGAGAAATAGCGTGGACAAAAAAACTACAGACCGACGGACCGACCGACGGACCAACGGACCGACCGACATGGTGACTCCTATATACCCCCCCAAACTATGTTTGTGGGGGGTATAATAATTTTCAATGAATTGTCAGCAAGAACCCCCATAAACAAAATAATGGTACAGTCCAAATTGAAGGAAGGATGAGCCCATTTAAGAAATTAAGCATGGTAAGAGTTAAAATCAAAAGATCTGCAGACAAAACTGACAACATAAATAGGCATGAGGAAGGAGTGTGTACAGTGTAGCAGATTGCGAATGTTAACAGTGGATCGCATGTGCACACGCACACAAGGGGTAGGTGTTATATTTGTCATTAAGATTCACCTGTTATTTTTTCAGCTTCATTTGCCCTGTGTAGCCTATCACAGTCAGGCCTTGACACATCAACAATACAAATTATATAACTTACTATTTTGATTTCACTGGAGGAGAACTCCTCCTGAAGTCTATTGGCCAGTTTTTGGTACTGAAATACAAAGTTATGCTGGACTATATTATAACAAGTAAAAATCAGAAATGGGATTCATGTTTAATCCTTTTACTTTATGTAGACTCATTTTAATGCAATGGCAAACCGAGTAGACCCTGAGTAGGACTTGTCTGTCCGGGGTTTCTTCTGTTTGCTTATACAATATTGTAGCTCAGTTTCTACAATCTGTGTGGCAAAGAAAAATCTATTATTTCATATATGATTTTCAGTTCAGTCAATTAATAATCGTCAAGTCATAAACTTGAACATGAATGTTCATGAGGTTAATCGTGTTATAATGTGATTCTACTATTTTGTTTTGATGGAGCATTTATAGGTAGGATCCTTAAATCAAGCTTTTATTTGTCCCCATGGTAACAATTACTTGTAAGCCCTATGGTAACAATTACTGGTAAGCTTTTATCCATCCCTATGGTAACAACTACTTGTGAAGAACTTACCTTGGGGGCATAACCTCATGCACCACTGAAATGAATAAAATAAAAACATTAAATGTGAATGAAACAAGAAGTGTTCCTTGGAAAACAACACATGTATCACCTCCTGAAAAAAGCCTTACAGAATAAGCGTGACAGATGGACAGACAGATGACAGACAAGTGATCCCTATTTGTCATCTTTTCTTACAGGTGACACAAAACAAATAAAGGATAACATAATAATTACATCTCTTTCAATCTTTCTTACATATGAAGTATTATATAATATATAAGGTTTTAAAATTTACAGATTAAACTGTAAAATTCACACTTTTTTCTGTAAATTTTAGTTTAATCTATAATTTTACACTTTAATCTGTAAAATTAACACTTTTTTTCTGTAAATTTTACAGTTTCAACTGTAAATTTTACACTAAAATTTTTTTTTCCAAAATTTTTTTTCCAAAATTCTTTTTTTTCTGTAAAACTCACACTTTTTTCTGTAAATTTTACAATTTTAATCTGTAACTTTTACACATTAATCTGTTTAAAAAATGGCTGTGCCTTTCGGCACAACGGTCGTGCGGATAAGCAAACTTATTGGCATGACCTAGTGCTGAAAAGGTTGTTATCGACAAGACAGAAAAAAATACAAGAGGACCATGATGGCCCTGAATTGCTCACATGTTTATAAATGAGCAACATATGTTGGATTTTTCATATTGACCTACTTTTTAACCCCACAAGACCCAAATTCAAACTTGTCCAAGATTTTATGAAAACAAACATTCTGACCAAGTTTCATGAAAATTGGGCCAAAAATGTGGCCTCTAGAATGTTAACAAGGTTTTTATAAGATTTGACCTCATGACCTACTTTTTGACCCCACATGACGAAAATTTGTACTTGTCCAAGACTTTATGAAAACAAACATTCTGACCAAGTTTCATGAAGATTAGGCCAAAAATGTGGCCTCTAGAATGTTTACAAGGTTATTCTAAGATTTGACCTCATGACCTACTTTTTGACCCCACATGACCCAAATTCGAACTTGTCCAAGACTTTATGTAAACAAACATTCTGACCAAGTTTTATGAATATTGGACCAAAAATGTGGGCTCTAGAGTGTTAACAAGGTTTTACTAAGATCTGACCTCATGACCCACTTTCAAGCTTGTCCAAGAGTTCATGTAAACAGACATTCCGGCCAAGTTTCATGAAGATTGGGCCAAAAATGTGACCTCTAGAATGTTAACAAGGTTTTTCTAAGATTTGACCTCATGACTTACTTTTTGACCCCACATGACCCAATTTCGAACTTGTCCAAGATTTTATGTAAACAAACATTCTGACCAAGTTTCATAAAGATTGGCCTAAAAATATGGCCTCTAGAGTGTTAACAAGGTTTTTATAAGATTTGACCTCATGACCTACTTTTTGACCCCACATGACCCATACAAATTTATATATCACATAAAAGTAGGCAGTGCTGGCCATGCAAACCCAGCTTGCTTAGTAGGCAACTTGTTCTAGCTGAAATGATAATTTGAAAATCCTTGAATGTGGGCCATAATCAGAATAAGAAGAAGAAGAAGAAGAAGGAAAAAAGAAGAAGAAGAAGAAAAAGAAGAACCTGATAAAAAGTATCATTAATCTTATTAACAACGTACCATATTCAGTATCTTCAAGTATTCAGTTCTTGCCATATTGTTATTCTCAGGCTATGTTCACTAAGTGCTTTATTTCACCTCGAGTGTAAAGTAAATTTACAGGGAAACCATTGACAAAAGGCAAAATCGATTGATCCTTGTTTCCAAACTGTTTTTAATTGAAAACATTTGGGAAACAGATAAAAACATTCATTTAACTAGAGATTTGTTTTTTTGTAGAAAACTGATGTCTCCCCGCCCACCCCCTTCCCTTCACACACACGTATGTACACTAAGGCACACAGTGACATATGCAAATAGTTAAAGGGCTGACTATGTTGTTAAAGCTCCGTACAGAGTTATGGACCTCGTGTTCAACACTCCCTCTAATCAATTTCTTTCCATAACTGGAACATAAGTAGAGTTATCTTGCAATAATTCCAAAAATATGATGCACAGAGTTACGGTTCTTTGCATTGCACTTCTCCTTCATGAGATCTATCCACCTGTTAAGTTTCAAGTTAATAGCTTTAATATTTTTTGAGTTATACTCCGGACAAAAAGTGTGAAAGACAGACGGACAGACATACAGACAAATCTGACAAAATGGAGGAGACATGATAAAGAAGAACAGATTTTATACCATTTTCGCTAATGCTTCCTTTTATCATTCTATAAACCACCAATGACCTGTTAAATCTACCAATAACACTCAGCAAGCAGAAAATGACTGATTTATCTAAACCAACATCTGTTCTTAAAAAAGTGTAAGTTTGATTATGAATACACTTCTCAACATTCCTGTGTACAGAGGTCATTTACAGCCATAGTTGTTATTAATCTGATAACAAAATTCACACTTGATAATTATATTACAGCAGGCTCATTTACCCTCTACAGATTTACCTCCCAAATTGGCCACGTATCCCCTAAATTGTAAGGACTCCCCAAATGAAAGGATAAAAAGTTCAGGAAAAATAGCAATTGTACCCCCAGTTTCAAAACTCGGAGGGCACCCTACAATCAGGGTCTCTGTATATACAGGGTCATGAATCTGCAGCGTAATTAAAGTGTGCAAGATTATTGATTTATCTTGTTGTTGTGATACAAGTAAATTACCGCTGCCCATACTAAGTCAGCATGACCCTTTTTTTTTTTAAAGTTTAGACCATATACTCGCATTTTTCACATAATTTATTTATAAGATATTTTTATTTCTCATTTTTTTATGAAATGTCAAATACAAAACGTCAAATATATTGAAAAACGCTGATTAATATTTGTTTTCTAACATATGAAATATTCTTTGGTCAATTAGATATATCAAAGCTATAATGCTGTTCAGAAAATAACATGTAAAATATTGTGCAATTAGTGCTTTTTTTAATACTTACATGGATGGAAAATCGTGAAAAGAATAAAACTGTTCAGAACACACAAAAATGCACAAAGTGTAATTGCTTCCTAATAACAGTTTTTATGACGCATATCATGCCAGCATATCATGCCACTTCCTACAAATTAAAGCATATTACGATGATCCTCTGTGAAAATGAAATCTATTTTGACTATACTAGTCAAAAATTGTCGATACGTTTAAAAACAAGAGCTGTCAGTGGACAGCATGCTCGACTATTCAAAATGCTTATCGGTAAATCAAATGAAATCTATTTCAATTCTTACACTGTATATAATAAAAGTCAAAAATGATATACTTTGATAACCTAATACCCCTAAATATGGTTATGAAGTCTAAAATTAATCCCAAGCCTAGTTACTGAGACATACGCATAATAACACATGTGCATGCAAAACTTTAACCAAGTATCCAAGTTAGAAAAGGTCCATAATTAGGATACTAAGATATAAGCATAAATGTACCTTGCATACAAAACTTAAGCCAAAATTTCTAAGTTAAAAAGGGGCCATAACTTGTAATATATTCCATCAAAAGTTATCTACCTTGAAAGTATGGTACCCCTAAACATATTAAAGATGTTTCAAGTCAATTGCATGCCTGGATACTGAGATATAAGCATGAAAGTACTATGCATGCAAAACTTTAACCAAAATTTCTAAGTTAAAAAGGGGCCATAATTTGTAATATATTCCATCAAGAGTTATCTACCTTGATTGTCTGATGCCCCTTAACATATCATAAACTTCTAAGTCAATACCATGAATGCTTATTGAGATACGAGCTTGATAGTAGCTTGCATGCAAAACTTTAACCAAATTTTCTATTGCATGCAAAACTTTAACCAAAATTTCTTTTCTAAGTTAAAAAAGGGACATAATTTACATTAAATTCAGTCAAGAGTTATCTACCTTGGCTGTCTGATGCCCCTGGCCATAATCATAAACTTTCAAGTCAATACAATAAATGGTTTTACAGATATAAGGTTGATAGTAACTTGCATGCAAAACTTTAACCAAGAGCTGCCAACGCCAATGCCGACGCAAGGGTGACTACAATAGCTCTCATATGCTTAGCAAAGTCGAGCTTAAAATGCATGACTAGTCATTTTAGGTATATAACTAAAAATAAACCAGCAGTTTCAAAGGAGATGTCGTTTAAAGCAAAATGTTGATGACAGACACAGGATAATCCTAATAGCTCACCATGAGCATGAAGCTAAAAATACATGAATGATAATAAAATCAAATTAGCTGTTGTTGTTAATTGGATGTAATGGGGATAGATTATTCTGTTATGTTCTGAAATATTGTCTTTATTTATGCCCAATTTTAGATTTACTATAAAGTGTCATGTTTTCATACTTACTAAATGAAACACTTGTTTTATAATTACCAGAGATCAAAAGTATTCTTAGATATAATTAGAGTGTATTTTATTTATAAGTAGGAATTTCACTTTAGCCATTTTTGAAAAAATATTGAAAAGATGGGGGCTGACAATCTGCCCGTCCGACAAATGTCCCCTCTTGTTTTCAGTTTTATATATTAATTGAGCTTAAATGAAGAATGTGGCATCATTAATTACTGTGTAATTTATTTTCTTTGATCATTCAAATTCCACAAGACAAGAAACTGAATCTGGTAATAATCTATTGAAATGAGACCATTTAAAATTTATGATACAGAAGATAATCTGCTAAATGAGCAAAATTGTTTTTACACTCCATCTCCAGTTACCTTGTGTCATCTTATTGCGAAATGCATATTTGAAGAGGGTATGGGGGCGTTATGGCATTCAGCAAACAGGATTTAAATTTAAATGGAGTGAGGATTAAGATCTGGAATCTAATATAATTGTTGTGAAGCAAAGTGCTAGGAAACAACGCAATGATATTCTGTTTTAGTTTTATGTCGTGATTTGAACTTCTCATTGGTAACAGGGATCAGAGGACACACCCAGAGAAAACACGGCAAGTGTGAATTCCTGTGTTTTGTAATTGTCATATATATGAGTTAGGTTCTTTAAATAGACGGATTCAAACCTCTACAATACTTTGTGTTTATGGATCTTCGTAATAAAAATGAAATAAAATGAACTTTAAAAAAAACAAAAACAATTTCAATACAGTTAATTCTTTGAATTGAGAATGATTTCCTTATTTTAAAAGAGAAATTCTTAGGAAATGTTTCCTTCACAACTAATTATTTCAAAAATTATTTATACACTATTGATTTCGACCAGTAATAGAATACAACTACTGTACAAATAAAATGCCCATCTTTTGAAATATTCTAAAACACGCAAAAACAAAATTCAGTTGTGTGTGGTTACAGTGTTAATGGAATGGAAATATATGTAATACATAAAATAGCTGTATTGATATTGTACAGCAAGATAGAATACTTAATTTAGAAAAATAAGGCTGCACTGCTTTTTGAGATGGGCCAATTATCGTCCCCCGAAAAGTCGAAAAACAAAGTGATAATTAAATCCATAAAAAAGTACAAGGTAAGCATTTTATGCCAAAGTGTTGGGTATGGTGAAGGGACCTAGTGTATTTTCTTTCTTTAGACATCTCTATCTAGTCTCAATATTCATCCTAACAAAAGCTTTTACAAAATAAAATATGCCTAAGTAAATTTGTAGTCCACATCATAAAATGTTTAAATCAGGTTTTTAGGCAAACTTTCGGATTTTAATATCTTCCGATCAGTGCAACAAAAATGTAAAACACTTTTATGTTGACATTTACCCCTTCTTTTCTTACAAAGTTGCATAAATTATAAAATATTTGTTCTTTTCTTATTGACAAGTTGTTTATAAAATTATGCATAAACCTGGGAAATCCGCCATTTTGAACAAAAATTTGATCTAGGGAATAAAAAAATACAATTAAATGATTATACTTTGTGTGTGGAATAATAATTAACACGCTTTTCAGCTTAAAAAAAAGTAAAGACAAGTGGATACATAACACATATTTTCCACTTTCTCTCAATGAGATTTAAAAATGGTGCAGATAAACCAATCTTGTTCTCTTGATACAACAGGATTTTTCGACCAATCAAAGAGTTGCATGACCCTAGTAATAAAGAGACCCTACTATAATGAAATGGACATTGTGAGTGTAATAGTGCTTTTTGCTCTTATTTGGATCATCTTAAATTTTGCACACCAATCTGTGCTGCTAGGTAGAACACAGAACTTCATTGCAACTCTTGTTTATAGATTTGTCTATATGGTGCACCATACTAGTACCAGACTTGTTTTTAGTTCACTGTTGAGAACTCAAGACAACATTTTTGGAAATGTTTTTGACTGTTGTTTGATTTTGGCAGTTATTTAATTTGTTTTCAATTACCATTGACAAATCAGGAAAGATATTGATGATTTGATGAAATACTTAATATAAAAGTGAGGGAATTGTTGTTTTTTTGTTTTGTTTTTTTGCAATAACTTCATATGGCGAGAACTTGATACACCAGTATATCATATATTAGGTTCGAACTGACTTTAAAAATCATGTTTATTTATATTTTTTTTTTCTTCACTAAACATGTTTTCACAACTCAAAGCACATTAGCAATTTAAGTTTGAAATGTAAAGAATGAGTGGATGGGGAATGGTTCCTTGAGTTCCACTTCCCTAAGTGGCCGCAATGCCATCGGATGAGTCGTGATTGGTCCGAATGGCTGTTCGAACCCCCCTGCAATCGCCATCAATTAAAGTAAATGTAGGTAGGCCCATACATATTATTTACCTACTCTACGTACCAATAAACAACGTGAACCTTTAACGCCATCTTCAGTCTTAGTCTGGCTGGCTTTCAGTTATGATTCTTTATTCAATCCTCAGTGATACTTCTTCAGAGTTGTTACTTCCCCTTCTAGCGATTGCTTCGGTTATGTCCCCTAATTTCTCTCTATTATGTAACTGTTACTGGAATATTCCTTTTAATGCAAAGGTGGCTCGTGGGTGATTTGATTGTTGATGTGCAGGTTTCGGTCATTTAGTGGTGTTACAATAATCTATATATATAGCTTAAATTCCGATACGAATTCGTGGAACTTACTAATAATCATATCAAGCTAACGAACTCAGATACCTCCACTACAGAATGACCGATACCCGTATATCTGCAGTATCCGAAGTTGCTTTGGAGCCACTGATATTTGCATCTATAAATAGAGACTGTGCCGTCGCTCGGTTGTAAGGTAGCACACCACACTAAATTTATTGAATATGGTAAATATTCTGGATTTAAATGGCTGTTTGTCTTTTAATTTCTTTTTTAGCATCAAATTTGTTCTTGTGACTTCTAATATGAACTCTGGCAAATTCGAAAACAGGGCCAAGAATCATTTGTTCATGCATGAGAATGTCAAGGACGCCATTTTCTGTAAACAGTGCTTTTCGTCTGCATGGTGGTAAATATCAAGTCATTTTACAAGGGGGTACAAAAGCAGAAACACTTTGTTTAAAGCCCTTCTATTTGCAGATATTTTTTGCCAGAGTGACAAAATGTGGTGTTAGTGGTCTCGGCCCACAGTAGATTTTGCCTTCAACAGGATGAATCACAGCTTCTTGTAGGCCTACTGCTTGACCACTGTAAATGTCACAATTTCATTGCAGATTTGCAATGCAATGACTATGTTATCAATAAATGGTGTCTTTTTCTTCCGGGTTTTTTTATTTCGGAGTCAGGAATTTTGGACATCTTGTTTGTGGGACGTGGACAACAAAAAGTTGGATTTTAGTGCGGAGTGCCACCTTAAATAAGATACTGAGAATTCAAATCAAAGCGCCGATAGTGCTGAGAGAACAGTATTGCCGCATTTCTTTTGTTAAATTTAATAAATTGGGGTCAAAATTTTCAAGAAATTGCCGAAAAAAAAAAAAAAAAAAAAAAAAAAACGCTTTAACTTTGCGTTAACAAGGATTGTTTTCTAAGTTAATAAGCATAATAAAATTGTAATAAGCATTGTGAAACATCAATTGGGATGGCGGATATCCCCTCCCATACAATCCTGGCGAAGTCTCTCAGTGCCTTGACCGCTTTGATAATTAGCTGCAGCCCGGTCGTCAAATCAAAGACCTATTTAAGCAAAATTGGCAACTAGTCTAAATGTCACAAAATGACGTAACAAATTGTCCAATTCTCGCAAAGTCACGTTTTCGAATATCTCATTTTCTGTTGAAGATACATATGTGAAAGTAAATTGTATCTTACAACAGAACATTGCATTGCCATCAATTTGATACATTATGTATTAAATTTAGTCAAGTAATAAAAATGTTTCATGTAAACTAGGTAAACACCTGAATGATGATAACTATGTAAAATGTGTTGCTACACTAGTTGAATCAAAATCAGAATTAAAAAGATTTTTTTTAAATGCATGTAAATCAAACTGAAAATAATTCCTTGCAGTAGAGAAATGATTATTGTTTGATATGGTTACATTTTCCTCTGTGATTTTCCATATTTGTTTGAAAGTTTGCAATATCCAATGATCTGCTGTGTGCCTAAACAAAATTACAGGAGTTTTCTTTCTCTGTTTAATATGTTTTTGGTCTAACCCTTTCTCACTCAAGACAAACACTACTCAAGTGCCCTTGGTTACTTCGTGTTGTTGTTTACGCTTTTCTTTGTAGTTTTTTTTTTTTTCTTTGTGAGTATGTTTACCGTCGATGCGACACTTATGTCATCTTATTACAGGTGAAGGAAGTCCACGAAAGCACAGGAAAATGCACCAGAGTAGAAAGACTGTCCTTCCCCAAGGCTGCTACACATGATATTTAAGTCCGAACGACTAGACCAGGACTTGTACCCATGACGAAAAGAGTAAAGGTAAAGTCCCTGTAATGATTCCGCTACGTCTTGGACCACTTAACTTCTACCAAAATAACCAAGGACCCTAAAGAAATATTAGGAAACCTTGGTTATCTCCGTGAAAGGCCATGAGGTCCGAAACGTAGCGTAACCATTACAGGGACTTTACCTTAATAATAAACTAAAATCGCTATCGCGATTTCACCAGTTTTTGCGAATGCAATTCCATTCAGTTTACGAGTCGCATGGTGCGAGTAATATATTTCTTCGTTCACTGGCTTTTTGAATGCTGTATAAATGATCTTTCAAACATTTTGTCGCAATGTTTAAGCATACTTTAATATAGTCGCAAACTTGAAAACTTTTTTTTTTTTTTTTTTTTTTTACGAAATTCGGTTAAAGCCACGTTAGATGTGTGTGTTGCTTTATGATGGCGACGAAAGACATTTGTTATCAACACACGACAATTGCTAACGACAAACAACATAATAAACTGACATACGATAATGGGACATGCCACTCGACATTATTGCACACAAATGTTGCATTGAATTACCATTATTTTTCATGAAATATTGCAATAATTCTTGAGTGTCATTTCAAATTGATATGCATCGTTTCGAATTGTAACGTGTCATTTCATAGTGTGCTAATATTAAAT
>CM037784.1:39220686-39270686 GCA_021229015.1 Solen grandis
GACTGCCTTTGCGACCAGTGCACACCATGATCAGCATGTTCGTCTGGTAAATTCAATGGCAAAGTCCAAATTGAAGAGAGGACAAGTCCAATGAAGAAATTTAGCTTGGAAAGGGTTTAATACCCTTCCTTCATACCAGTCATCTGACAGACAGGGCTATATATGATGGCATTGTGTATTGCACAGACTAACAAGCCCAGTTCATGTAAATGGTAAGTGTGATCAAAAGCTCAAGCTTAAATATCATACACAAATCCCTATTCATACACAAATCCCTATGTTATATATGGTTGCTTTTTAAAATAACTTAGCACAAGTGATGCTTAGGATAAAACGATGTGTCGTGAACAATAACCAGGTTGCTAGCTTGAAGGTCAAGGTCACAGCACTCAGTTGACCTTAAAATCTTGTCCTGGCTGTAACTTTGTTATGTATGGTTGCTTTTTAAAATAACTTGGCACAAGTGATCCTTTGGACAAGACAATGTGTCACGAACAAAAACCAGATTGCTAGCATTAAGGTCAAGTTCACAGCACTTTAAATTGACCTTTAAATTTTATCCCAGCTGTAACTTTGTTATGTATGGTGGTGTTTTGAAATAACTTAGCACAAGTGATCCTTTGGACAAAACAATGAACAAGATTGCTAGCTTGAAGGTCAAGGTTACAGCACTGGGTTGATCTTAAAATCTTGTCCTGGCTGTAACTTTGTTGTGAATGGTGGTGTTTTGAAATAACTTGAAAATCCTTTGAACAAAAAAGAACCAAGTTACTAGCTTCAAGGTCAAGGTCACAGCAGTTAGTTGAGTTTAAAATTTGTGTAAGCAGTCCTGTCTGAGCTGTATCTTTGAGTGTATTGTCATGTTTTGAAAAAACATGACATAAAGGATCCTTAGGACAAAACAATGTGTCGCAAAATAACAAAGTTGCTAGCTTAAAGGTCAAGGTCACATCACTTGGTTTAGGTCAGGGTCACAGCACTCATTTGATCTTAAAATCATCTTTTATATTTCATATCATCTAATAAACAAAATGGCAGGGGCATCCGTGTCCTATTGACACATTTCTAGTTAATTTAATGATAGATGATAGAACTGTTTGGTCTAAGACAAAGTATTTACCCTGCCTTTTTATAATCCCAATAGGTCTTATTTATGCAATGCCTGTCTGTCTTTTTTGACATCCGTATGTGCTGTCTAGTAGCAATAGCTTGTGTGGATAACTCTTCCTTATTCATTCTATTGAGATTCTTCATACTTGCTTGGAGGATTGATATTGATTTCAGTTGTGTATAAAGGGGTGATATAACTAAAATTACATTTTTTCTGGAATTATTACCTTATGCACAACTGTGCTTTCTTCATCCTGACCTGTGGTTTCTTTAAGGTTCAACTCCTGCTCTTGTTTTCCTTATCAGTTTCCATAACAAAGATGCCATTTGAAACTTCTGCTTGAAAGATTGGAAATTTTTGGTGAGAATTTGGATAGGCAGAATTTTATTTTATACTGATAGGTACCTGTATACCAGCAATAATACAAAGTTTTTTTAGTTTTTTTTTTAGGTAGAAATAACAAATCATTCTGACAACTTCTGTGAACAGTGTATTGATGCAACCTGTGTGCATTTGAGTTATATGATTCATATTGATGCATGGTGTATCTCTAGTCTAGACACATTCACTATCAGTTGAATATTTTCACAGATGGAAATATGGCTTCAGTATTACCAGAGTGATAGGGCAGACAGACTGGCAGATGTCCACTTCATTTCTGTTTGTTAAAAGTGACAGTGGGCTGGCCATTGGAGACTTTGATTTAAAGTGGTTTAAGGTCAGGTCTGAGTACCAGCAACTGGCCTCATGACAATCTGTGTAGTGCTGGTTGCTGGATGTTAGGTCTGAAGACCAGCAGATGGCCTCATGACAATCTGTGAGGTGTTGGTTGCTGGATGTTAGGTCTGCGGACCAGCAGATGACCTCATGACAACCTTTGTGGTGTTGGTTGCTGGATGTTAGGTCTGAAGACCAGCAGATGACCTTATGACAATCTGTGAGGTGTTGGTTGATGGGTGTTAGGTCTGAAGACCAGCCGATGGCCTCATGACAACCTGTGTGGTGTTGGTTGATGGATGTTAGGTCTGAGGGCCAGCAGATGCCCTCATGACAACCTGTGTGGTGTTGGTTGATGGATGTTAGGTCTGAAGGCCAGCAGATGACCTCATGACATTCTGTGTGGTGTTGGTTGCTGGATGTTTGGTCTGAAGACCAGCAGATGGTCTCATGAGAACTGTGTGGTGTTGGTTGCTGGATGTTAGGTCTAAAGACCAGCAGATGGCCTAATGACAACCTGTGTGGTGTTTGTTGATGGATGTTAGGTCTGAGGACCAGCAGATGGCCTCATGACAATCTTAGGTGTTGGTTGATGGATGTTAGGTCTGAGGGCCAACAGATGACTTCATGACAATCTGTGAGGTGTTGGTTGATGGATGTTAGGTCTGAGACCAGCAGATGACCTTATGATATCCTGTGTGGAGTTGAATAGTTAAATGATGGGTGTCAGATCTGAAAACCAGCAGTTGGTCAGATGATAGCTTGTGTCAAGTCAGCTAATGTTGGAATATCACCCTTTAAAACCAATCATCTAGTAGAAAATAACATGTCAAATGTGGAGATCAGCATTTGTCTGGTAAGCTGAGTTACATGCATTTAATTTTAATATTAGCAATTAGTCTTATGGCAGCAAGTGTGAAGTTTAGTATCAGATTTCACAACTGGTAGCTAGTCTAATATCAGGCAGTGTGAAGTTGTGTGGCAGGTAGCAGGTTTGAAGGCCTAAAGTCTGATTAATATGTATGATACCAAGTTCTGTTCAGATAGTTTTAGAGCATCATTGTTCTGTTGATATGTTTAATGTTTGTCTTAGAGCTATCGTTCTGCTGATGCAAGAATAGCAGCCATACTTTCACAGCTCACATTTACTGAGCTACTTGCAGTCTTTTGAAGTTGTATCATTGAAACAGAAAATGTTATTGATAATCAAATAATGTGGTCCATCCAATTACAGTCACTGTTTTATTCTTAGTTATTCCTTTATGGTTTCGTATTTATGGAGGAAAATCAAGACAGATTCTGATGGCATTTTTGGTGTTATGAAATAACCTAATCAATAGAATAAATATCATCTGGAAAAAAGGAATTTCAAAAGAAATGCCTTAAGGTACAGACTGTAATTAATGTTTCAAAAGAGCCAAGTCAAGTGATGTATGAGGGTGGGGGGATCTGTCATTTAGATATGACATGAGAAGTAAACAATATAAAACCTGCTTAAACCAGCTGTAGCTCAACAAAGTTTTGAATACATTAAGATAAAGAGAGCTATCAGAGGAAATGATTAATACAAAAGCAGATTTGTCTTGGAATAGCTTGCTGGCTGACCAGAGTTTATACAGATCAGTACACTGTTGTATCTTGAGATCAGAAAGGTGATATTGTAATGGGTAGAGATAATGTGGCTATAGATGGTCTGAATTATTGTGTGAACTTTTGAAATTGATATTTTTAGCATTTTCATTGCAGTTTGAAAGAGAGGAGTTTCATATTGCAGTTTGCTGGCCTAAAAAATCCATTAAAATCGCCATAACTATATATATGAGGCAGAATTGCAATGACTTTGGACTATATGAAATATTCATGTTGTAAATTATTACTTGAGGTAGTACACAATGCTCCTGAGACAGCTACAAGCATCATAATATATAACTGCCATTGTAATATTTGGTTTGCATAGAGGCTTGTTCCAAAAGCATTGAAGTTGAGCTATGATTGAGAGCAGTTATGATCTTGTGTTCATGTGTAAGCTGAATGTTAGCTGTCAGCCTTTGATAGAGAAGAACCCCCCCCCCCAAAAAAAAACGAAAAAACAACAACACAACAACAAAAAAACAAACAAAACAACAACAACAACAAACAACAATAACAAAACATAAAACCTATCGTACAGGATGTATTCTCTTACACCATTATATATATTTATACTCTCTTGTGTTTTGCATTGACACCTAAGTAGAGTTAGTAATGTACTGACTGTTTGCAATAATTTTAACAATTCGTCAAGGATTTAAGATGAATAATACATTAAATAAAGTGATGATGGTAATCATAATTATATGTTTCCTTGATCAATATGTCAGATGAAAGTGTTTAATGATAATTGAGCACACTTTAAGTTCCTAGCACTTCTGATTTTTCAGAAATTAGTGAAAATTTAATTTGCAAAGTTTTATATAAATCTAGGGTGTGTGCACTTTGCGATTGCTATTTGTGCACCTTGATGCATGAGAGGCTATGCAAATAGTTGCTCAGAATGTCAAGGACTAGTCATTTGTTTTAGCATGTTAAATAAATTTATCTGTTGAAGCATTACAAAAACAGTTTATAAAGTGCACTTTTATACCTGCAGTGATAGCAAACACTAATAATGAATGATATATTAGTAAAGAATAAAGACTTGAGCAGCAGTAAACAGTTTGTCTTTTCAGTAGTGAGACATGGCCATGAGGGAGTCCTTATTGATCAGACCTGTCTTTTTGTGGAGGCCTCCCATCTCCGCTGACTCTTCCTCGGTAATAATGTGTGACATGGCTGCACAAATCACATTATGTGTGGTGTTGACTAGGGTATGTCTTGCAGCAAGTTGGCCATTAGTTCCTTTTTATCAGTTGCTTTTCATGCACTGGGTGGGTTTGGATGGTGGTGGGGGAATTTGGTTTGCTTTTTTCTGGTCCTTTAGGCATAAGTGGTTTGTAAACCATTTAAAGTAGTTGTATTGGAGTAGTCTATTTCAAGTCAAACTGTTAGGGCTCTTGACATGTGACGCAGTCTGAAGGTTGGGATGACCATTTCCAGTAGACACATTGATGGTTCTCAAAACAATAATTGTTAAGTTCACAGAAAAGACTTATTTCAACAGAACTGTTAACAATGAGGTGGAATTTGATCACAATATCACTGTGATATAACACTGTGTATGCCTTGGTATATTCCATGTTCATAATGACTTAATATATAACTGGATATTCACCTTTTCAATTGAATCAAACTTAAGGTAATGTTTTTGTCATGTCAGTCATACATTTAAAATGATTGGGAAGACTTCATTTTAGGCTGTTTTTGTAAGATTCAAGCTGTCTACTGGAATGTCTGTAGTTTCCACTAGGGATTTGGCCATCTTATTGGAACCTGGCCAAATGGCATTGCTTTCTGTAGTCAAACAATGAACTGTATGGTCATTGGTCTACCAGATCTGGCACTAATTAGTCAATGGTTTCTTACAGTGGTCAGACACATGTCTGGGTCATACGGGGCCACTATTAGGATAGATACGCTGATCTGTATATCAGTGATCTCATCATGAGTGCAAAGGAGCTGGAAAATGGATGCCATTAATATTACAACATTACAGCAGCTGGTCCCCAAGTTACTCTTTAGCATGGACATATTCTAGAGGGGTGGTCACTAAAGTCAGTGATAGGTTCAATGTCTTAATAGACATTGGTTCATTTCTTGGATTGTGCTGTTTGTTTGCTGTCATATCCAGGTTCTGAGAGGTATGCAGTGTGTTTTGTGTATTGTATTGTAGCATGCTTTGACAAACTGATGATCAGCAACTAAATTTTGATGGTAGAGGAAAAATTTCTAAAACTCTTTGAGGGATGCCGTTTTCTGGTATTTCTATTAACCTATAACTTTGTGTAAATAATTGCAGTTCTTTTCTCTAATAATAGGGAGTTTAGAGTGAAGATGATAATGACTAATGAAATAGGATTGGAATTTGAAGGATCGATTTTGGTAAAGCATAATTGATGGGCAAAAATTTATATGAAAAAGATATTACATGTAGTAGTTTAATATAAATCATCTGTCTTGTTTGAAATTTTAAATGATTTTATAAAGTGTTCTGCAAGCAAGACATATCAACTATTATTCTTTTCCTAACTTATTGCATCCAGTCAGAAACCCAGGTTTTCAATTATTAGAATTGGGTATGTCGTTGGGTGGGATGTTGGGCATCAATCAGATTGTTTCCATTGAATATCTCCTGTTATGATAGAGATAAAGTTTCCATACATGGTGGGTAGATACCTTAAGAAAAGAAGAAGAAGATTAGGATTAATTTTCAGGATGATAAGGTCAAGGTCACTGTTACTGAAAATAATCTTTTCATTTTCGTCTTATAACTTTATTTTGAGAGTGAGGTGTGATGATCAGATTTAGTAGATAGATAGATACCTTATGGAAAGAGGAAGATCAGGACTGATTTTCAGGTCAGTAGGGTCAAGGTCACTGTTACTAAAAAAGTTTTTCTTGCCTCGGGCAACATTTTGAAACTGGGTTTCACATCATTTGACATGTTTCTTGTTTTAAATTACATAACCATATAGTATTCATACTTTAGTCATGCATATCCCCAAGTTAACAAACCTACAGACGAAAGGCCCTTCCATAGGGTCATGAGTTTTGGCCACAAAGTTGCAACTCCGGATGTTTTACGGGGATCAAAACTCGTGTCTTTACAGTTTGAAAGGATGTGTCTTCTCAGTGCCAGTACATGGCTGTCAGCAGCTAGGCTTTTAAAAAGTCAAAATTGTACACATATCAAAACACATTTGATTTTGTGTCACCCAGACATGGAACATGTGACACATGTCCACACTTGTAGTAAGTGGTTGATAATCCAGAATGTGTCTGATATGTCACAATGAGGCACATCCATTTCTCCATTTCAGCAAACTTTTGTTTTCTCTGTGAGTGCAAGTTGACCATTCATCAGATGGTATCTTGTCAGTGTGGCCAACAATGATCAGCTGAACAGAGATAGTGTAGAGAGAGGGGGCTGCCTGCTGCCTACCCCAGAACCTGAAACACAAGCAGGAGATCAGGATTAAGCAAGCGAGCAAAAAACTGCAATGAAGGAGGCATGCAAATGTATCATGTGGCATGATTTGTTTTCAACATTAATACGATTTTGTTTAAGTTTTACTCTTTTCAACACATCAACTATTTTTATGATTGAATAATTATTTTATTTGGTTGTTGAGAAAATATGGTTCATAGATCATACAGGTGTTGTTTTAGCTCTTGTTAAAAAGCTTATTCTCCTACTCTGGTATTGTGGATAGATTGGAATGATGACCTTTTAATCTGGTTACATTATAGACCTTACACACAAATATTGCTATGTTGAATAATGTATCATTGTTGTGAAAATAATTGTAAGCTTTTATTCAAAAGATCATGGGAGTTGAACTGATTTCCCTTGCATTAGAAAACAGCCAGCACTCATGGTAATTGGCAGTCTCAATGCATGACAGAGGCTTCAGAAATACACAAATAATGGATCAATTCTGCAAGTGTGTACAGAAAACTTTAATGAAGTAAATCATTAAAGGAATGCAAATATCATCGCTGTAAAATATATTGTTAAAAAAGAGACAGAAAAATAATGTGATGGAAGGTGCCAGAAAAAAATTTAAAAATTTTAAAAAAAAATTCTAACATTCATTTGCTAAAATAATATTTAGCTTTCTGTGAAGAATTTTTACAGTGGAAATATATTTAAAAAATAGGTTTCAAATTGTTTCTTTTACGTTAACTTGGAAATAGGTTATTACAACTTTTATTAATCCCTTGCAATAATTTCTGAGTCGTATTTGATAAGGTCTTGAAAAAAAAATCGAGCTAACTTCTGATGACAATATAGTACAGACATTGTATAAAAAAAGATGCATTTCCAGGATTTGTTGGCCCAGTGTCAGGATGTGGTAACATGCAATGTGTCTGCCATGTTATATGGATTATCTGTTGGAGTTAGACATTGTCTCCAATGATTTGAGTATTGTTGGTGGAATGTTAAACCCAGCATACCAACAAACAAGACTGCATCTTTCATTTTTTCCTATATTCATATTCTGTAAAATCATTAATTTTTGTGACATTAAATTTCTTGGAATCTTCAAATAAGTCACTTTTGTTGGTACACATTATTGGATCCATATTCTAGAAATGAGAGGTCTGGTAAATGAACATTTATTCGTGGGGATTAATATAAATGGGAAAAGCTATCGACAAAACCAACGAAAATCATTCCCCCACAAATGTTAATGATTCTACAATAGTGATATTCAACAAGTCACATCCCCAGTGTTAAATTAAAAGTAAGGGCGAGGTGTTCCAAATGAGGCATGTGTTTAAATCATGACAACGGTTAATATGAGAGCCCACCTAACCCACTTTTAATGCAGTGCACATAATTAGTATATTACCATTTTAAAGGTTATTATGTTATAAACGTAAATGAAAGTGACAAATATTTTTCTTAGATCTGTTATCTTCTTATGTATGCATAATAAATGGACAACATTAAATATGCATACATAAATCAATAAGCAATTCATATTTTAATTAAAATAATTTACTGGTTTGATGCCAGTTTAGATTGGCCTTCCTTTAATCATTAATAGATATCACATACATATAAATTCATTAATGATATTTTTATGATATCTTTTAGAATGAATTGGACTAACATTTAGTTGTCTAACTTATAATAAGTTATTAGAAAATTTAAGCAGCAGCACAGGATCCAATCCCTAACAAAGGTTTCTATAATAGATAAATGTTTTGACCTTTTCACAGTTTGTTTTCAAAAGGGTATTTAACAGAATTAAATTTCAAATAAGAGGTTTGAAACTCATACTAAGGATATGGAAAATGAATAGTGCCAGGTAATTAAATAAGACTCAAATTTTCCAGATTTAACTGTATAAGATATAAAGGGAGAAAAATCAATAATAACATACTATTGTATGAATGGTGTAATAAATTTGATTTTTTTTTTCATTTAAACATTACCCATCCCTGCACACTGTCTGAGAAAATTGATCTTCTGAGAGACTTCTCCAGTGCTAGTTGAACACTGGTCTTCCTCTCAGGCTGATGTGGACAATTACTCAGGCAGTCGCTCAGGTTTGGTCTCCCTAGTTATCATTTTTATGTCTAGAAATTATATCTTGTTACGTTATATTCAGTTGTATGGCATGCTCAAGGAGATGGGTTTTTCTGAGCAAGATTTTTATTAGCTCACCAGAGCACTTGTGCTCAGGGTGAGCTTTAGCACTTGTGCTCAGGGTGAGCTTTCGTGACCGCCTTTTGTCCGTCATCCGTCATGCGTCGTCCCCGTCATCAACAAATGCTTGTGAACACTCAAGAGGCCACAGTTTAAGCCCAATCTTTATGAAAGTTAGTCAGGATGTTTCTCTACATGATATCTTGAATGTGTTTGAAATTGGGTCACATGGGGTTAAATACTATTAAAATTAAAAAACCTTGTGAACGCTTTTTCTTAGATTGCAGGATGTTTGTCTACATGATATCTTGGATGATTTTGAAAATGGGTTAAGTTGGGTCAAAAACTAGGTCACCAGGTCAAATCTTAGAAAAACCTTGTGAACACTCTAGAGGCCACAGTTTTAGTCCAATTTTCATTAGATTTGGTCAGGGTGTGTGTCTACATGATATCTTGGATGAGTTTGAAAATGGGTCATGTGCGGTCAAAAACTAGGTGACCAGGTCAAATCTTAGAAAAACCTTGTGAACACTCTAGAGGCCACAGTTTAAGCCCAAACTTTATAAATTTTTCAGGAAGTACGTCTACATGATATCTTGGATGAGTTTGGAAATGAATCACGTGGGGTCAAAAACTAGGTCACCAGGTCAAAAATTAAAAAACCTTGTGAACATGCTTGAGGCCACATTTTTGGCCCATTTTTTAAGCTATGTCGGAACACTCTGGAGGCAACAGTTTTGGCCCAACCTATATGAAATTTGGTCAGAATGTTAGTTTACATCAAATCTCAGATGAATTCAAAACTGGGCCACATGGGGTCAAAAAGTAGGTCACCAGGGCAAATTTTAGAAAAATCGTGTGAACACTCTAGAGGCCTACATTTTTGTCCCAGCCTTCATTAAACTTGATAGGAATGATGACTGCATGAATTCCCAGTTGAGTGCAAATTCAAGTCTAGGTTACTTAGTCAAATGTTAGAAAAACACTTTAGATGCCACATTTTTTTGTCATCATGCCTAACACAGCAATCTTACTCAGGTGAGTGACACCGGGCCATCTTGGCCCTCTTGTTTATTTATTTATTTTTTTTTATTTCAGGGTTTGTTCTTTTCTTGGGATTGTTTTGGATAACAGTTCAGACATGCATATTGTGTATTCTGTAAATCAATCTTTTCCTGACAGGTTATTACTTTTCATTGTAGTGGTGTGGGCGATTGATGCACCTTCACCATATATGGTTCTTCAACAAAATTCGATATGTTTCAGTAGATTTGTGTGTCTCTGATTACAAGGAACTTCCCTCATGTGTATTATTTATTTTTCAATACTTGCAGCATCAATTTTAGGCATCTGAAGCTGACAAGTAATTATTTCACATGGAGCTGTCATGCAAGAATTTATTATGCAATTTGGAATCTAAATACATATTCTTCAATTTGTGTTATTTGTTACAATATGAACCGAAACACATCAATATTAGTGAGAAACACACATATCACTCGCTGCAACTTACTTGAAGTGTGTGCCAGTATTTAAGTGAAAATGTTCTTTATACACATGTATGTCTTTTTGATGTCAAAGGAATGCCTTCTTTGAAGAATCAGATTTGTACTAAATTTATTGAATAAAAAAGACACTAGGCAATTAGTAATGAAGTAAAAGTTAGCGTTGTGCCATTTGTATGATTTTGTAGCAGCTAACTAAAAACTGATGCCAATGCAGGCTTATTCCTGCTTGAAATGTTTGTCTAAGGTTGTTGAACAAAAAGTGACTATTGAAATCATTTAGGTTTACATGCATTTGTTTGCTTTTTCATTGGTTAAACTGATATGCGTGTAGTCATTTTAAGGCAGTTTTGCATCCCTTATGTTGTAGTCACAGCTCTACTGATTATACATTTTTTTTCCCATTCCAACTGGACCCACATGTGGGAAATCCTTGACCGTAAGGACTAAAGTATGGCCATTATAATCAGAAAATGATTGCTAGCCATTATAATAAAAGCGGCAGAAGAATTGATATATAACTGATTTCTACAGGATCTCCATTGTGACTTCATTACATAGATAAATGCATGCATTAAGTTTCCATAGTGTAAAAAGTTAAGATATATGCAATGGTGCCATTTTTCTCCATTAAGAAAATTTACATGATAATACACTATACTAGACAGACCAGCTGTGATGATAGCGCATCCCCATTTGTTTGTACAAGTGAACTCCAAAAGATGGGGCAACTTTCCGGCTCTGCGTTTTTATGTAATATGTCAGAGTGCAGGAATTCTTGCTTGGTTAATCTCATTTGTGCCCTCAGAGGAAGAAAGCATATCAATGCTTTGCA
Organism: Solen grandis; assembly: GCA_021229015.1. Classification (NCBI taxonomy): domain Eukaryota; kingdom Metazoa; phylum Mollusca; class Bivalvia; order Adapedonta; family Solenidae; genus Solen; species Solen grandis. The sequence goes on from CM037784.1 coordinate 39,232,149, forward strand.
GTGGGATTGCAACATGGAGATCAATCAAGTCTTTTTATTTCAAGGATAGGGAGCATGTCTAAGCCAAGTCAGAACCTTTGTTAAAATGCTGCTTAGCCCAAATAGCTGCCATATGGAAGTCAAATGGTTCATGTAAATGCCACTATGTGAACTGGATTTTAAAGACCGTTACTGCATCAGCACAATACATCGTTCAAGTAGTTGCCCTCCCCAGGAAAAAAACAAAACAGAAAAACAACAATGCTCTCAGTATATTTGAGCATGTTACTGGGGTCCTTCAGCTGGTCTACTTATATGTAACCCAGTGTGATGATCTGTTCTCTTAAACAGACATACATTAACTTGATGATAGCATGAAGTGACAGTGCTGTCAGTGACATGGTTTCACTTAGCAGCTGCTGATTGCCATGAATGTTAGTCCACTTCCCTTGTGCATTGCTATGCTTTTTTTTTATACCCTTTGTTTGTGTTGTGTGCTTTATACCTCTGCTCTGTAAAGTGGAGATGGATGTATGCAGTATGTAGGAACACCAGATGTTGTCAGTCTGTCTGTCCCATGTTTGTATCCAGGCTGTTATAACTCTTGCCCCTAAAAGTTTTTTGCTGAACTCCACAGAGAGTCAGTGTCCTGACTATGACTAGTCCCATCAATGAGCTGCTCGGCGCGACATGATATTTTTGGTACTGGTTGTCACGCCTCTGCGTCTCATGTCAAAGCCACCAAAAACTGAGTGGAAATCAGCATTGGTGATTTGATATTCTTTTTCGTCAATAACACCTGATACGCCTTTTACCGTGTCGTAGATTGAATGTACTGAAGCTAATAACTGTTTTATGTCCAAAACATTCATTTAGCACTTATTTTAAAAGAAATCAAACCTTTAAATAATAGACAATTTCTGATTAAGCCACGCCTTCTGCTTGCTGTAAAGCAATAACGTACGCACACTCCAAACAGTGTAGGTATAGAATAATGCCAGTCAAGGAAAGCGTACCTCTCTCTCTCCCTTTCTCTAAGCATTTCTTTTCTGATCAGCCAGCTGATGAAATCATCAAGATTGCTTTGATGCATAAATACATTCATTTATTTTCTTATGTGGCTAGGTTATTAATAATATTTTTTTTAACTCACCTGAGCAAAGCTCAGGGTGAGCTATTGTGATCCCGTGAGCGTCTGTCGTCCGTTGTGCGGCATCAACAATTTTTAGTTTTTACACTCTTTCACCTTTATTTCTTAAGCAATCATCTTCAAACTTTAAGACAATGTTTATGACCATAATGTCTCGATTGAGTTCTATTGGGCCAATTGGTCAGGAGTTATGCCCCTTTTAATATTAAAAAAATGCCATATTTCATGTTGTTTACACTCTAGCATCTTCCTTTTTTTAGCAATCATCTTCAAAATTTATGACATTGTTAATGACCATAATGTCTAGATTGAGTTCAATTGTGGCTGAGATGGGCCATTTAGGTCAGGAGTTATGCCCCTTTTAATACAAAAAATGCTAGATTTCACTTTGTTTATTCTTTATCAACATCATTTTTTAGCTCACATGAGCACAACGTGCTCAAGGTGAGCTTTTCTGATCGCCTTTTGTCCGGCGTCCGTGCGTCCGTGCATCCGGCGTCAACAATTGCTTCAAACAACATCTCCTCCTAAACGGCTTGGCCAATTTGAAAAATATTTTGCAGGAATGTTCCTTGGATGAAGCTCTACTAAAGTTGTATAAATGGTTCTGGTCCATCGCATAATTAGGTCACAGGAGCTAAAAATAGATTTTAAAAATGAAAATTTAAAAAATCTTCTTCTCTGAAACCACAAGGCCTAGCCTTTTGATTTTTGGTATGTAGCATGATCTTATGACTCTCTACCAGGATTGTACAAATTATGACCCTGGGGTCAAAATTGGCCCCGCCCCAGGGGTCACTTGATTTCACATAGGCTAATATAGGAAAAACTTGAAAAAATCTTCTTCTCCGAAATCACAAGGCCTAGCCTTTTGATTTTTGGTATGTAGCATCATCTTATGGGCCACTACCAAGATTGTACAAATCATAGCCCTATGGTGATAAATGACCCCGCACCAGGGGTCACTTGTTTTACACAGAGTTATATTGGAAAATCTTAAAAAATCTTCTTCTATGAATCCATAAGGCCTCGAGCTTAGATATTTGGTATGTAGCATCATCTTATGGGCCACTACCAAGAATGTACAAATCATAGCCCTATGGTGATAAATGACCCCGCACCAGGGGTCACTTGTTTTACACAGAGTTATATTGGAAAATCTTAAAAAATCTTCTTCTATGAATCCATAAGGCCTCGAGCTTAGATATTTGGTATGTAGCATCATCTTATGGGCCACTACCAAGAATGTACAAATCATAGCCCAATGGTGATAAATGACCCCACACCAGGGGTCACTTGTTTTACATAGAGTTAAATAGGAAAATCTTAAAAAATCTTCTTCTATGAATCAATAAGGCCTAGAGCTAAGATTTTTGGTATACATGTAGTAGCATCTAATGGTTCATTACAAAGATTTTCAAAGTCTTGGCCCTACGGGGATAAATGACCCTGCGCCCAAGTCTTCTCTGAAACCATATGGCTCATTGCTTAGATATTTGGTGTGTAGTATTGTCAGGGGTAAAATGTTTTAGATTAAGTTATATCAGAATCCTTGTCTGTTTAAAAACCTTGACATCAGTTGAAGCAATGGTACTCAGGTGAGCGATTCAGGGCCATCATGGCCCTCTTGTTTAACAATCTTTTTTAAACTTTAAGACAATGTTTATGCCCATACTCTCGCAATCGGGTTCAATTATAACTGATATTGACTAGTAAATTAAGAAGTTATGCCCTTTTTACTATAAAAAAAGCCAGATTTCACTTTGTTTACACTCTAGCATCTTTATTTCTTAAGCAATCATCTTTCTCAGGTGAGCGATCAAGGGCCATCTTGGCCCTCTTGTTTCATTAACTTAAGCATTTTCTCACAAATTATGGGTACATATATGTGGACTAGACTATGACCTGTCCTGACCTTGATTCAAGGTCATTTGTTCATGATCAAGGTCATTTGCTGATTTTGTTGCGCATTATAATTTCATAATTCCTTGGCATTTGCAGCTACTTAAATTTTGCTTAGCCTATGACTGTAACTTCTTAAAATTAAAAGCTTTTAAGTGTTAAATTATATATTACCAAAATTGTAAAATGATATATAGATATACTAAGAGCATGTGGCCTTGACAGTGGAACTCTCTTGCTAAAACAATACTTAGTTAATTTTAAGTCTATAAGTTCAGGAAGTTACATTTAACATGCCCATGTGGGAGTTATTCATAAAGAGATCACTCTTTTTTTTTTCTTTTTTTTATATATATATATAGATGAATTTCATAGAAATATGATATTATGAAGTCATAAAATCCAACAAATGAATGAGATGAAATATCATAGACATTTGTCTGATTTTAGATATTAATAAACCTTTGTGATACTAATATGTTGTCCATAATTGGTTCCTTTAGAGGAATTATATAAGAAACTTAGATTTTGTTGTTCATTCATCATGGATGACAGATGAGTTGATATTTTCTTAGACATATATCCATTTGACAAGTGTTATAAATATATGTATTACAAAATGTGTCAGATTGACAAAGTCGCTTCAGCTGGTGTGTAACAATGTCATGGTCAGCTGCAAACCAAGGTGATTTTGTTAATAAAATTTCCAAAAGTCATGGCAAGATATTTGTTTAAGTTGCTTAAGGAATAGGATAATATTTTGTTTAACTTGCGTATTAAGGAATAGGAGAATAATAACAGTATAATTATGTGAAATGAACGGAAATTACTTCAGACAAAATAAATGACTTTTTTTTTGTTTGTATATGATATTCTTGCTTAATTTTCTATTGATGTATTTTACAAATTAAAAGATATTTGACAATTAGGATTTGTGTATTTGAAAGTTAAATTTGAAGATGTTCTGTAGATGCTCAGTTTTGATGGAACAGAAATAGAATGAATAATTAAAGAGTCAGTCTGGAATATGGATAGAAGGTGAGTTGTGCCTAGTTTGTTGTGACATTCTTTAAACCTTTTATTATTACATTTGAACCTGTGGTTAGCGGTCAGTTTTCATATTACAAAAGTAGCTTTTTGTTTTAACTTACACTGTCATTTAGCAATCACCTCTGTTAAGCGGTCACTTTCCCTTTTTCTCTTGAATGGCTGCTTTAGACAGGTTTGACTGTATACATAAGGTTAGACCTATAATATTATTTCAACCCTTACAATGTTTTCAGGGCACTTGTGACTGTCTGTGTGTGCAGTGCAGGCAAAGATCAAACTCAGCACATCTAAGCAGTCTGGTCATGCTCTGCACTGTTTGCTATTCAGTCAATATATTTTCAGAAAGCACCCAATGAACAGATTATAGTACAGTCCAAAATGAAGAAAGGACAAGAAGTCCAGTTCAGAAATATAGCAAACTTTGGTTCCATTCTGCAATAAAAATAGTTTAATTCAACCCCTGTCTCAGAGAGAAAATTCCCCTTCATTGAAATTATTTGAAATTCACAGATCACAGTGATTGAATGATAGCCAACAAATAGTTCAAGATTTGACCAGAAGGCTGATATTGTTGTTTACTGCATAGCTGGGTGATTGTCACCATGTGTAAGTGACAGCTGTCTGAACTCACTTGCAAGCTGTCGGTATGACTTGGGGACAGATAGCTAAGGAGAAAACAATGGGTCCCCTCATACCAAGTGCCAGTAGATTTCATATGGTGTTATTTAATGTATACATGTATACATTTTGACCAAAGATCAGTAAAAGCAAGAAACATGGCATTGAGAAGAGACATAATAAAAACTTAGTGAAAGGGAGTTAACATAGAATACATAATTGATTGTTTTAGGAAAATGTTCATGATATCTTAAGGAAATAGTTTTGTCTCAGATGATATTGAGGTGAATATTGATCTCCATAATCCTAAACTTAACGATGGAATTTCACTGCAGAGCTAAGATTGCTGATCAATTGAATCAGTAATAACTGTTATGCAGATTTTCTGTGCTTACTACATAACAAATCTTTATAGTACTTTTCCATTATTAAAAAATCTATAGGATGATGCTGTTCTCCAAACTTTCATAAATTTCTTCAGGAGAGAGCCAAGAGATAAACTGGCGGAACTCTTGAAGTAGCAGGACCAAAGGTTGTTAATGAGTATCCTGGAGTTGGGTATTATCAGGAACATTTACAATATTTGTATGATAAGGTTACTTCTATCACAGTAATCATGTCATAAACCCATGGGCTACATATGTCAGATAAGGAGATGGGTAAATTGCCTGTCTTAAGCTGGTTTTCTGTCTTCATTTTGAGAGCAACCTCATAGACTGATTTTTTTTTTTTTCATTTCAGTCAAGGGGTCTGAAATACTGACTGAAATACTGTCAAAGCGACGGTAAACTCAAATAGTCAAGTCATTTCAGTCTGCTTTGATCTAGTGGTTTGTGAAAAAGGCTTGCACCACTTTGAAATGAACTGAATGTTCTGGTTAAAGCATTGACCAGCATTGCAATACATGGAGAGAACAATTTGTTTAGGAATAATTATCAGTGTGAGACACAAGGGGTCTGAGAGTTGGAGACCCCTTGTGCCTCATAATCATTATGGCAAGGTAGTCTGTCAGACTCCATGATGTCAATACTTGATCGTATAATTATTTTGGACTCTTTAGATTTCAACTGGACTTCTGGACTTTCAAAGCGAAAAGTCCACTGGATAAATGATTAGTGTCAAATACTGATTGTTGGTTAAATAATGGATTTTACTGATTTTGTTTCATAGTCTAGTTTATTATAATTATTATATTTTACTATATTGAATTAATTGACTTAAGACTCTCTCAACTTTCCACTAATTTTGCCTTCTAGAGATGGATTTGTGACTTCCTGAGCCAGTGAAATATGTTCTCTAAATATGCATGAGAGAAATAATGGCATTGTTCACACTTGGATGATCTAGAGTTGAGCTGGTATGGAGAGAGTCACGCCCAGGTCAGGGTGTGCAGACTGGAAACCTGGCCAGGGAGTCTGCTCGCTGCAAAATTGATGACTCCATTGTGCTTGGTGGGGAAATAGCACCTGCAGGGCTCAGACTGAGGCATGTTGGAACACACTACAGGTGCTGACTTAATGTTACTTCACAACAGCCTGATTATTCTTCCCCATAAATGTCAAGTTTCACACTTGGTTTGATCAACTTGATTACAGCAGACTTTGCTGGTGCAATTGCTTTTTTTCACCTTGTTTTTCACCGAAAGCAATTCGATTATGTGGTCCTGTCTGTTACTTGATCAGCCCAATTGTTCTTACAATGCTGAATTTCTGCCAATTGTTTGGATATTTGAGCCTCAATCAAATTAGCTGGGTTATCAGTCCGCTCAAGAATTAGTTAATGAATTCAACAAGTTTGATACAAGATTGCCCATTTTCCTGAAATTAGATGGCCTCAGATAACAATATGTGCAAAGAAAAGATGCATTCTTTTCTGTCCCAAATAATATAACCAGGAGATAATGAGATATAGAAGTTCAGACAGTGTGAGAGTCTTATTGTGATATGTTTCTGTCCTGTTTCTTTCTGTTTCATTCTGAGTATTCTAAATTGGCAGGAGCTCTGATGAAAGGTTCAGAGCCCTTTACCATAGGGACATAGTGGTCCACTGTTTTCATTCAAGCATGGGGGCAGGTTAGGGAATTCAAAGTACCATTTTAATACAGGAGCAATCTAGAAGGTGTCGTCAGCCTTCCAATTTATCCCCAGTAAAAGTTTTTTTTTTTTTTGTTTTTTTTTTGTTTTTTTTTTTGAACCTGCAAAATTGGCCATTTACCCTCAAAATTGTAGGGACTTCCTGTAATATAGAGAAGTATAGTTATTCTCTCTTACCTTTCAAGGCACTGTGGAATAGAAAACAGTATGAAACCTACATGCATGTTGGTCTGGTTTTTTACTGGTTAAGACCATCTTCTGTTGTAAGAGTTCTAGGGTCACATGATATCACATGTAAATTGCAAACAAACTTTTATTTGAAAGTTAAAATTTTACCATTGATAGTGGAATTATCCCCTGCAATAACTGACATCTCACCTATCAGTAGAAATCTCACCTGTGATAGTTTCTCAACCATCATAAGAAGTTGATATCTCGCCTGTTGTAGGTGGAATTTTAAATTTTCAATTAATTCTACTAAGATTTTCACTTGAGTATCTAGACCTGATATTTCAATCCAAGGGTTAAAAAGAGATGAATCCTTGTTATTTCAGCTTTGGGTAGGGTATTTCAAATGTATAGAGAATAATTATGAAAGGAAAAAAAAATTAACAGCTTCATTTTTACCTGAAAAAGTGTAATTACAAATTGCAATTACAAATGTCAAAATCCTTGCTGAAAAAATTCTCCAAACAATGACAGCAGAACTCTGCCAATATGTTGTTTTTTTCTCTCTGCAGAATTGAGTTATTCTAAGTTCAGCAGTATAAGTGGATTAATGCTGTTTGAAGAAGGCATTAGGTTCTGTCAAAAAAAAAGAAGGTTATTTCTCTTTTTAGCTCACCTGAGCACAACGTGCTCATGGTGAGCTTTTGTGATCGCCTTTTTTCCGTCGTCCGTGCGTGCGTGCGTCCGTCGTCAACAATTTCTTTAAACAACATCTCCTTCTAAACTACTCATTGGATTTTGATAAAACTTCACAGGAATGTTCATTATGGGGCCCTTTACCAAAGTTGTTAAAAATATTTTGATTGGTCAAAAATCTAGGTCACAGGAGCTAAAAATAGATTTTAAAAATGAAAATTTCAAAAATCTTCTTCTCTGAAACCACAAGGCCTAGCCTTTTGATTTTTAGCTCACCTGAGCACGTGTGCTCAGGATGAGCTTTTAGGATCGATGAATGTCCGTCGTCCGTCCGTCCGTCCGTCCGTCCGTCGTCCGTCGTCCACAATTTGTTCGTTTGCACTCTAGCATCTTCATTTTATGAGCAATTATCTTCAAACTTTAAAACAATGTTTATAACCATAAAATCTCGGCCAAGTTCGATTATGGCTGATATCGGAACATTAGGTCAGGAGTTATGCCCCTTTTAAAATTCAAAAAAGCCAGATTTCACATTGTTTGCACTCTAGCATCTTCATTTTATGAGCAATTATCTTCAAACTTCTAAAACAATGTTTATAACCATAAAATCTCGGCCAAGTTCGATTATGGCTGATATCGGAACATTAGGTCAGGAGTTATGCCCCTTTTAAAATTCAAAAAAGCCAGATTTCACATTGTTTGCACTCTAGCATCTTCATTTTATGAGCAATTATCTTCAAACTTTGAAACAATGTTTATAACCATAAAATCTCGGCCAAGTTCGATTATGGCTGATATCGGAACATTAGGTCAGGAGTTATGCCCCTTTTAAAATTCAAAAAAGCCAGATTTCACATTGTTTGCACTCTAGCATCTTCATTTTATGAGCAATTATCTTCAAACTTTGAAACAATGTTTATAACCATAAAATCTCGGCCAAGTTCGATTATGGCTGATATCGGAACATTAGGTCAGGAGTTATGCCCCTTTTAAAATTCAAAAAAGCCAGATTTCACATTGTTTGCACTCTAGCATCTTCATTTTATAAGCAATTATCTTCAAACTTTAAAACAATGTTTATAACCATAAAATCTCGGCCAAGTTCGATTATGGCTATCGGAACATTAAGTCAGGAGTTATGCCCCTTTTAAAATTCAAAAAAGCCAGATTTCACATTGTTTGCACTCTAGCATCTTCATTTTATAAGCAATTATCTTCAAACTTTAAAACAATGTTTATAACCATAAAATCTCGGCCAAGTTCGATTATGGCTGATATCGGAACATTAAGTCAGGAGTTATGCCCCTTTTAAAATTAAAAAAAGCCAGATTTCACATTGTTTGCACTCTAGCATCTTCATTTTATAAGCAATTATCTTCAAACTTTAAAACAATGTTTATAACCATAAAATCTCGGCCAAGTTCGATTATGGCTGATATGACATTAGTCAGGAGTTATGCCCCTTTTTAAATTAAAAAAGCCAATTTCAAGTTGTTTACACTCTAGCATCTTCATCTTTTGAGCAATCATCTTCAAACTTTATGACAATGCTTATGACCATAAGGTCTCAATAAAGTTTGATTATGGCTGAGATCCGTCAATTAGGTCAGGATTCCCTTTTAAAAAAAAAATTCCCCTTTTAAAAAAAATGCAAGATTTCACTTTGTTTATTCTCTACCAACTTCATTTTTTTAACAATCATTTTTAAACTTTAAGACAATGTTTATGCCCATAATCTCACAATCGGGTTCAATTATAACTGATATTGACTTGTAAATTTAGGAGTTATGCCCATTTCACCATAAAAAAAGCCAGATTTCACTTTTACACTCAAGCATCTTTATTTCTTAAGCAATCATCTTTCTCAGGTGAGCGACCAAGGGCCATCTTGGCCCTCTTGTTGGTATGTAGCATGATCTTATGACTCTCTACCAAGATTGTTCAAATTATGACCCTGGGGTCAAAATTGGCCCCGCCCCAGGGGTCACATAATTTAACATAGGCTAATATAGGAAAAACTTGAAAAATCTTCTTCTCAGAAACCACAAGGCCTAGCCTTTTGATTTTTGGTATGTAGCATGATCTTATGACTCTCTACCAAGATTGTTCAAATTATGACCCTGGGGTCAAAATTGGCCCCGCCCCAGGGGTCACTTGATTTAACATAGGCTAATATAGGAAAAACTTGAAAAATCTTCTTCTCAGAAACCACAAGGCCTGGGGTTTAGATATTTGGTGTGCAGCATTGTCTAGTAGATCACAACCAAGTTTGTTCAAATCATGGCCCTTGGGTCAAATTTGGCTCCGCTAAGGGGTCCCTGGTTTTACATAGGCTAATATAGAAAAAAAACTTTAAAAATCTTCTTCTCAGAAACCACAAGGCCTGGAGTTTAGATATTTGGTATGTAGCATGATCTTATGACTCTCTACCAAGATTGTTCAAATTATGAACCTGGGGTCAAAATTGGCCCCAACCCAGGGGTCACTTGATTTAACATAGGCTAAGATAGGAAAAAAACTTGAAAAATCTTCTTCTCAGAAACCACAAGACCTGGAGTTTATATATTTGGTATGTAGCATGATCTTATGACTCTCTACCAAGATTGTTCAAATCATGACCCTGGGGTCAAAATTGGCCCCACCCCAGGGGTCACTTGATTTAATGTAGGCTAATATAGGAAAAACTTGAAAAATCTTCTTCTCTGAAATCATGACTCTGGGGTTTAGATATTGAGTGTGAAGCATTGTCTAGTAGATCACAACCAAGTTTGTTCAAATCATGGCCCTGGGGTCAAATTTGGCCCTGCCAAGGGGTCACCTGATATAACATAGGCTAATATAGAAAAACACTTGAAAAATCTTCTTCTTAGAAACCACAAGGCCTGGGGTTTAGATATTTGGTGTGCAGCATTGTCTAGTAGATCACTACCAAGTTTGTTCAAATCATGGCCCTGGGGTCAAATTTGGCCCCACCATAGGGGTCACCTGATTTTACATAGACTAATATAGAAATAACTTGAAAATTCTTCTTTTTAAAAAACTAGAAAACACATGGCCTGGGGTTTAGATATTTGGTGAAAATTGGCCCAACCCCAGGGATCACTTGATTTTACATAGACTTATTTTGGAAAAAAAACACTAGAAAAATCTTCTATTCAAAAACCACAAGGTCTGGAGTTTAGATATTTGGTATGGTGGGGAAATTCTGGACCGGTCAGTTTTTTCCCCCTATCTAATATATTGTGCCACATGGCAGGGAAATTCTGGCCTAGTAAGTATTTTTTCCCCCAGTCAGTTAGATTGTATTGAGTTTTTTTCCCCTATCAAGAACAATCTAAATGACAGGGGAAAAAACTGACTAGGCCAGAATTTCCCCAACATCACGCACAATATACTGGATAGGGGGGAAAAAACTTACTGGTCCAGAATTTCCCCACCATCAATACAATCTAATGACAGGAGGGAAAAAACTGACTAGGCCAGAATTTCCCCAACATCACACATAATATATTGGATAGGGGGGAAAAAACTGACTAGTCTAGAATTTTTCCACCATCAATACAATCTAAATGACGGGGTGAAAAACTGACTAGGCCAGAATTTCCCCACCATCAAGCACAATATATTGGATAGGGGGGAAAAACTGACTAGTCCAGAATTTTTCCACCATCAATACAATCTAAATAAAACTGACTAGTCCAGAATTTCCCCACCATCTGGGCTGTTACACCGGGTTGCACTGGTAAAAAGCCAGTGTGTTTGACCACTACGTTATTCAGCCTAACGGGACCTGTAAGTGGTGGCTGTAATACATTTCAGCCTTGTGTCACATGAACAGTCTGTGCAGTGTTCTTAAATTTTAAAAAAAAAAAGAAAAAGCAGTGATAAATGAAAAAAAAAGACAAATTTTCAGAGGAAGTAAATTGTCCTTGAGGAACAAAAAGAAAGCAAATAGCATTGATTATATTTTCAAAGTTGTGCAAAAGGAGTATAAAACATGAGAAGTTTCATGTCTGTAGATAGTTATATGTATATGTTGAATATAAAACAGATTTGGATAGCAGCAATGTGCAGGACATGCAATGGTATTTCTTAGTGAGTAATCTGAGCCAACTTTGGGAAAATATGGTGGTCTATCGATCTTCACTACCGCAGATTTAAAACCAAAGACTTTATTGAAAGGTTGATGTTGAGATAATAGGCATGAAGTGGATGTCTGATTATGGGGTATGGTGGGTATATCATCCATGTCAGAAAGTCATTCTGAAAAACAACAGTTTTTCAGATTTTTTTTCTATGTGCGTGGAGATACGGAGCTTTAGCGGCATACTTGTAATAAATAAATAAATAAATAAAATTAAATGTACTGCGCTGAATTGCAGACCAAGTTTACATCCTATGTACATATTTAATGCACATAATGGTCCTTGAACTTAGAAATTTCTTCTACATTATTGCAGGTGAAAGCTTTGCACATTGTTTCAGTTGCTGAAACCAGTGAATGGTTGTTCAGTTGTCAAATATAATTTTAATGGTTGTCATGATATGTGTATTTGCATGTGTGTGTTTTGATTGGTATTTAAAATTCAGGGATTTTTATTTTGTTACTACTGATATCAAAAAAATTAAATGATAAAGATTTTCAATATTTTTTAATGCATTTTTATTTAAATTTATTTAAATTAAAAATCAGAAATAGCATGGCATGACTGACTTTCAGAATTGTAAGAAATGAACACTTGTTTTAATGTTGGACCTAAACAAATACATTCAGAATGACAGTATGATTGGTGTCTTCCCAAAGCTATAGACATTCTGTTTGCAGCATTATGTTTGTAACATTATTTTGCCCACAAATGATCCTTATTAATGATAGGAACAACACGGGACTGTTAGGATCAGTGTGAAATTATTATACCCTCGTAAACAAAGTTTGAGAGGGGGTATACAGGAGTCAGTCTGTTGGTCTGTCAGTCTGTTGGTTTGTTGGTCTATCCATCTATCCTAAAAACATGTGACGCAAACTACTTCTACATTTCTTAACAGATTTGGTTCAAATTTTGTGTGTGCATTCATAATCAGGTGGAGAGGTGTGTGACATAAATTTCACTTGGGCTATCTCAAGCATTACAGAGTTATTGCCCCTGATTCAATTCTAAATATCTTGTGACGCAAACTTCTACATTTCTTAACTGATTTAGTTCAAATGTTGTGTGTGCATTGATAATCAGGTGGATAGGTGCGTTACATAAATTTGATAATCAGGTGGAGAGGTGTGTGACATAAATTTCATTTGAGTTGTCTCAAGGATGGGAGAGTTATTGCCCTGGTCTCATTTTTGAATTATCTCCCTTTGTTCCATTTTTTCTTGTCCCGAACTTAACTTGAATATTATACATGGTATTTACTTGAAACTTCAAATGTTAACAGATGGCGACTAGGAGAAGTGCAGTGTCCAAAAACTGTAACTTAACACCTTTAAACTATTATGCCAAACAACCATAACTGATTCTATCCACTTTAAATAAAAACGTTACTTACTTATTACTTACTGTCATAACCAATATACTATATATACAGGTTCTTATCTATGCTCCACCTGGAGTCTGGCTTCTCCTGTATCAAAGCACTTTGAGGGGGTATTAATCATCTTCAGTGATACCTCTAGTTTAAAATACCTTCAGTTTCATCTGCAGGGAACCGAGGTGTACATTTGTTGGAGAAGATATACAAAGGCCCAGGGATTATTGATAAATTGTCCGTTCCGAGGAAGATTGGTTTGGCATACAGAGAGCTTAATCTAGACATCTCCATTTGCTTCAAGTTTTAAATCAGATTATGTGCTACTGTACTTATCTTACATTATCTATCTTATGCGTTACAATGTGTCTTTGTTTAATTGCACCTAGATTAATTTGTAATTGCATTCAAGACAATATGCTTTTATTTTGTTGCATTTAGTCAATTCAATTTTGGGTTTAGTAGAGGGATAAGAATTTAGGGAAGAAGAAATTGGAAATCCATCTCCTTACTTAACTGTCAGTGCATCCAGATACACTTTTTAGCTTACCTGAGCACTTATGCTCAGGATGAGCTATTAGGATTGATAAATGCCCAGCATCCATCCATCATCCACAATTAGTTTGTTTGCACTCTAGCATCTTCATTTCTGAAGCAAACATTTTCAAACTTTACGACAATGTTAATAGTCATAATCTCTTGGCCAAGTTGATTATGTCTGATATTGGCAAATAAGGTCAAGAGTTATGGCCCTTTAAAAAAAAAAAAAAGAAAAAAAGCCATATTTCTCTTTGAACTCTTGCATCATCATTTCTAAAGCAATCATCTTCAGATTTTATGATAATCAGAATGTTAATAGCCATAATCTCTTGGCCAAGTTTGACTTAAAATTTTGGCCACAGGCACTGTTTGGTTTGTGGAATTGAAATGATACTTGTACAGGCAATGAAAGCAATTTTCCTCAGGTGAACGTCTTCAGGGCCATCTTGGTCCTCTTGCTTAGGTCATCTCAGCACAACATATGTAAAGGAAGCTATTGTGATTATCTTTTATCCACATCTTTCTGTTGTCAGCAATTCACTTTAAATTCTATCTTCCAGAAAGAAATTTAAACTTTAATATAAACTTGTAAAGGATAATACTTGGGGTGGTGTATTCCTTCACAAAAGTTAATAAGAGTAAATTTTATCCATACAGCTCTTTTGTTCCCATTTTTTAATAATATATTATCTGAATATACTTTGTTTTGCACATATCATCACCTCATGCTTTTCTATCATCACTGATGAAACAAGTTTTATTCTTTATAAAATTACTCTTTTGGGATTGACTTGTGTTCTCATATGAGCTTATAATATGAATAACTGTAGAAAATTTCAATATTATTGTTCTTGAAAATTACTGGACACAAATTCCATTCTAAAGTGACTTATAAAGTTTTATTTAGCCTGATGGTACTCAGGTGAGCCACTAGAACCACTAAGGTTCTCTTGTTTATAGAATGTGTTATTGATGAACTCATTGGAAGAAAAGAAGCTTGTTGTAAGGCTGTATATCCCAAGTTATCCCAGAAAATGATAATTTTAAAAATTAATTTATTTTGGGAAACAAATGACTGATGAGATGTTTGTTTCAAAGTTATAAAAGATTAGCTGCCATGTCTGCATGTTGTTTGCTTGATTAATGAAATATTGTTACACTCTCTGCATTTAATTAAGCTCTTTATTTAATGAGAGCTTTTATTCTCAATGTGTTTGTAGGAATTATCTTTGATTTAATGACAGCATGAGATCTTGTTGTTTGTATTCCTCATCGGAGATTTACGACCGTTATTAGTTCAGATGTTTCTATGGATGTTTTCAAGGATGCTGTCAGCATGGCTGCGTGACACACTGTTGGTTTTCACATGGAACAAGTGATTGTAGTGGGGAAATTGGTGCAGGGCCAGTGATGTTGTTGCCAATCAATAGGCTATGAATAAAAATGATCGATGATTGATGGGGCTGGTCTCATCAATTTGCTCCTTAATGAAGCCAATAAGTAGTTCTTTCCTACATTGTATGCCATTTCACATTCAGTCACATGACAGGAAGTTTAGGTACTCCATGTTGCATTGAATTGTTGTCTGGAAAATTTTATCATTATTAGAAATGTATATAATTATGTAAAGTCATTTATACTTCATTGTTGTGGAAAATTAAAGCAAGAAAATATCACAACTCAGTTTCAGTATAATTCATCAAATTAATTTCTTTGTTTGGAGGGGATGTTGTTTAGCATTGTCTGTCTGCCCACTTTGGTTTGTTCAGACATTGTCTCCAAAAGATTTTGATGAGACTTTACTACAGTAATTAGTACAAAACAAAGTTGTGCATGTTATTTGTATGTTTGGCTTGGGTGTGTTAGATTTCTTGTTGGTTTTGTACATATTGATTGTATGTTGCGGGTGTTGATTTTTGTGGTTTTGTGCATATTGATTGTATGTTTTGCGCGGGCATGTTGGATTTTGGTGGTTTTGTGCATATTGATTGTATGTTCTGCACTGGCGTGTTGGATTTTTGGTGGTTTTGTGCATATTGATTGTATGTTCTGCTCGGGCATGTTGGATTTTTGGTGGTTTTGTGCTACGTGATATCTTAGATGAGTTCGAAAAAGCGTCACATGGGTTCAAAAACTAGGTCACCAGGTCAATCTTAGAAAAACCTTGTGAACATTCAAGAGGTCACAGTTTCAGCCCAATCTTCATGAAACTTGGTCAGGATGTTTGTCTACATGATATCTTGGACGAGTTCAAAAAACTAGGTCACCAGGTCAATCTAGAAAAACCTTGTGAACATCAGAGGCACAGTTTAGCCAATCTTAAATTGGTCAGGATGTTTGTCTAATGATATTTGGAGAGTTAAATGTCGTGGGGTCAAAAACTAGGTCACCAGGTCAAATCTTAGAAAAATCTTGTGAACACACTAGAGGCCTACATTTTTTTCCAGTTTTCATTAAACTTGATGTGAATGTGATGCTGAATTCAGTTGAGTGCAAATTCAGGTAGGATCAAATGTAGGCCACTTAGTCAAATGTTAGAAAAACACTTTAGATGCCAGATTTTTTTTTCATTTTGCCTAACACAGCCATCTTAATCAGGTGAGCGACACAGGGCCATCTTGGCCCTCTTGTTTGGATAGGGTTTGTTGGATTTTTGCTGGTTTTATGCATATTGCTTGTATTTTTTGGCTCGGGTTTGTTGGATTTTTGCTGGTTTTATGGCCCAGATCATATTCACAGGGATTCTTTTCTGAACTTATTATCTCCAAAAAGATAGAAATTAACTTCACTGAACTTTAAACTATATGAAATCTAGTGGTGCGTATTGGTGATGTGTTTCACTTGGGTTAAGATTCTGAGCCTTTAGGTATGGTGATAAATAGTTTTGTGACAAAACTTCTAGATTATATTGCTATGTTACTTTACCCCTAGATACGATGTATATGGGGGCAGTATATTGGGAGTCACGTCGGGCGGTCTGTCTGTAGATGAGATTTGTCTGCCCTATTTCTTGGCTACATTTGGTCAGATTTTGATAAAACTTTGACTGATAAGTACCAAGCCTAGTTGCGCATATCGTTTGTATTTCATGATCATCTTGATTTTAAATGAGTTATGGCCCTTTGTTATGTTTCTAAAATATATTTTGTCAATGCTTTTTAGCTCACCTGAGCACTTGTGCTCAGGGTGAGTTTTTGTGATTGCTTTTTGTTCGTCATGTGTCGTCTGTCGTCCATTGTTAACAATTGCTTGTGAACACTCTAGAGGCCACAGTTTTGTCCCAATCTTCATAAAACTTGGTCAGGATGTTTGTCTACAGGATATCTCATTTGGGTCAAAAACTAGGTCACCTGGTCAAATCTTAGAAAGACCTTGTGAACACTCTAGAGGACACAGTTTTAGCCAAATCTTCATGAAAGTTGGTCAGGGTGTTTGTCTACGTGATATCTTGGATGAGTTTGAAATTGGGTCATGTTGGGTCAAAAACTAGGTCACCAGTTCAAATCTTAGAAAATCCTTGTGAACACTCTAGAGGCCACAGTTTTAGCCCAATCTTCAATAGATTTGGTCAGGATGTTTGTCTCCATGATATCCCAGATGAGTTTGAATATGGGTCGCATGGGGTTGAAAACTAGGTCACCAGGTCAAATCTTAGAAAAACCTTGTGAACATTCTGGAGACCACACTTTTAGCCCAATCGTTATTATACCCCCGAAACGAAGTTTGGGGGGGTATATAGGAGTCACTCGGTGGTTGGTCGGTCGGTCCAGCGGTCCGTTGCGTTATTGGAATTCAATACAACTTCATGCAATGATCAAGCACATGGAGAGGAAGTGCAGTGCACAAGAACCATAACTCCATCTTGACTTATTACAGAGTTATTGCCCTTTGTTACTTTTCCTTGTCCGGAGCATAACTTGAAAAGTACAAGTTGGATTTCAAAACAATTTCATACAATGGTCAACCACAATATAAGGAAGTGCAGTGCACAAGAACCATAACTCTATCTAGAGTAATTACAGAGTTATTGCCCTTTGTATTTTTTTTCCTTGTCCGGAGTATAACTTGTAAACTTGTCCGGAGTATAAGTTGTAAAGTACTGATTGGATTTCAAAACAATTTCATACAATGGTCTAGCACAATGAGAGGAAGTGCAGTGCACAAGAACCATAACTCTATCTATAGGAATTACAGAGTTATTGCCCTTAGTTACTTTTCCTTGTCCAGAGTATAACTTGTAAACTACTGGTTGGATTTCAAAACAATTTCATACAATGGTCAACCACAATATGAGGAAGTGCAGTGCACAAGAACCATAACTCTATCTATAGGAATTACAGAGTTATTGCCCTTAGTTACTTTTCCTTGTCCAGAGTATAACTTGTAAACTACTGGTTGGATTTCAAAACAATTTCATACAATGGTCAACCACAATATGAGGAAGTGCAGTGCACAAGAACCATAACTCTATCTAGAGTAATTACAGAGTTATTTCCCTTTGTTACTTTTCCTTGTTCGGAGCATAACTTTAAAACTACTGGTTGGAATTCAAAACAATTTCATACAATGGTCAAGCACAACCTGTGTAACCCGGCCAAAAATTTGGAGAAAAAAAACTAATGTAAAAATGTCTTTTTCATACTCTTCTTCTTAATCCTAATAACTTCATCATTTCTAAAGCAGTATTGTGGGGGTATTAATCAGATTTAGTGATAGTTCTAGTTAGATCTGGTCAGGATGTTTGTCTACATGATATTTTGAATGAATTCGAAAATGGGTCACGTGGGGTTCAAAACTAGGTCACCAGGTCAAAGTTTAATAAAACCTTGTGAACATGCTTGAGGCCACATTTTTGGCCAAATCTTCATGAAACTCTGTCAGGATGTTCGTCTTTATGCTATGACGAATGAGTTTGAAATTGGGTTATGTTGGGTCAAAAACTAGGTCACTAGGTCAAATCTTAGAAAATCCTTGTGAACACTCTAGAGGCAACAGTTTTGGCCCAATCTTCATTAAATTTGGTCAGTTTGTTTGTCTACATCAAATCTCGGATGAATTTAAAACTGTGCCACATTGGGTCAAAAACTAGGTCACCAGGGCAAATTTAAGAAAAATCTTGTGAACACTCTAGAGGCCTACATTTTTGTACCAGTCTTCATTAAACTTGAAAAGAATGATGACTGCATGAATTCCCAGTTGAGTGCAAATTCAGGTATGATCAAAATCTAGGTCACTTAATCAAATGATAGAAAAGCACTTTGGATTCCACATTTTTTGTCATTATGCCTAACACAGCAATTTTACTCAGGTGAGCGACACAGGGCCATCTTGGCCCTCTTGATCTTGGCTACCTTTGGATGTATATTGATTTAATTCACAGCATTAATAAGTACCAAGCCTAGTTTTGCATATCTTTGGTATGTCTGGATTGGCTAAATTTAAATGAGTTTTTGGCCCTTTGTTACATTTCTTAAATATATTTTGTCCATGCTTTTTCTCAGCTACCTTTGGTGGGATTTTGATTTAAACTTCACAATATTATTTTTTGTATTTTTGTGTGTTTTATTTTTATCCTTCAACTGTGTCAAGACTGTCTCTGATATGGTCGCAGAAACTGTGACAAAGCGGTTTTTGGGGGGTATTCATCGTCTTCAATGATGGTTCTTGTTGGAGTGATTGATGTTTGTTGTACCTTATTCTCCATTATTTGTGACAGTTACTAAGGTCTGTTGTAAGATGATGAATGGTTTATGTAATTTCCTGTAGAGACATGGCTGTTGTGTCTCATGAATTACATGATCATGGTACAGAATGACTGAAGTTTAATTAAGAAATTATGACAGTTTACTTTGTTTTGAGAAACTGTAAACATTCCTTAGTATGATAATGTCCAAGAACAAAAAATGCAATAAGGGGAGCTGAAACTGAAAGTTGTGACTTAATACATTCTCCTTGAAACACCGGTCCCTGTGGACGAGTGGTTAGAGTGTCTTCAAGCAATCTGGAGGTCATGGGTTCGATCCCCAGCTGTGACATACCAATGTCGTAAAAATTGGTACTTGTATAGCTACCTTGCTTGTTGCTCAGCATATAAGGGTATATTAGAACTGGTTGGTCCGCTGTAAGGAAAATGTGACTCGATGTGGTATCATGGCACATGTCTAAAAGTTTTTAAACGGCGGTTTGCCGCCGTTTTATGAAGCCACAAACGCTTAACAGGCCTTGCTGACCTTGCTGATTTGCATATTTGACACGACAAGTTTAACTGCACCTCTCTGCGCTAAGCTTAGATTTTACTAAACTTGGTCACAGTATACATTGGTTCACTGTCTGTGCAAAGTTCCATAACTGGCCAGAATGTCCAAGACACTGTAAAGCCTTTGAAAAATTGCAAAATTAATAGTGTTCACTCTCTAACACTGAGAAACATGAACCAATCTTTGCCAAACTTTGTCACAATGTCTTGACCAAGTTTGATACCCAGACACTTAAGAGTTATGGCCTTTGATTGATAAAATTGCAGGACCAGCGCACTTGTTCAAAACGTTTTGATATAAATTTTAATGTGAATTAAGATAATCAGCACACATTTGGAGTATTTCTGAAGAATGGTACAAAATTAAAAAGAGTTGAGAAATTGATCATACATCAAATTATGCTGAGTATCTAAAGGATATGAATATTTAATTAAAGTTGATATCAAGAAACTGTTTGATCATTTATAATGAATACTGGTAGATCCAATATTATTTATATTGTAATGGTTTATACATACAATTGCTTATATTGAATTTAAACTGTTAAAAATATACTATTCAAAGTTTGCTAAGCATGACATAATTATCATGTGTCACTGTGAAATTGAAATGGCCGTAACTTCTGTTATATTAAATTTTGTCCATGTCTCTTGAAATTTCACAACCATCATTTACATACCCAAACCTTTTGATTTAATGCTAACATCACAAAGTATAAAATCTTAATTTTGAGATATCATCATCATCATCATCATCATCATCATCATCATCATCATCCTTAAAAATAAATAAATAACAGCATTCACTTATTAAAATTTCAATATTAAATATAGAGATGTATTTTCAATTTAAAATGTTGCGGAATTGTAATCTGTCATTTGTTTAATAATTTTGACAATCGTGATTCTTATCAGTTAAAAGACCCAATTAAAAAATACCTGCTGTAATAAATGTTCTAAATATTCATTACCTTTGAATAACAAAAATTGTCTATTTTAGTACAAAAAAGATATTTTCAAGTAAGGGTTTGAAAAGTTTCTTTTTGCTGAGTATACTATTGGTGCTTAGCAAACTTTGAGTAGTATATCATATCATGAATTAACATATTTTAAGATATATTATTGTTTTCTACTCCTGATGACAACAAATTATAAGATCTACAGTTATTTGTGACAACATTCAGCAGACTGAAAAATAATACAAATTGATTTTCCATGAAAATTGATATCCCCACAAGATTTAATTAAATTGTGAGCTTGCCAGATAAAAGTTACAGATTCACTGGTCAGAATGTGTCTCTGTAAGATTGGAAGCTTTTGCTAACAAATGGGCCTCTGAGAAATTCATACAGGAGCAGTAGATAGTCCGAAGTATGGCCTAGATATGTCAGTCAGTTTTTCCTTGGTGGATGTTTTGATCCAAAAACAGTTATATGGTTGAGGTCTTGCTTAAATTCTTATCAGGAAAAAAACCTATGCAATTTTCAAGGAGGTTTTACAGCATTTGCTTCTACTGAATAGTACTTATCTGGGAACCTATGGCCATCTGAAATGTAACCTTGACCTTTCCACAGTCTGAAGCTTACACATGAATAGAAAACTAAAGGATACACATTCAAATCTTACTGTTATTTTGTTTTAGTGGCCAAATATTATTTTGAAGCAAAAGATTAACCCACTGAACTGTATATCTTCATTGCTTTTGATGGTTAATTGGAAAGGTCATGTGTGGTTTTGTCAGTTTAAGTACTCTTAGATATTGAAAATAAAGTTCTACACAGTTATGCTAAGTATATTCTCTACAATGCTTATTACCTTTGAAGCAATACTTTGCAGGATTCATGTTCTTTCCTGGTCTCCGACTTTAGGTTTGCCCTTCATCTATATGTCCGTCTAGATGTCCGGAAAACGTTTAAGATAACTTTATGAAACTTGGTATATGAATAGATGGCAGTATGAAGATTCTGCATGTCACTTTTTTTTTCTCGGACCCAAATTCTGGTTGGTATGGTAACGGAAAATTATGCACTTCACCGGTAGGGGATCATGTGTTGTGTGCAACACCAGTTACTTGTTCTTTCTAGAATATGATGTCAGTTTGTTGCACATATTAAAATATTCATTGGTCCTCTGTTAATCATTAACATCATAAATATCTCCTTTAAAAGAAAAAAGGTAGGACAAACATCATATTGAATAACAACAATAATTAACGCAAACTCTAAGCTGTGGTTTCTAGTCCCAGAAAACAATTAGTTAATTAATAGATGTTAACACCTTTCCACTGTTTGATTTCAAAATGGCGCCTGTAATTGAGACCACTGATGTATTTTGGATAATGCCTGGTAATTTAGGTTTTGGAGTGATCGGGCTTTAACTGTATAATGTTAGTTTAAAAACAGTTCATTGTGTGATATTTCAGTATAGTATAAATGGGTGTTTCAATTGTTTGATAATTTTGAAATTCTAACAGTACGATGCAACTGAAGAAAATGGTGATTGGATGCTTCAGATGGCAAACCTTCAACCTGCTGATTTGCCGTTGTTGTTGTTGTTGTAGAAATCTCACAGGGAATACCGTTTGCATCCTGGCAAGTTGTTCCCTCTGATTTGATCTACATCTTCAGGCTTTTTTTGTTTCACACATATTTTGATACGGACTGGGAATGCATATTGGATTAGAAAGTGCATGAGACAAACAAGTCTGCAAGTGCGTTTCCCTAATGGTTTCAGCAGCTTTCTGATGCTTTCTGGGACGGTGAAGCATACTTAAAAGGATAGCTTAGTCAAAACAATGGGGAAGATAAAGACTTTGCAATAATAAGTAAATCTGAAAAGCTTCCATTGTGTTTACATCCCCTAAAACCTGTTGTTGTTTCATAAAAATGTTTTCTATAGAGAGTAACTTGTTAAACTAACTGTGACAATGTAATGGGCTGAATGTGGGATGTGTTGGCAGTGTCTGATGAAATAATCCCAGCATATGCAGGGGTGCCAGAGAAAATGCCGTTCTGCAATCCAGGTTCCAAATTGTGACCCACATTGTGTGTTTTTTTTTTTATGTGATTGATTGATTTCTGCTTAAAACAACAATTTAGCATGACAAAGAATGCTTAGTTATGCACATTGCAGTTGGCATTTGGAGCTTTGGATGGAACTCCTCCTCTCAAGATGCCAAGAGCAATGTCTATGAATTAATTGAGAGTAAAGGAGACATAAACCTGTGATATGTACAGAATGGAGGCCTTGCTGCTAGTGTCAGGGTTGTTGCATCCCTCAGAACAGACAATAGATAAGCAGTGCCATGTGCAGAGCCTGCTTCCTGTCAGGAATGGAGCTCTTGACTTCTGCCATTTAGTTATGTGCACTGGAAAATTAATCATAGGTTATGTTGGTCTCAGTTTCAGATTTTTTTTTTTTTTTTTTTGCAATTTGCAAATGTCACCTGACTAAAGGTGGACCTTGGTAATTTTTTGGTGCAAGAAAGGAAAAACAAAGTAAAACAAACATTGCTTTTATATGTTATACGTACAGCTTCTATATGCAATAATTGCGCCGTAGAAAAAGAACTACAGGTTGTCTTCAGTTTTCTTTTATCCAGTAGTTTTTATTTTTAGCTCACCTGAGTCTTGCGGTGTGCGTCGTGCGGCGTCAACAATTTTTAGTGTTTACACTCTATCATCTTTATTTCTTAAGCAATCATCTTCAAACTTTAAGACAATGTTTATGACCATAATGTCTCGATTGAGTTCGATTATGGCTGAGATCCGTCTATTTTTTGTTTACATTCTAGCATCTTCATCTTTTGAGCAATCTTCTTCAAACTTTATGACAATGCTTATGTCCATAATGTCTCGATTGAGTTTGATTATGGCTGAGATCGGTCAATTAGGTCAAGAGTTATGCCCCTTTTAATATTAAAAAAATGCCATATTTCACGTTGTTTACACTCTACATCTGCATCTTTTGAGCAATCATCTTCAAACTTTATGGCAATGCTTATGACCATAAGGTCTCGATTGAGTTTGATTATGGCTGAGATCAGTCAATTAGGTCAGAAGTTATGCCCCTTTTAATATTCAAGAAATGCCAGATTTCACTTTATTTACACTCTAACATCCTCATCTTTTGAGCAATCATCTTCAAACTTTATGGCAATGCTTATGACCATAATATCTCGATTGAGTTTGATTATGGCTGAGATCTGTCGATTAGGTCAGGAGTTATGCCCCTTTTAATATTCCAAAAATGCCAGATTTCAAACTTTATGGCAATGTTTATGACCATAATGTCTTGATTGTGTTTGATTATGGATAAAATCGGTCAATAAGGTCGGAGTTATGCCCTTTTCACCATAAAAAAAGCCAGATTTCACTTTTACACTCTAGCATCTTTATTTCTTAAGCAATCCTCTTTCTCAGTTGAGCGATCAAGGGCCATCTTGGCCCTCTTGTTCAAGAATGCTCTGATGTTTCAAATGATTTAAGCTCATCTGAATGGTTGTGCTCAATGTGGGCTATTGTTGCCCATCCTGTGTCTGTTGTTACCTTCTCTTTTAGCAAGATGCTTTAAATGACTTTTTTGAAATCACTTAGCAGAAATTGAAACTTGCCATGGATAACCCCGTGCTAAAATTTTCTTAAAATATCTTCATCCACACAGAATATTGGTTCTAATTGCAACTAAAAGAACTTTATTTATAAAAGATTAACAATCTTCTGTAAAATGCTTGTGAACGCAAATTGTATTTGTTCATAAATGAGATGCCCATGGATAGGTCTAGTTTCCCTTTAGTTTATTATCTTAAGAGCCTGCTGAAAGGGGGGTTGATTGGGTCAAATCATAGTGACCTATATGGCTGTAATTAGATTCATGGTATTCGGGTGAGCAAACAAGGACCTCTTGTTTATTTGTCAGGATTAAATGTTTTGTTGTTCTGAAGGCTTGCATTTTACTTCTTTTTATTTTAAATATGTTAGTTTGTAAGATTAGAACTTTCTTTTCAATTAATTCTTATCAGCTGCTTCAGAAATAGAACCAGCATTATTGCATTTTAGTTAAAACAAACAGTCCAAGCAAACAAAAATAAGGTCTAATTAAACAGGAAAGGAGTGATTTTTTTTAGATTTGGTTAGAATTTCAGTGGATTTTATGTAACTAATGACTCCATATCATCATTATGTTAATGAACAGGATTTGAAAACAAACAATTTATGTTGGAATGGGAAAATCAAGGAATGGTTTAGGGAACACAACAAACACAAAAATGATTTAAAACTGAAAACAGTAAGATGACATTTGAGGTCCAGTGTATACATAGTATTGATTTCATCGTATTTCTCCAATGTCTTTATTCTTGAAGATATGGTGATTTTATTCTGACATTGATGTTATTGGTAGGACAGGATCCCATAAGTATTGCACCTTGGTGCCTCTTGACTGTATCATCATGGTCCATGTAATTTCGGGGAAGGGGAGGAGGGAATGATTAAGCAAGGCCCAGATAAGGAAATCACAGCACACGTCTTTGAATAAGAAGTAGTATTGATCAGAATGATGCCCTTCATTGAGCGGTATGCAAATGGTGCTAGTTATTGCAAAACTCCTTCCATATATTGTAGAAGGTATGCTTGTCTCTTTGTATACATATTTGTTTTGTATCCGATAGATATCAGCCCTCTCATATAAACAAATGAAGTTGTATCCGACTTTATTGGACAAGAGATTAATGAGTTTAGGTTTCTGACTGATATTTCCTTGTTGCTTTTGAACGGTACAGATATTTGCATGTGGGTATAGCATTTGAAGTGTCTCAATTTGTAAAGGATGTGTGTTGCCTGAGATAGATGCTAGAAGATGGGCAATCATGCTTGAGTTCCAATAGAAAAATATCATAAACAGAGAGAAAATTGCTTGTTTGTTATATAAGTCATGTAAAAGCCATTAAGGGCAATTTCCATTATAAGATCCCCCTCAGAAGGTCTGATGACTTTATTCTGATCAGTAACTCATGAAAGGGTTGACAGTTTTATATAATTTTTGGTACACATGTTTATTCTAATAAAATGATGGCCAAGTCTGACTTTTGGCATCTTGATACAGTATTGGCCCCTTTTTGACTTAGATATGCCAGATTTGCCAAAAGCACTATATGATGGAAAGGAAGGCATTTCAAATTTAGATCATGGATACCTTATGAGGTGTTAAAAGGCAATAATCTTGCATGTTGTGCCCCTAGTATAGCATGGCAAAGAGTGAGAGTTCACTTTTATATGTGGGTGTTGCATCATATGATAGGACCTTGTTTTTGTATAGTGATAACTTGTGGGTAGCTCCAAAATTATTTTTTTTCATTTTGATCATTTGATGCTCACCCTTTCTTTGACAATTGCTGGAATGAAGGCAACACAACCATCTAGTTGGTATACATGTTTATCTCAATAAAATGAATGTCAAGTTTGACTTAAAGCAATATATACCTGTATATTTTGACAGTCATGGCCCCTCTTTGACCTGAAATTTACAAAAACACCTTGTCCAATTGGTAAGGCGTTATATTTTGTGTCAAAAATCTGTTTGTAGGTATTAATAAACTTAAGTATCTCTGCAAAGATTTGACTGATATGTGACTGATATGTGACTTGAAAAGAAAGTCATTATATTTATCTGTATGACAACCTTTTTCTTTTCTTTTCAGATCCCTGACTGCAAGTACTGACAAAAAACACTAAACTGAAAACTGTTTTCTACCCAGAAGGTAAGACACATTGACAATCATAGCGCGCGCCCCCCCCCCCCCCCCTGAGTGGTGAACAATATAAAACGTAATCAGCTTTACCATTTCATGAATCTCTTAATCACAGAGTTCATTTTCAGTTTTAAATGATAAAGAGTCATAGTTTTCCTGATTTTGAGCTTAGTCTGGCTGTCATTTGGACTAATAATTATTAGCTCACCTGAGCACTTGTGCTAAGGGTGAGCTTTTGTGACCGCCTTTTGTCCGTTGTGTAATGTGCGTCGTCTGTCGTCAACATTGCTTGTGAACACTCTAGAGGCCACAGTTTTGGCCCAATGAAACTTGGTCAGGATGTTTGTGTACGTGATATCTTAGATGAGTTTGAAAAAGCGTCACATGGGGTCAAAAACTAGGTCACCAGGTCAATCTTAGAAAAACCTTGTGAACATTCAAGAGGTCACAGTTTTAGCCTTAACTTAATGTAACTTGGTCAGAATGTTTGTTTACATCAACACTTAGATGAATTCAAAACTGGGCCACATGGGGTCAAAAAGTAAGTCACCAGGGCAAATTTTAGACAAATCTTGTGAACATTCTAGAGGCCTACATTTTTGCCCCAGTCTTCATTAAACTTGATAAGAATAATGACCGCATGAGTTCTCAGTTGAGTGCAAATCCAGGTATGATCAAAATCTAGGTCACTTAGTCAAATGTTAGAAAAACAATTTAGATGCCACATTTTTTGTCATCATGCCTAACACAGCAATCATACTCAGGTGAGCGACACAGTGCCATCTTGGCCCTCTTGTAAAATAAAAAATTGTCTGAGAGAAAAAAAGGAAACAATTTTACACTTGTGATAAACTTCGAGTGTATAAACAATATAATAAACATAATACAGTTATGCCAAGTTGCATTAATCACATAGGGAAAGAGATAAAACTACTGGACATGTCCAATAGACAAGCACATTTGGGGTAGGCTGGTTAAATCTAGATGTGTACAACAATTTGAATTGATAGGAAGTGAGTGAGCCAGTGGTTTGGAAAACATTGTTAGAAATCATTAATGAACAAATTAATGCGTAGTTTCCAGAGATCAACCTTTGGGTATACACTGATAAACAGGACAGGAGATATTTTGGCTTACAGCAAGTTCTGATAAGGAAGCACCTGTCTCTCAGTTCCAAGGTATCCTGGAGAAATTTCATCATTGTCTTGTTCCACTCATGTCTCTATTGTTTCTTACATAGTTTCAAAACTGTAACCCTTTGCTTCATAAATATTCATGTACAAATTTATGACATGATGAATATCAGTTTTTTTTTTTTTTTTTTTTTTTTTTTTTAATTAATAAATAATAAATATGTTTTTTTGGGATTGGAAAATTAAAATTTTTATGCCCCCACCACTTATGGGGGTGGGGGGCATATAGATTTGCCTTTGTCCATCCGTAGGTACGTACGTCTGTCCCAAAAGTTTGTCCCGAGCATAACTCAAAACCTATAAGCCTATTTGTATGATTTAGGACTTATTGCCCTTAGTTATTTTTCATACTTTAATTGTGTCCAGAGCATTACTCAAAGGTTATAAGAGTTATCAACTTGAAACTTCATAGGTAGATAGAGCTCAATAAAGAGAAGTGCAGTACACAAGAACCATAACTCTATTTTGTATGATTTAGGAGTTATTGCCTTTTGTTATTTTTCATACTTAAATTTTGACCGGAGCATAAATCAAAACCTATAAGCTCAGGTATCAACATGAAACTTCAGAGGTAGATATGAAACTTCAGAGGTAGATATTTTTATGCCTCCACCACTTATTTTTCAGTACATCTGTCCAAATAGTTTGTCTGGAGCATAACATGAATACTAATACAGGGATTGAGTTCAAAGTTGATACTTTATGCATCCAGGAGAAGTGCAGTGACCAAGTTCCATAACTCCCAGTCAAGTAATTTGGAGTCATTGTCCTTTGTTCTGAAAGTTAGTCCAGAGCATAACTTGAATACTAATACAGAAATTGACTTCAAAGTTGATATTTATGTAGCATGCATACTGAAAAAGTGCACTGACCGACTTCAAAGTTGATAATTATGGAGCATGTTTTCAGAAAAAGTGCAGTGACTAACTTCAATAACATGTGATCAAGTAATTTTGGAGTTATTGCCCTTTGTTATTTTTGTGGCTGAGTGGTTAGCCTCTGGAGCGGGAGGTTGTGGGTTCGATCCCCAGCTGCAGTATACAAACGTCGTAAAATATCGTACTGGTGTACCTCCCTTATAGCTTGGCGCTCAGCATAAGGGTGGTTCCAGGACTGCTTGGCCCGGTGTCAGGATAATGTGACTGGGTGTGGTATCATGCCACATGTCTATGGCGTGATACTGCAGTGTGGCAGTACCTAATCTGTCTCAAGTAAACATAGTCTCCAAATGACTGAAATACTGTCCGTGGGACTTTAACGCAAAACAAACATATTTCAGATTTGTGACAAAACACTTAGGTAGGGGCATTCGTGTCCTTTCTAGGTATTTCTACTGCATTAATGTAGAAATTGTATTACTTTTATATGAGATATATTCTATATTCACTCAAAACAGATAAATTATCTTTTTATTTTATGTTAACTGCAGCTAGTTACCAATATACATACCCTTTACAAGTAAAAAAAAAAAGTATATCTGAGTCACTCACACAGTGGAATATGGATTTTATTTCACAGATAGATAACAGTGTTTCATCAGTAAGCATAAAATACACTATTTTTTTAGCAAATAGAGAAGACCCTCAGATTAGACGGCTCCTGAAAGTGTCCACTCTGTTTGCCAATGTGTCAAAAAAGTGTCTATATGAAGTAAAGGGGAAGCACAGTTATTCAATCACTGTTATTCTTCTTTATTTGTTTAAATTATTTCTTGTAAGTTTTATTGGCAGCATTTGTTGGTGAAAGATTTTTTTACTGAGAAGCATTAATTTTGTGATGTATTAAGACAATGTGAGTCAGTATGTCAGACTTCAGTGTTTGAATTCATTATTATGTCAGAGTGGATGTACAAGTGATGAATAGTTTTTAAATGCAGGTTGTTATGATGATCAATAGGGTTATAGATAACACATGTGAAAGTTGATGAAGCAAAGAAAGGTTATATAAACTAGGTCCTGATTAGCTGACAGTTATGTTTTGGTTCAATTCATGATTATGCACTAAGCATGACTCCGTAAAGATTATCTCTGATTTGTGTCAGTCTTTTCCCCCAACAGAGATAAACACATCTTAGTTTTGATGATATAACTTACTTGGTCTAAAGAAAGTTTCAGGTTTAAATGTATTTAAATTTGTTTTAATCATTCATTGCTTAAAAACACTTTGACATAATCATAAGGACCTATAATATTATTCAACTGTTCTTTTTTCATGGCAGCAGGGAAAAAAAAAAAGAAAAAAAGTCAACTCTTTTTTTTCCTTTGAAAAAGGAACAAAAAAACAGCTTATTAAGGCTTCATCATTCAGCAATATTAAAGAAATGAAGAATTGATAATTGCTTAAACTTAATATCAATAACTGCTTATTGGTTTATGCCTTAGATAAGTGACGCAGCACTACTTGTTTCAGCAACTTGGATGCAGAACTATTACAACCCAAATATCTGTTTAAAAAAAAATCTTTTATTTAACTTGTTCAAAATAAATTGTCTGGGTACTTTGATGTATCTTTCTGTGATGCACGCTCACTCAATTCTATTATGAAAGCCATTTTCCTGTTTGTCTATATAAATTTTCAATTTCTATACTCATATGGTTAGTCAGGTTTTAATTGGACTGCATATATTAATTAATATTCACCAGCATACAAAGTTCAAATTTTATTATAACATAGGTCAACCTTCTATATACCCCACCATTATCAATCCTGTTTTGATCATGTTTTCTACATAATTTAGTAAAATATGGCACAGAATCCAGGCGCCGGTTTATTTAGACAAGATTAGACAACAGGAATTTTGCAAGCTGGTAAATAGATATCTAGGTTATAGATAGATATATATAAATACTTTAATATTGTAAAAACTACAACAAACCACCTGCATATAGACAGTATCAAAATGACTGAAAAATCAGCTTTAAAAGAAAGTGAAAGGTGGTACTGATCACTTGAGGCATTCTGGTTATCTCCCTTATAAACAATAGCCCACAATGTAATCTGTGTGTCTAGGATGTGCAGCTGCACCAGTAAACACTGAGTAATAAATCACATCAGAATTGAAATGTTTTTAACAAGAAGCATGGCTCAACATGCTTGTTTATTTCAACAGTTTACCAATTCAAGGTTGTCCAGGAAAATGCAGTTGAATGTGTTTATTACAGGTATAAACGCTCCCATCCTTGTGTTAGGGTTCCATATTGGTTAGAATTATATATGTATTGTTAAAGGTCTGTATTTGATGCATCATATAATATTTTAATATGCTAATATTAAAGTAGGTAAAGAAATTTTGATTTTACCAGGTATTTTATATTTGATTGCACCTACAGGAATTTAAAAGAAGCAATTACAAATTAGTTGAAATTTCATGCAACAGTAGAATTGCAGATGACTATTAAAAACAAACCTTCAAAATTTGAACACTTTGTCAAAAACATTGAAGGACACTGTGGTCCAGTGGTAAGGTTCCCGACTGCAGATCAGAAGGTTGTAGGTTTGAATCACTTGGGGGGAAAGTGGGGGACACAAACCATGGAGTGATTAGTATAAATAAAGACATTCACTAAAATTGATGTCCACCCCTCTTGTTTATCAGAGATGATTTGGCTCAAGCAATAATATTATTGTTATTGATTTTTTTTTCTCTGTAGTGCAACTTTATTCAACATGCTTCCTTTATTGTGTCTGTAAGCAGAGGTGACACATAGGGATCACATTTCCGTGGTATGTCTGTCTGTCAGTCTGTCTTTCTGTCCGTCACACTTTTTTCGTCACCCTTTAGCAGGTACACATTTGTTTCAGAGATCACTTTTGTTTTAGTTTTATGAGAATAAAGAATAAATTGTTTATTGTACTATGGTTTCTTTTTGTTGTTGATGTTAACAGTTATGCATACTTAAATTTTTTTATCATATGCATAAAACAGTTTCATCATTGTAGGAATGGACATAGTCTGTATCGGATTCAATACAATAATCCCTATTGTTTGTTGTTTTCCAGTACACTCACACAAGCAAAGAAGAAATTTCCACATGAGTCTGCCTTAAAGGAACTTTAATGGTATGCTTCATTTGCTAATTTGTTTTCTTCAGTGTTGATCAATATTATGGCTGTTATAAAAACGTTTGATTTTATTCCTTTATGGAATTTAAAATACTGGAATTTAATCAGTATGAATTAATATACGGAAGTCGAACCTCTTGTGTCTTGAGGTTTTTATCTAAGACTTGACACAATAATGTATATGTGATTCCGCCGTCTTCTTACATCCTTGACAGATCCTTTGTCAGCTGCAGCGTTATTATCACTACTTTTATATACTTTTGTCTAGGGATAAATCCTAGTGTATCCATAAATCCAATTTCTAACAGTGCACATAAGCAGAAAATAATTTTTTCCAACACTGACCAGAGTGGCAGAGGTAAGAATTCAAAATATTTCTGTAGTATGATAAACCATTTTCGGTTAAATTATTATGCAGTAAAGGTGGTCAGCATTCATACAGGTCTCAATTGTGTACTTGCCCCTATATTTCTCTAAAAGGTTTTATCTCAACTATTCGAAGAATATGAGAGCTATTGTAGTCGCCCGGGCGTGCAAGTTACCATCAACCTTATATCTCAAAAACCATTTATGGTATTGACTTTAAAGTTTATGAATATGTTCAGGGGCATCAGACAACCAAGATAGGTAACTCTTGAATGAATTTAATATGAATTATGGCCCCTTTTTTACTTAAAAAGTTTGGTTAAAGTTTTGCATGCAATAGAAAATTTGGTTAAAGTTTTGCGTGCAAGCTACTACCCAGTTTGTATCTCAAAACCATTTATGGTATTTACTTGAAAGTTTACAAATATGTTTAGGGGCATCAGACAACCAAGGTATATAACTCTTGATGGAATATATTACAAATTATGGCCACTTTTTTTAGCTCACCTGAGCACAACATGCTCAAGGTGAGCTTTTGTGATGGCCCTTCGACCGTTGTCCGGCGTCTGTCGTGCGTCGTCAACAATTTGGCTTGTTAACACTCTAGAGGCCATATTTTTAGGCCAATCTGAAATCTTGGATAAGTTCGAATTTGGGTCATATGGGGTCAAAAAGTAGGTCACGAGGTCAAATCTTAAAAAACCTTGTTAACACTCTAGAGGCCACATTTTTGGCCCAATATTCATGAAACTTGGTCAGAATGTTTGTCTCCATAAAATCTTGGACAAGTTTGAATTTGGGTCATGTGGGGTCAAAAAGTAGGTCAGTATGAAAAATTCAACGTATGTCGCTCATTTAAATCAGGTGAGCTATTCAGGGCTATCATGGCCCTCTTGTTTTAGATTTTCAGACTTAATTTAATGGTGACTGCTTTTGAATTATGATTCTTGTCATAAAATGTCATAAAAGCAGCTTATATTTTGTGGTAGTCATTTCTCTTGTTTTACTGTTTTAGAGAATGATGTAGAACAGTTCCAAATTATCAAACAATAAAATGACAAGGTGCCTGGAAAGCGTAGTGGTAACGCGCTTTGCTTCTCACAGTTGAGTCCACGTTTGGTCCCCGGTCATATACATGAGAGAAACAGTGGTCACATACCCAGATCTGTGGGGAATCTTGGGTTCTCCAGTTTCCTCTCACAAAAATGACCACATACGCCACCACCAGAGCCATCGAGAATGATTTATTTAAGTTGGGATAGCATCAGTCATACCAGTATTAATTGCTTAAAAAAATATAAATACTGATATGACTGATATTGGTAAACATGAATTTTGGCTTAAAGAATACATTGAAATGTAACTTCTAGAGTGGGTTTCAAATGATGTTATACTATGGTCTGTCATCTTCTACAACTAGCATATGTTATTTGTTTTAATTATCCCTATTTTTAATAGGTGTAAATTGTTGGAGTGAGTCAACAAACTTGTCACCATTCGTAAAGCATAGGAAAAGTAAGATTTATATCCTTTCAGTTTGATGAACTGTTTTGTTATTGAAGTTTATGTAACACCTAATTGAATATGGAGCTCTTGATTATAGAAGCAAAGGAAATAATGAGGTCATAAAATGTTTTAATTAATCAAGAAATGGTTTATAGCATTGATTTCCTCTTGTTGTTTTTGTGTAAGTGCAGCATTGTGCGTAGCATTGTTTCAGTTAAAAGATTTATTGTGAGTAAATATTTAATAAGATGTGGATGTCTTCCTAAGGTATGGTTGTAGCAGCTTTTCACTTGCATTTCAGTTGCAGTGTCTGTCAGAACAAGCGGTTTACATGTCATCAATAGGGATTTAATTGAATTCCAGATAACAGGAATCTTTCAGGGGCATAGGGACAGATGAATCGGAGCAAATAACATCATTTATAGCTCTCACTCATCAGATTATCAGCCATATTAAGGAGTCTGTCTCAAGTTGAAGGAAACTAGAGTAAATGTCAATTCAGAAGCTGTCTAGGAAAGTATCAGCAGCTTTACAGAGCATAGTAGGTCTCTAGAAGATGAACTTGAGAAGTATTCAAGGTATGGCAATTTGTGGTATTAGTCAAGAAAGATATAAGCTGATCTATGTAAGACTGGCTAATGGTGGACAGTGCTCAAGGTACTATAGGATTTGTCATGTTTTTCTTCTTAGAGTATATATTTATGATGACAGAATGATGTGTCTTAAGGATTGGTATTAGGTGTGCATTTTTGCTACTTGGAGACATGTGGAGAGTGTTTGACTTTAGCTGTTGTGAAACAAAAATCATTTATGAATAAGTATACAGTCGACATTGTATTAAGAGACCGCTAAAGGGACTGCCAAAAAGTGGTCGCTTAATGAAATGGTCTCTTAATAGATTTTGTTTGGAAATCCAGGCAAACAAGTCATAAATATACAAACTGTAAGCTAAATTGTATCATAACGTTAGATTATATTACAACATAAATACGATGTAAACTACACAATGTTTTGTTATTTTATACCAATAAACATCATCATGTTTATTTTTGTCATATCTTACGATTTTTTAGCTGTTATGTTGGAATAATACCTTGGATCATTGGCTGAGGTTTGCATTTGGTATTTGGTGGAAAAACACAACATTTGACATCGAATTCATGTATTGATTCGGACAATTTCAAGAAAAATATTATTTAGCAATGAGCTTTCTTTATGTCTCTGTCTAACATAAATCCAGAAACCCCCAATAAATTTATTTCAACCGTGCGCCCTCGTCGAGTATCATAAAACGCAAAGTATATACTTATAGTTACGAATTATTGATGGTACGCATTGCATCCGGAAGTATTAATTTACCTTATTCCCAAATTTTCTTTTGCCAAAATCCGAAGCATTTGGCATTTGGAGGGATGGTTTCACCTATGTTATGCATAGTAACTTTTGAAACGGGAACCAGGAACTATATTTAGAATTTAGTTGCACATGGTGCAGTCATGCGTGGTCAAAACAAATTGGTTTCAGGTGAGCACTTATGATCGGGATAATTGTTTGTTTGTTCGGATGTGTTAAAGATGAATATGTACACATGCTCCAGCGTACACAATAATTAGCAACGGAATCAAACACGGTCGCTCAATAAAGTTGATTTTGTGCATAATCTTACGTGCTGGGACTTGGTTTATGTGGTCGCTGGTCGCATAATAAAAAAGTCTCTTAATGGGATAAATTGATATAGTAAAAATGTTTGGGCAGGATTTATAACGGTCGTTTAATAAAAAAGTTGTTTAATACAGGTGGTCGCATGTATGATGTTGACTGTATATGACACTTTGTTAAAAAGGGTTCCAGTGTTGGTTTGGTCCTGTAGTAGTGTTCTTGTCATAGAGAATGGATCTGAAGGATGGGTGTTGGATCCTGGTGAGAGCAAAACTCTTTCCACACCTCATATATGAAAAGTACTGGTCCAAGCCAGGGACCATAGCAGGGTTTACGTACCTTAAAATTCTTAAATGTCTGAGCATATTGCCATGTGATATCTAAGGTAGTTCCATGACTGGTTGCCATGTGTCAGGATAATTTAACAGGGTTTTGTATCCTGCAACTTGTCTACAGAGCGATATTGTCGTAAGGCAGCACTGTATTCTATGACTAGCATACAAATGTCCCCAAACGACTTGAAATACTGTCAGTGGGACATTTAACTCAAGCAATCAAACAGTCATAAGTGAAATCCTAATTTAGTAACCTGTATGGTTTTATTTAGGTTTAGGTTGTACTCAGATGAGAAATGTATAGGCCTGTGTGGCCCACTTAATTAAAAGTTTGAATATTATGACCTCAAAAGGTTCTCCCTATTTGTCATCCTAATTTTATTTTTGCGTAAGCAACATAACAATGAATATTATTTTTGGTGAGACAAGTGTTAGCTTTGTCATTTAATAAAAAAAATAGGTAAATAAGATCAATCAATGTTACTTGTCAATTAACATAAATCTTTGCATCTGCATCTATAGCAACATCAGTCATACCAGTATTTTTTGCTAAAAAAAATGAAATAATAAAACATATATAAACTGACATGTAAAAATAGAATTGCCTAATGCCAAGCACCCTTGATTTATTACCCAACAGTATATTAACCAGTGTATCAGAGTCTTCTAGAATAAAAAATTCCTTGTGGAGATTTTCCAGTCTATGTTCTAAATAAGTTCATATCTTAAGATTAGTAGGGGATTGTTTTAAAACATAGACAACTGGTCTCC
Source organism: Solen grandis (assembly GCA_021229015.1). Lineage (NCBI taxonomy): Eukaryota > Metazoa > Mollusca > Bivalvia > Adapedonta > Solenidae > Solen > Solen grandis. Next base: position 39,268,761 of record CM037784.1, read on the forward strand.
ACGGGATCATGTTTTAAAGTCTTTATAATATTTTATAGTGCTGACCCTATACACCACTCCCTCTGCGGTCAATTTCTCTTAAAAATATGACATCTTCAATTGATTATGAAATATATTTATACACATTCACATTCAAAATATATGTTTTTCATGCATGTTTGTGTGTCACCTGCTATCTGTCTGTCACACTTTTTTTGTCACACCTTTAACAGCAGGTGACACATATGTTCCAAGGAACATTTCTTGTTAATTTATGCAGACTTTCTAGAAATGATGTATAAATCCTGCATTTTCAAGTCCTGGAATAGGTGCTGGTGCTGGGAATTAGTGTGCATGTGGCTGTGGGTCAATATGGCCAGGGTGAGTCAGTTGGAGACTGGAGAAGGATGTCAGACTGTCCTCCAAAAGGATGACTCCTCATGAGCTAATGGAGAACCTGGTAACCTTTCACTTCTCACCCTATAGTGATCTTGTACATAAGCTCCTGGGGTCATCCTACATGTTCTTGTACACAAGTTCCAGGGATCTTCCCAGAGTGGGGAACCACAGATTGGAACTGTACCATGGTATACTGTGGTTTAAAAGATAAATGCCACAGTATGTACAATGATATACCACACAAATTATTCTGGGAATTGTGATGAAGACTATTCAGCCAGTTTTATTTTCAAATAAAATTGTATTTTCTAATATTTAAATGGAAATTGATACATTTATATCATATCTACGCAGGTTTTTTTATATAAAATTATCAGTAATGGCAAAATTATTGAACATTTTTATTAGTTCATTTCCGTTATGGAAACCGCTGAAGTATTAGTATTATTTGTCCTTGTACCAGTACCAGTTCGTACCACACGCCCTTTGGACCATATTTTACTGGTATACCCTTTAAAACTTGCGCCTCTAGATCTTTCCACATGTGCTTGTACACAAGCTTGTGAGACCTCCCCTCATGTTCTTGTACACAAGCATGATACATCCCCACATGTTCTTGTACACAAGCTTCTGGGACCTCCCCACATGTTCTTGTACTCAAGCTTCTAGGACCTTCCCACATGTTCATGTACACAAGCTTCTAGGACCTCCCCACATGTTCTTGTACACCTCCCCACATGTTCTTGTACACAAGCTTCTAGGACCTTCCCACATGTTCATGTACACAAGCTTCTGGGACCTCCCCACATGTTCTTGTACACAAGCTTCTGGGACCTCCCCACATGTTCTTGTACACAAGCTTCTGGGACCTCCCCACATGTTCTTGTATACAAGCTTCTAGGACCTCCCCACATATTTTTGTACACAATTTTGTGGGACCTCCCCACATGTTCTTGTATACAATGTTTGTAGGACCTTCCCACATGGTCTTGTACACAAGCTTCTTGGACCTCCCAACATGTTCTTGTACACAAGCTTGTGGGACCTCCCCCACATGGTCTTGTACACAAGCTTCTGGGACCTCCCCACATGTTCTTGTACACAAGCTTGTGAGACCTCCCCACATGTTCTTGTAACAAGTTCTAGGACCTCCCTACATCATATCATCAACGTGGTCCTCGCTCAAAGTTCCTAGGAACACATGTTCCTGGGGTTTTTTTTCCACAAGCTCCTTGGACCTCCCAACATATTCTTGTACACAAGCTTGTGGGACCTCCCCTTATGTTCTTTGGCATCTCCTCAATTGTCCCTGTACACAAGCTCCTAGGGCCCCTTCCGGTTTTGGGGCCCAAATGCACATTATCTCCTCCAATTCTTCCTTACACTTATATGATCTCTCCACATGTTTTTGTACACACCTTCCTCTGATCTTCCACACATAATTTGCTGGACATTGCTATTTGACTGATATAGTAAACTCAGCAACACAGATCCTATATTTAAATTATACGACTGAGACACATTAGTGTAAGTGTCTGTAATTTCTAG
>CM037784.1:39278040-39328040 GCA_021229015.1 Solen grandis
TCAGTCATCTTCAAAGAGATCTGACTGCAGCGCTTTGTCAGCTAGACTCTCTAGTGGCACTTCATCCTGCTCGAGTTCATCTGCATCTCTCAAAGATACTACAAGTCTGAATATTCTCCAAAAAGAGATGATGACAAGTAAGACGAAGTTCAACTCCCAAATACCAGTCACTGCAGAAACGCCAGTTACTGCTTGAACAGTCACTTCTCGTTCCTCAGCCTCTGTCCGCTCCCAATTGTCCTCACAGTCGACAATCTGTACATTTGTCTGCCGCTGGCCGTTCACCAGTAACTGCTCGTTTTCTGGTAATGGCCATACTCCAACATCGAATCGCTCGATTACTACAGCATTGCCCGTATCTTCCAGAAAATGTTCCAGAATATTATCCACACGATCGGTTACCTCGGTTGGAAGAAAATCATCTCCAGTCTCTGTTTTCAAGAGGTAGAACACATCGTGCAAGAGGTTCATGGTTAACATTTTTGAAAAACTATGACAATGGCGAAATCGGAACCAAATTGAGACTTTATAAAAATGATATCATCTATGATTTTAGATATCAACTATGATTTTAAAAAATAAAATGATATTAATGACATTTTGTATGCCTGTTCATGTTTATTGCATTTTGTTACATGCATTTATTCACTCAGAGAGAGACAGAAAGGAGTGGCGGTAAGAGAAAGTGTATGGGGATTTTGGTTGAATTAAGTCTAGCTCCTGAACAAGTTCATCAGAATCTATTTTGACTCATATAATATATTAACTTAGGAAAAAAGAAAATGTGCATTTGGATTTAACAATGATTTTCTTTTTTTCAAACTTACATAACCAAAATTTAGATTATTCATTAGCCGTTATGACACTGACATTTTCCTTCCGGTAAAATTATCGGTATAAAAAGTTTAATTTTTGTCGAAGGTGTCAAAATCCAAATTCGCAACTTTTGATGTTCAACTGACTGTGCTTTTCCTTAAGTGTTTTTCTTTAAATGTATATCACATTCCGTATCGAGTGTGTCCACCTTTCCTCAGAATCATGCATTTTCGAGTCTAGTTTCAGTTTGAGCGTTGTTGATGACAGACTACACGTGTCGTGGAGGTGAGCGTTTCGACGATATGTTAACATGATAAAATTTATAATGCTTTAAATTCAGGTCTGTAGAAGCTCTTCTGGGTCCAGTCACTACTGGTTCAAAGAATTATGGATGAGATTCTTTTTACATTTATAGTTTTATATTTACAAAAGTACTGGTCCTCCCAGGGAGTTTTCAAAGGGATTAAGATTTTAAAAAATCATTTCTATCTTTGTAAAAGAAATGAATCTTCTATGATTAAATGAAATTGAATATATATATAGTTAGTATATATCAATTTATTCTTTTTATCTAAACACGAAAATACCCTTAACATATTTGTGCATGTTTAGTAGATCTGTGATTCGCTAATAGCTGACATTTTATTTTTATAAAAGTGAATTCGGCCCTTAGTCGCAATGTGCAACGAAGCTATACTTAATATACAAAGTTCCATTATCCTCTGTAGCGCAAGGCTACAGCTTTAGAGAACATGGGTTCGATTCCTATCCAGAGAAGCGCAATTGTGGCTTAAAAAACTTGCATTTCTGTTGTAAGTTTTACTTTCTACAGTTGACATTTTTTTATTTTGAAATCATTGCTTTATACTACCAATGTAACTTATGTAACTTACTGAGGGAGAAAAAAAAGCTCGTGAATCGGAACCGAGTCAAGGATGGGGCATCGTAAAGATAAAAAGAAAGGAAACATATCTGGATTTCTTGTTATATCTATACTGATATTTGATATTGTAACATGATATACAATACATGTAAGGGGGCCGCCGTGGCCGAGCGGTTACAGTCGTGGACTAAAATCTCTCAGCCCCTCACCGCTGTGGGTTCGAATCCCGGTAGGATTTTCGGAATTTTCATGTGAGGAAGCCTTCCAGCTGGTTTGCGGTAGGTCGGTGGTTCTACCCGGGTACCTCTGTGTACTCGGGGTCTTCCTCCACCTGTAATAAGCTGGACGTCGCTATATGATTGAAATACTATCGCAGCGACGGTAAACTCCAAAAATATTAAACAATTCTTCCGTTTAAAAATAAATCTCTAAATTTCAGAAATTCATTTTTGAACCGATATTTTCCCCTGTTAATATCTTGAACTTGTATTTCCGTGTCATTGAAACCCCGACATTTTCAGCAAATATGAACATTTTTTTATTGCATGAAATATTCGAATGCATATCAATTTGTTTTTTTATTTCTAATGCTCAAAGGCAAAGAGGATAGAACTAAAGCTTGAATTTTCTGGAACGGAATGGAACCAATGACTGAGCATCTCTAGGGGTGACGATGGAAAAAAAGGAATTTGATGATATAATTATTTTCCATTCTTTTTTGTCACCTGCTTCTCCGCTGTTTGTCTCACATTTTCCGTCGCGCTTCTTTCAGCAGGTGATGCATGTGTTCCAAGGATCATTTCAATTTTTTAAGGATGTGTTATCTGAACGGTAGTCATTATACCCCAGTTGCACAGAGTCGGGCTCGTCCAGTCCCATCCTGTTCTACACATGTTTTAAATGAAGACAGCGTGGCACGCGGATTGGCCACCTGTAGTGACAGTTCTAGTTTTATCTGAATTAATATGTTTCCATTAAAGGTCCACACATTGCACATGTAAACACTGCAGCAGGAATATCTGATCACGATACTGTCAAATCATCACTAAATATTTGTCCCATGAGACTAAAGCAAAAGCCAAGATATCCACTTCTATCAAAAAGCTAGGTGGGATGAATTTAAGGTTTTTTGCTGGAGATGAAACTCGGAGCCTAATGCAAGAAGACTCTTCCTTTCTGTCAATAATCCCTGGTCAAAACTCAGGTCCATAATAGAGGCAGGAATAAAACAATTTGTGCCAGTGAAGAGGATTGGAATAAAGTGCTCTCTCCCTTGGATCACTCGGGAAATTGTAAGACTCGTCCGTAAACGAGACGATGGTAAAAAAAAATGTCCATCCCTTAAAGAAAAGTTTAAAAAAAGTAAAACTCCTCATACATAAAAAGATACAATCTCAGTATTGTAAGTACCCAGAATCAATCCTAGACATCCAAGAAAATGATAAATCTGAGATTTCAACAAAGTTTTGCACAAAAAGCTTTATTCTCTAATAAAGAGTTCTAGACATTGAAGAAATTAAAGATATATCTCCTCCCAAAGATCGATTGACTGATGACTTTTAGTCTGACAATATTTCCAAGGCAGACATGCTTACATAGACAATTCCAATCTGTCTTTTCAGGAGTGTCTCCTCTGTCTCTAAAGCAGATCTGTAGCCAAACCCTTGCAAATATACACAGATGTGCATCATTGAAATAAGTAAATCACTCGGGAAATTGTACTCAAACTGCTTACAAAACTGTAAACCGACAAAGCAACCGACCCGGACCTGATTCGTGCTCGTATCGTAGACGTCATACGTGAAATTCCATATGACCGGAAAACAGCATTTGTCTGCCCTATCTTCAAACAAGAGGGCCAAGATGGCCCTGAATCGCTCACCTGAGAAATACTGCCTTCATTGCCTTTTATAACAGAGTCAAACTGAATGCAAAATCCCAGCAGAAGTATAGCAAAATAATCGCAATTCAACACAAAAAACTACTTGTGGTACAAATTCTGATGACCATAGCTATAAAATCAAGTGACCCCTAAGGTGGGACAAATCCTGACCCCAAAGCCATGATCTGAAAACTTGGGCCAAGTTCACAAAGCCATGTTACATACCAAATAGCTTAACATATGATCTTGTTGCTTTTTGACAAGATCTTTAAAAGACTCTCCAATAAAAGTCTATGTGACATATCAAGTGACCCCTGGGGCGAGCCAATTTCGACCCTGGGGTCATGATTTGAACAAACTTGGTAGATGTCTATAAGGTCAAGTTACACAACAAAACTCCAGGCCCTGTGGTTTCTGACAAGAAGATTTTTCTATTTTTTTCCTAAATAAGTCTAGGTAAAACCAAGTGACACCTGGGGTGGGGCCAATTTTGACCCGAACGTCATGATTTGAACAAACTACGTAGAGGTCCATAGTACAATGCCACACACCAAATATCTAAGCTCTAGGCCTTGCGATTTCGGAGAAGAAGATTTTTAAATATTTTACTTTAAAAATCTATTTTTAGCTCCTGTGACACAGATATGCTATGGGCCATTTGAACAACTTTGGTAGAGTTTCATGCAAGAATCACAAGCAAATGTTATCAAATTTTGCCCAGTGGTTTCAGAAGAGATGTCGTTTAAAGAAAAAAAATTGACGCCGGACGCACGCATGGACGCACGCAAGGACGACGGACACCGGACAAAAGGCGATCACAATAGCTCACCATGAGCACGTTGTGTTCAGGTGAGCTAAAAAGGTGATAAAGGCAACCCACCCAGTTATCGACCCATATCGCTCACATGCATCCTACACAAAACACTTGAACATGTTATAGCCTCTACCAATTTAAAATGGGGGTTTCAGGTTGTATATATCTTTCTACTTGTTTTTACTACTTTTAATATCTTGTATAGCCTTCAGCATGGAGACTACTCATACAAATCAAGTGTAACCTCAATGCTAAATAGGCTAGATTGGAGAACCTTAGAAACAAGAAGAAATGACGCGCGATTGATCATGTTCCACAAAGTCTCTTGCAATCTAGTTGCCCCCCCCCCCCCCCCCCCCCTATGCCTATGCCTACGCCTACGCCTACTTATGTTCACTTTCCAATAAGACTATCAATAAACATGCATCCTCTCTCACTCCAAAAAAAAAAAAAAAAAATACAAACATCAAGTAATCCTATATGCTGCAGTACACATCATTGTGTGTAATATTAATTTAAGTCACACTTTAAAGTTTACACATCTGAATAGTGAATAATCTAAATCAACTCAGTCCCTCACCGCGTGGGTACGAATCCCGGCAGGGTCATTCGGCTGGCTTGCGGTAGGTTGGTGGTTCTACCCGGATGTCTCCACTGTAATTAGCTGGACGTCGCTATATGACTGAAATACTGTCAAGGCGACGGTAAACTCAAATAATCTAAATCAATTTAATTTCTTTGAGCCCAGAGACCTGTGTAGTCCGGAGATTAACTTATAGTATTCCCGAGTTATATCCCCTTATTCGCCCTAAGTACGAAACATCCCGATAAGATGATTAACTGCGTGCACATTTGACAGTATTGGACTACATATAGGTAATTAAAATTAAGTGTTTGATAAATAATGTGTGTGATGATAAAATTACATGGATACATAAATTGTGTGCGATAAATTCAGAGAGATATAAAGAAAGTTGATTATGATGATACTTTTGCACAAGGGCCTAAACCAAATGGGACAACATCAACGAACCGAAAGTAGAGCCACATGGGTTTGCTCCTTTATGATTAAAAATATCTACTGTGTTGGTGCTAAAGCAGTAGAGCAATTAACACAAATTTAACCAATGGTCAAATCTTTAACCTGATTAATAAAATAAAAAAATATAAATTGACTGAACTTGAAATGACATCTCATTAACTTTGTTGGTGGCATTTGCTTGGCCCTTCCTCTAGGAGGAAATAGGAGTACCCACAGAAAACCCATGTTTCCAAAGTTCCAAACACCTGTTCACATTCAACATCTTGATGACCTGGAATTGAACCCGTGTTGCAATGGTGTAAAGACATTACTTGTTTCCATATTTATACATATTTAAAAAAACAACTTGCAGTCATAAATTCAAGTTAGACAAGTCATTTCTATTTTTTAATTAACAGGTAGAAATTGATTATCTGATCCCTATTGTTAACAGTTACACTAACTGCATTCTGCAAATTTACATGTATTTGCCTTTACTTTTACAGCTTATGTATCTAGACTTGTACCCATTGTGAAGTAACTTGTAAGAGAGGAGGTATGGAAGAAAACAAATTGATGCAAAAGCTGCTGAAGGAGGACCCTAAACTATTCACAGATCTGTTGGCTCACAAGTGAGATCCACATTTTACTGATACATTTACCTCATGCATATTCATGTACAAATTTATGACTTCATGAATAAGAATTGACTGAACTTTAAGTTGCAAATAAAACAATGCATTTTTCTGGAGCTGTGCTCTGTTTGCCACTGCGTCTTAATGAGTCTAAATGAATAAGAGGGTTAAGCTTTTCAGGTTGAAATAAGTTGAACACCACTGGATGAATTATTTCTACTTAGCAATTTCAGCAATATTATCATTAGCAGGATTTTTTTTTTTAGAAAAGATATTCTTGCAAACATTTATAGTTATCATTTATGTTTTAAGTTAAAATACCAATATTGATAAGCTTACATTATTACGTGTTCTCAAAATCATACCTAAGTACTTTTCTTAACAAATATTGTTAGTTGTTAAGGTAATAATTCATGTCAACTGAAATTTACCTTAGTCATATTCTTCAGAAAACAGGATTGGGGAATGTGTTTCTTCAAACGTATGAATTAAAGTACCAGAAGTGCTTATTGCTATAAAAATTGTTGATGGAATTCCAGCCAGATTACCTATTGGAGTTTGTCATGGTTAATTGTGTAGCCTTATGATTGAAATAATGAGGTTTGTGCAATGTTTGAATACTAAGATTATGTCCTTTAAGAATAGAATATCCAATATCATTGAATGTATTATTCTCAAGGTTCCTCTTTAATCTTCATTTATATATAATCTGTTTCTTTCTTCATTTTAGGGATCGTGATTTTCACAAGCTATTGCATCGTCTGAATGCTGCTGTTAAGACGTTTCCAGGCCACCAGCAGAATGATGGCTACAGTAAGGAAGAAATCCAGGATCTGCTGGAGAAACTGGTGAAGTGTTACATAATAACCTCAGACTCAATGCGACTATCTAGAGCTGTTGAAAAGGTTAGTTCAGAAATATATGCCCTTGATGTTTTTATGCCCCTGTCCGTCTGTCACAAAATTATAACCTTGACCATAACACGGATGTCCTTCCATTTCATCCTCCAAACTTCACAGGTTCATGCACCTTGATGAGCTCTACCCACCAGGTGACCTTGACCTTGTCTAAGCCCCCACCCCCACCCCAACCCCGGGGGACATGGCATTCATTCGAACATAGCTTGTTAGCAATGAAACCTAAAGCTTGGCCTTTTCCATTCATAGCTAGGTCACTAGGTCAACTATTCACAATAGTATAACAAATAAAACACTGTTTTCTTTTGTGTAAACTAGGTCAACCAATGACTACCTATTATTCTATTGTAGCTATTGGACAAATTGTAAGTCAATTTGACTACATCTGTAAACACTTGAAAGATCCATTGTATTGATTTGTAGGACATCATTAACATGCATGTTTTGGCAGCTAATAAGTAGCCAAAAAAATAGCAAAGGTAAAAAAAACATTAGATATCAAATTGCTCACAGGAGATAAGACATGTGTAGTGTGATATAAAGAACCCCAGAGTTGGGCTGGTAATAACCAGTGGAGGGTTGGTTGTAAATATTAGATAGATACCTCTGCAGCATCTTTATTTCAAATCAATAATTTAAAAAAAAATTGTTAACTCGGCCTGTATTTTATTAGCTCACATGAGCACAACGTGCTCAAGGTGAGCTTTTCTGATCGCCTTTTGTCCGGCGTCCGTCGTCCGTCGTCCGTGCGTGCGTGCGTCCGTCCGTGCGTCCGTGCGTCCGGCGTCAACAATTGCTTCAAACAACATCTCCTCCTAAACGGCTTGGCCAATTTGAAAAATATTTTGCAGGAATGTTCCTTGGATGAAGCTCTACTAAAGTTGTATAAATGGTTCTGGTCCATTGCATAATTAGGTCACAGGAGCTAAAAATAGATTTTAAAAATGAAAATTTAAAAAATCTTCTTCTCTGAAACCACAAGGCCTAGCCTTTTGATTTTTGGTATGTAGCATGATCTTATGACTCTCTACCAGGATTGTACAAATTATGACCCTGGGGTCAAAATTGGCCCCGCCCCAGGGGTCACTTGATTTCACATAGGCTAATATAGGAAAATCTTAAAAAATCTTCTTCTATGAATCCATAAGGCCTAGAGCTTAGATATTTGGTATGTAGCATCATCTTATGGGCCACTACCAAGATTGTACAAATCATAGCCCTATGGTGATAAATGACCCCGAACCAGGGGTCACTTGTTTTACATAGAGTTATATAGAAAAATCTTAAAAAATCTTCTTCTATGAATCCATAAGGCCTAGAGCTTAGATATTTGGTATGTAGCATCATCTTATGGGCCACTACCAAGATTGTACAAATCATAGCCCTATGGTGATAAATGACCCCGCACCAGGGGTCACTTGTTTTACATAGAGTTATATAGGAAAATCTTAAAAAATCTTCTTCCATGAATGCATAAGGCCTAGAGCTTAGATATTTGGTATGAAGCATCATCCTATGGGCCACTACCAAGATTGTACAAATCATAGCCCTATGGTGATAAATGACCCCGCACCAGGGGTCACTTGTTTTACATAGAGTTATATAGGAAAATCTTAAAAAATCTTCTTCTATGAATCCATAAGGCCTAGAGCTTAGATATTTGGTATGTAGCATCATCTTATTGGCCACTACCAAGATTGTACAAATCATAGCCCTATGGTGATAAATGACCCCGCACCAGGGGTCACTTGTTTTACATAGAGTTATATAGGAAAATCTTAAAAAATCTTCTTCCATGAATGCTTAGATATTTGGTATGTAGCATCATCTTATGGGCCACTACCAAGATTGTACAAATCATAGCCCAATGGTGATAAATGACCCCAAACCAGGGGTCACTTGTTTTACATAGAGTTAAATAGGAAAATCTTAAAACATCTTCTACTATGAATCAATAAGGCCTAGAGCTAAGATTTTTGGTATGTTGTAGCATCTAATGGTTCATTACAAAGATTTTCAAAGTCTTGGCCCTACGGTGATAAATGACCCTGTGCCCAAGTCTTCTCTGAAACCATATGGCCCATTGCTTAGGTATTTGGTGTGTAGTATTGTCAGGGGTAAAATGTTTTAGATTAAGTTATATCAGAATCCTTGTCTGTTTAAAAACCTTGACATCAGTTGAAGCAATGGTACTCAGGTGAGCGATTCAGGGCCATCATGGCCCTCTTGTTATACATGTAAACCTAAAAACACTGTTGACAATAACCAAATCATCTAACTGTTCTTATGGATATAGCTTACGTCAGCTATCGAATGCCCATAATCAATATTTACTGTACCTTTTCTCTTTTTTCAGGTTTGCCAGCCATATTCAGAAAAACATGCTGATTTCATACAATCATGTTTAGAGAAACATGTCATGGAGATGCTGCATAAAGATGACATAGACACTCAGGAGATTGGCAAATGTGAGTTTTGGAAAATGTTGAAGTTAGTGTCTTTTATATTGGCCAATAAAGATTTAATCTTTAGATTAATGGATAATATCAACCTTTACCTTATGATGTACAAATTTATGACTTGATGAGTTTTAATTTACTGGCACTTTAAATGGTACATGAAATAATGGATTTTTCTTTGCTGTGAAGACTGTGTAAAATCTGAGCTACACTGTGAGTGCAAGCAGAGGAGACCCTGATCAGACTGCTCCTCAAAGAAGCTGTTTGATCCGAGCCTGCTCTACTTATAACTGTGTCAAAATAATTCTGTACAAGGTTTAACCCTTTCCCTCATAGAGGACACCATGAAAAGACCTATGCGAACAGCATAAAACCAGATCAGCCTGCGAGTAACTCGCAGGCTGATCAGGTTTTATGCTGTTCGCTGCTCCTCAGTGGTCTGGAAATGAGGATTTTGTAATTAAATTTGTTAAGGTTTAACTGTGGTTTTCTGCAGATCAGGCTTTATATGGTACCTACTGAGTGTGTCAAAATGAGTATATATGAGGGAAAGGGTTAAGGCTAAATTGTACACCAGAGCTGATTTAGCACAGTAAGGAAGTTGTTATGCGTTTAGCACTCTATTAACATACCAGGATGTATGGTGAACATGGCAGATGCACCGTGAACATATTCAGAAGGTTACCTCGCGAATATTCATGTGCAAATATATACTTGATGACTATTAACATGGTATAGGAAACAATGGACATTTCTTTGCCATGCTGACTGATTAGAATTGGAACTACAGCATTGTATGTGATAATGTATTTTACCATAGGTGCTCTGAATTTTCCTTGGGTGTATCTAAAATAATCAAATTATGTATTGTTAGGCTGACGATCAAGCAAAATTGCAATCCGTGGTGTACAAACCTTATACCATCAATGTCCTTTTTTGTCCTTTCAGTGTCAGGGTTGTTTGAGCAGAACAAAATCATACAAGAGTTGTTCAGGAGAAACCTGACTCGTGTGACTTCCTGGATCTCAGAACAGTTATCTCCCTTGTTACAATTTGGCCCAGGTGCTCTCTCCCTGTCCCAGGAGAAGTGTCTGTATACAATCATCAAGGTAAGCAATATACCTAAAGAATGAGTGTTTTGTAGTAAAGGTGTCCAAATTATTGGGATTTTGGAGGGCTTTTTTTCCTTCTTTATCAGGGGCTGTTCATAGGCTCCTTCCCCTCTGAAAAAGTCTCCAAATTCATTTAGTTTTCCCCACATTTGCATCTTACCTCAGGATTTTACTTTCTACTATGAAAAAAAAAAGAGTGATATTTTCCCCAAAATGTGATATTAAGGCCCCTTCCCCAACATCTGAAAAATAGGCCTGTAGTGGGACCCAGGATCAGAAAACGCAGAAAGCATTTTGATTGTAGCAGACATAATGAGGATGAGGAGTTTGAGCTGGTTCGGCCACATAGTCAGAAAAGACCAGGAAGACTGGGCCCAGAAAATATGGGACAGGTGGTCTGTATCTGGTTGAAATCTGCATGGTCAACCAAAGAAGACATGGCATCACACATTGAAAGAGGATCTAGCCCGTCCAAATCTCAGAATAGAAGATGCTATGGATAGGAAAGTTTGAAGAGCAGCAATAGGAAAAAGTCCTACCCAGTAAATGAAAGACAAACTGTAAATGGATGATGATGATGATGATTAATAACATTTTTAACTAGATTGAGTCTTTCATGTAGTTCATTATATATAAGATAATTTTGGTCATAGGCCATTGTATTCTACAGTATTTCAGTTCCTGAGACCAAACCTCTTACCATGTGTACATAATGATGTTTACCCCTGTTTCACAGAAGATACAGATAACACGCTTGTCACATCCTGTCCCATCACATCAAGTCCCATCCTGTCCCATCACATCCTGTCCCCATCCTGTCCTATCACATCAAGTCCCGTCCTGTCCCATCACATCCTGTCCCGTCCTGTCCCATCACATCCTGTCCCATCCTGTCCCATCACATCCTGTCCCCTCCTGTCCAATCACATCGAGTCCCATCCTGTCCCATCACATCCTGTCCTGTCCAATGACATCCTGTTCTGTCTTGTCCCATCACATCCTGTCCCATCCTGTCCAATCACATTGAGTCCTGTCCTGTCCCAACACATCCTGTCCCATCACATCGAGTCCGGTCCTGTCTCATCACATCCTGTCCTATCACATCAAGTCCAGTCCAGTCCCATCACATCCTGTCCCATCACATCATGTCCCATCCTGTTCCATCACATCCTGTCCCATCACGTCCTGTCCCATCACATCCTGTCCCGTCCTGTCCCATCACATCATGTCCCATCCTGTTCCATCACATCCTGTCCCATTACATCAAGTCCCTTCCCATCACGTCTTGTCCCATCACATCCTGTCCCGTCAAGTCCCATCACATCCTGTCCCATCACGTCCTGTTCCATCACATCAAGTCCCGTCCTGTCCCATCATATCCTGTCCCATCACATCCTGTCCTGTCCAATCACATCCTGTTCTGTCTTGTCCCATCACATCCTGTCCCGTCCTGTCCCATCACATCAGGTCTTGTCCTGTCCCATCACATCCTGTCCCGTCCTGTCCCATCACATCAAGTCCCATCCTGTCCCATCATTCCCTCCCATCACATCCTGTCCTGTCCCATCACATCCTGTTCTGTCCTATCCCATCACATCCTGTCCCGTCCTGTCCCATCCTGTCCTGTCCTGTCCCATCACATCAAGTCCCGTTCTAAACTTAGATTACATGGCGGGGTACTTAAGGGCGTATTTCACAATAGCGCCATTTTACTATATAGACAAAGAAGGAAATTCAAATCTAGCAAACATATTTTTTTTAAACTAGGCAGGATTACAGAGAATCACACTACAAACAAATTTATGGAATAATAAATGGGGGTCTCCATGCTACTTTTTGAGTTATCTGCCCCTGAAAGTGAGTTTTTTAGCTTTTTTCTGTTATTTTCAAGGGCAGATAACTCAATATTATGGGCTAGCAACACCTCATTTGATCTCAACTTGATGTTTTATACTTAATATCTCCTATCACTGTGTAAAAGTTGGTGAAATTCTATGCAACAGTTTTTATACTTTAGTCACAAATGCGAAAATATTCTTAATTTTTTCAAGAAAAAAACGCAATATAGTTATATGCTGAAATATTGTGAGAAATCCCAAAAAAATGTAAAAAAAAATAATATAATTGAAAGTTAATCTTTAGTTATCTGCCCTTGGAAATGAGAGAAAAGAGCAAAAAACTCATATTCAGGGGCAGATAATTCATAAAGTAGCTTGGAGACCCCCATTTTTTATTCCATAAATTTGTTTCTAATGTGATTCTCTATAATCATGCCAAGTTTAAAAAAATTCTGTTAGCTAGTTTTGATTTTCCTTCTTTGTCTATATAATAAAATGGCGTTATTGTGAAATATGCCTTTAATCATGATTAATGATAGTTGTTTCAGTTATGTCAGGAATGTAAGAAAACCAGCAAAGATTAGGGTGCATCCTACAGAATTATTTATTATAAATATTTATATTTACTTTCATATTTAGTATAGAAAATTTCTAATTTTTTCTTCTCTGAAACCAATGGTCAGAATTCAGTTTTACTTTGCACAAATGATCACCTAATGGCTCTCTAACGCAATTGCTGACATGTATTAATGTCGTTCTAATCTTGCTAAATAAAAATAGATATGGTAAAATGAGTAATCAATCTTCAATTTATATAAGCCTATTCATTAAAAAAAAGCATTTGTATCATATAATATTAGAAATCACTATTTTACTTTTTTAATTATTTTCCAAACTTGGTTGTTACATAGTGTAAAACATTAAGTTGCTATAATTGTGGAAGAAAAATCGTTACTCAGTATTTTATGTGTTTTTTATGTTTGTGCATCATATTTAAATATGTAATTCCATTCCAAAATACACATCTCATACTAAACCCTGTCTACTGTTCCTGGGTTGGACAAGTACTATGTATTTCGGAAGGAAATGAAAATCCTTGATTGGCAGTTGGGATACATTACCATTGGGCCTCAGCACCCTAATTCATCCATTTGTACATTTGTACAAAAAATATTCATGAGGTAAAGCATAAGGAACCCTTTTAAACATTTAAAAATAAAAGGTTTTACTGTGAAATAAAATTTAAAAAAATACTTTTGTTGTTTTCAGATTTGTCTGCAGCTGGTTAAGGTATGTCCACAGGAGATAGGCCCGGAGATATGGACAAGCAGTGAAGCTAGTGAGCCTTCTGAGCTGTATCTGTCTTTGAGAGTCATTATGGACGGCCTCATTCATTTGGTCTCTTCACAGGTACTGTTTGCACTCTTTCACTCATAAATATTGTTAAAATAAATTTCAGTGGCTTTAGTTTATATCATATACAGTTGTCTATCAATATCGTAGTCCATCTGGATGTCCATTATCCACAATGTGTATGCTCTGCGATCTTCATCTCGTGAATAATCAGTGTGTCTTTCGCAAGTTTAACTCTTTACCTCATATAGACATGTTTTGATGCCTTGACCATCTGAGCAGACCCAGACCAGACAATTCCTTCGAAAAGACCACTGATTGATCACTTCTGCTTTATTTTAAGGTCTTTATTGATATAAGGGCAATGGTGAAGGTCATACTTTGGGGTCAGAGGTTAAAAACCATTGCCAATTTCTTTGTCTGAGCTCTAACTTGACATGGGATCAGCGGATTTTTTAATTATTTGACACAAATGTTTGCTTTATGAAGACAGTGTGGTGCACAAGAATAAGCTCAAAGGTCAAGGTCATACTTGAAGGTCAAAGGAAAAAAGTGACTGCCATTTTGTTTGTCCAGGCTTTAACCTGACAAATGATCAGTTGATTTTCAAATTTGGCACAATTGTTTCACCTCAGAAGAGGAAGTGCTGCATTTGTGTTCTAATCATGTACATATAACTCGTGAATTTTCAAGTGCCATATAAAAGGAATTCCCAGTTGGGGTTAGGGCAGGGGAACAGCCCTAATAAGGTTAAAACGCCTGTGTAGTAGATTGTTTGTGTCATAAGAAACTGTTACTTTCATCTGGAGAGTCATCTTATTTACCTTTATCATGTACCTGTGTGTTGCAGGGGTACCCTGCAGACTGTGTCCTCCTGTGTGGCACCGCTTTGGCTCTTGTAATCAACACTGCAGGAGACCAGCAGACGGCTTGTCTAGCTTTGGATTGGATCCTGGCTCAATCTCTCTGTCTCAGTAAGAATATTCAAAACACTTCTGTAAATATTTGAACTTTATGAAAATAGAATATTTAGTTTTGTCTTACCATGTATACAACCTGGGACTGTCAAGATCACTCAACAATCAGGAGGAGATGAACTGGTAACTTAGCAAGTCAAGACGAGTATTAGGGCATTGGATTAAAATCATAGAAATCTTGCATACTAAGCTTCTGTTGTACTCCTTGCCATAATCATTTTGTTTTAAACCATACAGAATATCCAAATATAACATGTTTAAAAATCAGTTTTTTGTATTTCCAGATGCAGTTTCAAGCAACGAAGTGTTCACAAAGATTCGGCAAGGGACCTCATGTTCACAAGTAGACAAAATACAGAGCCAGCTATGTCAGTTAAGTGTCGGCAGTCTAGGGCCAGTGGCAGTTATCCGCGGGGCAGTGACCTGTGGTCAACAGAGCTGGCTGCTGACCTCCTGCCACAGAGATGGTCCGGCGTCCACACAACCACAGTGTGACCGAACATGCTTTCAATTCCTGCTTGACCTAATTTTTACTTTATGCCAAGGGGACATCACTCTTCGTTATCACTCCTTTCAAGTCCTCAACCTTTGGTACATAAGATTGTGTAAAATCCCATCCACAGAAAGAAGTTGCAGTTTCTATAGCAACCCCATGCCTGTAATTGAAATCACACTCGATCTGATCATGAAAAACTGGGACAGCCCTGTTGAAGATGTGTCGGAGACTGTGGTTGAGATTTTTACACAGATGATGTCATTATGGAAACAAGTGAGGACCCACAGCCCAGACTTACCCAACAGAGTTCTGAGTGTGCTGCTGAAAGCCCAGTGGTATGTGAAGGGAAAGTACAGGATCATGGCTGCACTTCTCAAGTACATTGATTCAGAAAAGGTAAACTCAACTTTCTCATGGCTTGTTATGTCTCCTCCCATATTTATATATATATTGTTATTGACATATTGTTTTTGTCCGAGTTGTCTGTCTGTCCATCTGTTTGTCTGTCACACTTTTTGTCCAGAGCGTAACTTAAAAAGTATAAAAGTATTAGGTAAACTGAAAATTTCGCAAGTTGATAGTTCATAGAGAAGTGTCATGCACAATAACAGTAACTCTGCACATCATAATTTTGGAATTATTGTCTCTTGTTAAATTTCATACTTAATTTTTGTCTGGAGCATCACTCATGCACTTTGAGACATATAACATTGAAACTTCATAGGTGGATAGATCTCATGGAGGAGAAGTGCTAATTTTTCAGCAAATAAAGCAGACTCTGATGACATGACTCATGTGCATATGTCACTGTTTGCCTCAGTGTATGTGTGTGCATTAGGGGAAGGCTTCAGAACAACAACAAACTGGAGATTTGTTTTGAAGGAAATGTCTCTTTCCAGTTTGTTGTTGTTCTGAAGCAGAAACAACTCATCTTTGTTTCTTTATTTTCCAGTTAACTTAAGAGGTGTTGATTTTCATAATTGGTTTAAACATAAGCTAAATGGTCCACACTTCATGTGCATGTAAATGAAATTAATTGTAATAAAGGGTTATTGATACATGGTTGTAGATTTTCTGTACCCCAACCAAGCAAACTTGTAGGGAAGTGGGCTAGGGAAAGAGATATTTCATATGCAGTGGTAACAATCCAATTATATTTTGATTTCTTTTCCTTCTTAATGGTTCCTGGGTTGGACCAGTACTTTGTACCTGGGAAGGCCATGAAAATTCTTTGCCCCATACAGGGTTTAAACCCACAAATTTTGGATCCTCGGTCGGTGTTAGCACTGGACACAGAGCCTGTTTAGTATTAATGATGCTATGCTGAAGTGTTATTTTCTCTGACAGGTCCTTCAAGAATGCAAGGAGGTTCAAACCCAGCTGTTGCAGTGTCTCACCACCAACCATCTGGCCTCCTCATCTACCACAGTGTACAGAGCCTTTCTCCAGACTATGCAAGTATTCCCCTCTATCACACACAATCACACTCTCAAGCCAGTTTCAGATGTTCTTCTTTCATATGAACTGGCCTAACTCTATTTATTCAGCTTTGCTTAAATAACTGTGATTTTACATGAATTATGACCCTTTAGGTTTATTTTCTCTTTCCTGTTGAATAAAACATGTTTGTACATTCATCTCAAAAGCCTTTTGCTTAAATTGAATGAACGTTGCAGGAAAACTATGATTAAACTCTTGTCAAGATATTAAGTTACGGCTCATCGTTTTGTCTGGTTCTCTCATTGTCATGTCCTTAATTCATACCAAACTCTTAGAAACAGTATGTAAATACAATCTCTGTCTTAGTAATAACTTAAGATCTAATTCATTTTGGGGCCTCCGTGGCCGAGAGGGTAAAGTCGCTGACTTTAACACTTACTCAGCCCCTCACTGCGTGGGTTTGAATCCCGGTAGAGTCATTCGGATTTTCATGTGAGGAAGCCTTACAGCTGGCTTGCTGTAGGTTGGTGGTTCTACCTGGATGTCTCCGTGCATTCGGGGTCTTCCTCCATCTGTATTTAGCTGGACGTCGCTATATGACTGAAATACTGTCGAGGCGGTGGTAAACTCAAATATTCAAGTCAAGTCTAATTCATTTAAAAATTGTAATCAAATATAAGATTTATTTTTTTGTAATTTTATGATTTTGACTAGTACTGTCCCAGATAAATTGTGGCCTGTGTGTCACATCAGTGATACATAGAGTCTAATATTATTGTAATAATGGCATAAAAGCTTTACAAACATATCATTATTTATACTTTTATTTTTCTGTGAATACTGTAGGCGTGGAGATGTAGATGAGCAAGCAGAATCCTGGAAGAAGTTGTGGCTTCCAACTGTTGTGCAGGGACTTATCAGTAACAACAGGTGAGTTGGAAAGTTTCATTATATTTCAGACTTATTATACCCTTGTGTCACATAGTGAATTAGTGGATATAAAGGAATCACACTCATCTGTCCCATTCTATCACATCCTGCCCTACATTCACATTATATTAAGTTTGTATTTGTTTTTGATGATGCTTTCACACTTGGAATAACGAATTATCATGGTACCGGTAAGTCAAATAAGCAGACAAGTGTAGATAACACTGACAATGATATTATTACAAATTATTTTACCAGTCCTGTAGTCGTGTGGTTATTGGCAGAGCATCTGTTCAGTAACTGGAACTCTGGCTTTGACATACAAATGTCTTTCAATATTATGATGGTATATCTCCATTGTGCTTGTCACTCAGCACATGAGAGTAGTTCCAGGACTGGTAAAATTTTTCTTTTTAAAAGGAAAAAATGATGAGGACTATTATGATAAAGCTGTCAATCTCAGTTACATTCTGTTGGACTCTTAAACATTTGAGTAAGCCCATGTCAATGTTCAGTGCCAGATCTGTTTCATCCATTTCAGTCTGTTACGCTACAACGTGAGTCTGCACTGGGTACCAGTCACATTGCGAACACTACCAGTCTCAGGTGCATGTCTCCAAGGTCACCTGACTAGCATGCTGAACCAACAAGGGACAACACTCTGTCGCACTCGTTCTCTGCATGCCTGGGTGGTGGTTACCAAGACGATCCGCAATCTTTCTGGAGCAGTGGACCTGGTAATGTCTGGAAAATACATAAGTAGATATCCATAATGGATATAAAAAGTGGCATGTTTGATTAGGCGGTTACCCTCAAATTGTGCTTCTGCCAGAAATTCTGGTTACCATGGATTCAGCTCAAGGGAAATAAATCACTAGTCGTGTTTGCAGCCTGTTAATTATATTGACTGAATTCACTCCAACATATGATGGTTACAATCATTGTTACCTTTCTTTTACTTTTTATGGTCTTTAGATGATGTTTCAATTATTTTAAAGTTTCAGTTATTTTAAAGAAAGACACCATTTTAATACATGCTAAGCTGTCTTTAAAGGCCACTAAAAGGACAAACCTAAAAGTGAACGTTCAAGCCAGGTGACTGCTTAGTACAGGTTTTCTCAAAGACCTGGCAGTAGGGAAGCTAAAAATGTGGTTGCTTAGGACAAGAAGTTTCTCATTTAAAACAAAATGACACAGCTTCAAAAGTGCCTCAGTTTGGTAATTGAAATATTTCAGCCATATTTGTTGCTAAATCATCACATCACATAAAATTATTCAAGCACCTGGCAAATGTGTTAAAGCAGTGTGAGGGTATTAATCACCTTTATACTGATATTTCTAATTTCTTTCTAAAATAATTAATTTGATTTTCATGTTTTGTCACCTTGACAAATAACAGACTCAGATCAGACAGCTCTTTCCAGTAGTCTTCTCCCTTGTTCATACAAAATTGTAGCTTCTACATCGTCTACACAGCAAAGAAAAAACACATTAAAGTTCAGTAAATTAACATCAATCAAGTCATAAAAGTGTACATGAATGTTCATGTGGTAAAGGGTTAACCCTTTCCCACATATATACTCATTTTGACGCCCTCAATAGGTACCACATAAAGCCTGATCTGCAGAAAACCACAGTTAAACCTTACCAAATTTAATTACAAAATCCTCATTTCCAGACCACTGAGGAGCAGCGAACAGCATAAAACCTGATCAGCCTGCGAGTTACTCGCAGGCTGATCTGGTTTTATGCTGTTCGCATAGGTCTTTTCATGGTGTCCTCTATGAGGGAAAGGGTTAAACATGGTCCTCTTGTTTACACTTCAGTCTGACCCAACAGTGGGTGAATGTTTATACTGTGAAGATGAAGATGTGAGGTCAGAAGCAATTGGACTGGTGTGTAATACACTCAAGAAAGCAGGTACAGTACATTTGTTTGTAGCAAAAGACTCCATTTACTAAAGTGATGAAAATGACCCAACCTTAAAACTTTGATATAATATCTGTCAATGGACATGATGCTTAAACATCCTCTTATCACTATGGCAACAAGGATTATATAAATGTTTTGCATGTATCAGATAATGACCGGGCTATTCTTTTGACGTGAGTGGTCAGATTTTGAAATAAAATGGTATGAAATTTTACTGATGTGTGCTTGTGTCATGTTAACAGATATTGAGCATTAAGCCATAACATTGTCATTATAGCTGCCATACATAACCCTGCTGCTTTTTGTTTCAGAATGTATAACAGAATTAGAGGTGTTGCTATTAAAAGAAACCCTGGTCTACAATATCAAAATCGATTCTGCACCCTTCCGGCAACATCTGTGTGCAAACCTGCGCAGGATGCTGGTACGCCTTAGAGATAGCTGTATCACAATGCTGAAGTCCCCAGAAGTCAACAAGAGTAAACTAGGTATCTTGGTATGATCTTATTTTAAGCAGGACAGCCTCACTTAATTGTCTCATGGTCTTCTTTATTAATCATTTACCTTATTTAGACGTATTTTGGTGCCCTGGCAAACAGAGCAAACTCAAGAGTTGTCTGGTCTGGGTCCCCTTTGTTTACTTATACAGTTCTATAAAGTTTGGCACAGCAAAGAAAATTCCACCATTTCGTATACCATCTAATGTTCAGTTAATGAATATTCAATAAATTTGTAAACAAATATAGAAGAGGTAAAGTTTAAATGAAAAAAAAAGCAAGTTTTAAACCGTCGTAAGTAAATACGAGTGACATTCATTGTTGTGTGGGCTAAACTGGAATCACACGGGTCCATGTTGTATCACTTTGTTTTGTAATTTAGTTATGCAGTTAGTGGTATTCCAAACATTTTGAAAAAGAAAAGGTTCTGATTTTTGTTTTTTCAAGTTAGGATTAATATATAAGTCGATAATTTAGATTAAGAAGAATTTTGAGATTATTTTTAATGAGTAGGATTAAGGCAATGGTTGATTTTAGCACATGCACACACACACACACAAAACTGTTAAAATGCTTTCTTTTTAAATTCATATAGTCTGACCTATTGCATTTTTTTCATTGCATAGTATTGATATAGATGTAAGGGGATTTATATAAGGTCAGGGTCATAATTACAAAAAAAAAAGATTTCTTTTCAATAACTTGAGTAAGGAATAATATGTTTTGTTATTGATTTGAGTTGGGTTAAGTACTTCTGAAAAAGATGAAAAATGCATGTGTAGTATATATCATATTGTACGCTAATCTTATTGGAGAATTCAGATTTGGTGATAAGGTCAATAACATCTAAATCTAGACTATCAACATACATACTTTCATTTTCTCAACATATATTTTTGTGTCACCTGCTGTTACATAAGGATCACTTTTCCATCATCTGTTCGTCCGTCACGCTTCAAAAAACACGCTTGTTAATCCCCTGCCGCGAAGTGGGAGGGGGGTTATAGGAATGCCCTTCGTCCGTCCGTCAGTCCGTCAGTGTGTCCGAAACATTTTCGTGTCCGCTCCATATCTCATGAACACTTGGACACATTTTCTTAAAACTCGGCTAAAGTGTTAACCTCATTGAGCTAATGTGCAGAAGGCATGTGGCGGTCACGCTGGCTCAAAGTCAAGGTCATACTTGAAGGTCAAATGTTATTTTCGTGTCCGCTCCATATCTCATGAACGCTTGGACACATTTTCTTCAAACTCGGCTAAAATGTTAACCTCATTGAGCTGATGTGCAGAAGGCATGAGGTGGTCACGCTGGCTCAAGGTCAAGGTCATACTTGAAGGTCAAATGTTATTTTCGTGTCTGTCCATATCTCATGAACGCTTGGACACATTTTCTTCAAACTCTGCTAAAATGTTAACCTCATTGAGCTGATGTGCAGAAGGCATTAGGCGGTCATGCTGGCTCAAGGTCAAGGTCATCCTTGAAGGTCAAATGTTATTTTCGTGTCCGCTCCATATCTCATGAACGCTTGGACACAATTTCTTCAAACTCGGCTAAAATGTTAACCTCATTGAGCTGATGTGCAGAAGGCATTAGGCGGTCACACTGGCTCAAGGTCAAGGTCATCCTTGAAGGTCAAATGTTTAAGCCTCCACTTTTTCATGTCATCACGATATCTCGTGTCATGTTCACAATCATACAAATTATGTCATGATATATAAAGTTTTTAATTGAGTTACACATGTATTTTGTGGTTACCTAACACATCCTTTACTTCATTGATGTTCACTTTTTGTACTGTTTCCCATGTAAAACTTGTCAGTAAACTTTTAATATATGTGCCTCCGAATTCTGAAATTCATACATAACTCCGGAAAGTTAAATTGTCTTTAACTGATCTTCTATGTCTGCTACAACCATGCCAGGTTAAGGTGAACATAATCCTATGACCAAACAAATTCTAATATTTGGCCAGCGGCGGGGGATATAGCTGTCCTTTGGACTGCCTTGTTCCTTATTGTATAGCTCCACTTATTAGTTTATCCATTTGAATAGACATCTTAAATAGTCTTCAGTGGGTTGTTTTAGTGCCATTCAGAGGTCAGCTTAGCCTCTCTGACATTGTAAATATGAGCTGATGCTAAAAATATACACATTTTAGGAAAATTAACAAAGTCACATATTAGTTAAAAAGAGATTGATGCTGTAATTATGTTACAAATTCAATGCTGTGAATACTTTTGTTCCAGACTGTGCCCTTGAGTTTGTAGACTGGTTACATGGACTGTGTATAGAAAGCTTGTTGCCAGGTGCATGCTACCAGCGTAGAAAAGGGAGTCTTGACCTGTTGCATGTCTTGTACGAGAGCCTGGTGTACAGCCCCAACACCCGCCACAGGAAGGGATACACTCCTGGTGAGTAGTCGACATTACTTGGGGTGTCAACCCTGACTCAACTTTTGTGATGCCCTGTTAGATCAGTCTATAGAGATTTAAACCGAAAGAAATTCTCAGGCTTATTCATTTCTTATTGTCACCTGCTGTAAGAAGAGGTGACTTTTCTGTCATTTTTCTGTCTGTCACACTTTTTCCATCATGCTTCAGCAGGTGACACATGTGTTCCAAAGAACACTCTTGTTTTACTGGGAGATTATGTGATCATTTGTGAATATCAAAAATTACTTTGTAAAACTGATTCCGCCTCAGAAACATATTCTTAAAATTTAATTCTTAATTTGCACAAATGTTCACCTCATGGCCCTCTACCAAAGTTGATCTGAATCTGTTAGTTTCCTTACATAATCCAGAAAAATTTCACACTTTTTGTCCTCTGAAACCATTGGCCTTAAAATATCTCTTGGATCCTCTACAATAATTGCTGAAATAAAGTTGAATCCTTGATAAATGAGGTCCCAGAGGTTTGGGTTGCCTAGTTACCTTATATCACCTACTAGTATAAAGAAAATTCTTCACTGAAACCTATGGTTAATGGAATTAAGATTTATAAGATTGTCTGATTTTTAAGAATTAAAAATGTCAAGCTTATGTCACCCCTTTAAAGTTATTGTCGTTGGTGTTGTGAGTGAGTGAGTGATTGAGCAAGCAATGGGAAAGCGAGAGAGTGAGTGAGAGGGTTTATTTAATCATATACATGCAAACTATCAAAGCAATTACATGTACTTTGAAATATGAAATGCTTGTTCAGTATTAAATTTAAAATTGAATGAAGGAAGAGTTACATAACTTTGTTGAATATTTTGACTGGATTTACCCCTTTTTAACTTTAAAAAAAAATCATAGGCATTTTTTTTTGTAACAGTGAACACAATTCAAACAAACTTATTATACAGTTAATATAAATGAAGAAGATCATAAGTGGAGCTGTGATTTGGGTCACTGTTACTAATAATAGATAAAGGGTGATATATTCAATATCTCTAGTTACAGAGGACATGATGTAAGCAAATTATGCTTGTAGTATTTAAGATCTTTTATTGGATTGGGGTTGTGCTTTGGAGCATCTCAGGTGAAAGACAATGTCACCGTAACTAAAAATAGAAAAACAGTAATGTTATGGACTGGTTACCGGTACATGGATTGTGTGTAGAAAACTTGTTGCCAGGCACAACCATTTATAAAGACAGTTATTGGGATTATGCTCTTGATCCATAAATAAAATATCTTGTAAATCAGTTGAATTTCAATTATTGTGACCAAGCAAAGACTGTTTTTCAATAAAGAAAAAATAAAAAAATAAAACTTTTGTGGGATTTTGTTATCCTTAGGTCAAGGTCATAGAAATTGTCATTAGATGTAGAAAAATGGTACTGTGTTAAGGTATCTTACATATATCTTACCCTACATTAAGCTCCATTTTTTTCTCTCCAGGAAATAGTGACAGATTTGTCAAATAAATAGCAATTATCTAACAGACATCAATCTGCTTACATATCACAATATTGTAGCTAAGATTCTACACATTTCACATGACAAAGAAAAACCCATCATTTCATATACATGTACCATTAAATGATATTTATTAGATCATATATTTGTACAAACATATTCATCAGCTGTAGGGTTAATGTTTTATCTGGTTAACCTACAGAAGCGGTAGTGAGCTTGACAAGGTTTGCATATGAGTCAGGCAGGTGGCTGTTTCACAGGGAGGACAACATGATGGGCTTACTGCTGTGTATCCTGGATGGTGCAGATGAGGTCAGTATCTTATAATGCAGTGTCACTCACTGCTACAGTAAAGTCTGTCTACAGTGACCTTCAAGTGAGATAGAAGAAGAGGTTACTGAGCATAAGGAGTCACTACTATTGGTTGAAGATGTTCACTACATGATACATTAACCCTTTCCCTCATATAGACTCATTTTGACACACTCAGTAGGTACCACATAAAGCCTGATCTGCAGAAAACCACAGTTAAACTTCCCAACTTAATTTAAAGTCTCTTTCCAGACACATGATGGAGCAGCAAACAGCATAAATGATAAGCTGCAAGTTAGCTGCAGGTGATCTGTTTTATGCTGTTACGCATAGGTCATTTTGATGGTGTCCTCTATGAGGGAAAGGGTTAAACTATTCTGTTACGACATGGTTTTGTTACAGAAAAACTGTACCCTTATTTTGTTATACATGTACAGTCAAACTTGTTTTAAGCGACTGCCCATGGGAAATTATTAAAGTGGTCTCTTAATAAAATGGTCTCTTAATAAAATAACTTACTTTTGATTTTCATGATAGTGTGAAAATTGTGATATATTTATTGATATATATGAGTTTGTGCATGTTGATGTTTTTTTGCTGTTTAATTCCCCCTTCTTTTTAATTCATTGTGTTATCAATACAATAGTGTGTGTGTGCATGTTTATGAGTTGTATGTTGTTGTTGTTAATTTATTGTGTGTATAAAGTTATTTCACTTGAGTAATCTCTTTCTTTCTTTCTGTCTGTTATTAAGAAAAGAGAAGAAATAAGCAACTTAATCTTATACACAATATTTTTATTAAATATTTGTAGATTAAAAATAATGGTAGATTAAAAATAATGCACTAAAAAGTATGAAATGATAAAAATTTAGTCATTAAAATCCTCGTTCCCAGGCAATCAACGTCGCCTTTTTCTGTCTCCTTTTACATTACTCTCTTAGTCCTCTAAAACCTCAGCTTTGCGCTTGAGAATCCACTGAAACTGTGTTTTTCCACCAACTTATTCCTCGACGTTTTTCCTAGAACTCTAACTTTTGATAGTTCAGTCACATTCAGTTGTTCATGTAGAGTCAGCAGTCTGTTTCGACATGACACATTGATTACAGAATTGAAAATATGCATACAATATTAAAACTGCAATGACTCCATGCTATTGTTTGGTTCAAACTGTTAACCATTTAAAACAGTTTCTTTAATTTAATTAGAAGAGATGCCTTTGAAGTACCCGGATGAGTAAACAAGATGCGGCTACTTTGGCATTTTTTGAGTCATTTCTATTGTCTGTTTGTTGCAAATGGCTAAAGTATTTTTAGATGATGTGTGGAAAAACCTATATAGTGAACAATGGGAGTCATAAACAATTAGCCATGAGTGCTATTTAGCAGTCGCCGGTCGCGTAAAGGAAAAGTCATTTGATAAAATAGATATTTAGAGTAAATTCTTTTGGGGGAAATTAAATGGTCATTTAAGACAAAAAGTCGCTTAAAAGACGTGGTCATTTGAGCAAGTTTGACTATATTGTTTTGATTTTAACATGAATGGCAAATGCATATATCTTCACAAACAGTTGCCACAAACATGATTGATGATTATTATTGATACTTACTGATTAAAAAATAATCAATTCTTAAAGTCGTTTGATAGAAAAGTAGCTTTTGGGAGTCAGATTTTATGGTCACTTAACATATAAGACAGGGAGTCCTTACATACAGTCCCAATATATAGGATATTGCATTGGGATCGGGGAATGGGGGTCATAAGAAATTGGAGGTCACTAGGGGTTCACTAAGACAGTCTTGACTGGACTGTCTGCCAACACATAAAATCAAACAAGTTTACTGTTGTACAACTAATTATAGTCATTATATACTATGAAATTGTAAATTTTTGTTGGACACTAAATTTCATCTATTTCAATGATGGTTTTTACCCACAAATATTAATCGTTATGAAAACTTGTTCTTTATATAGGCCTCATGTTCTGTAGAGCATGGAAACCATCAATAAAGGTACCAACAAATTCCACCAAGTACATAATCTATGAAATTTCATGTCAACAAACATTTTTGATTTTACAGTATATTATGATAAAGGTACCGTCATGGGTTTGACTGCTCACTCAGATGTACTGGAAACATGCCCCCAAAAATGAGAATCATTCTAAAAATGACATGAAAAGGTGAAAAAAAAATATTCAGGGCCATGCACTTTATATATTTTTTCATGACCAAGATTTTCATATTTCTCTCTTCTTCATTTCATTGATTTCAAAAATATGGCCTCAGAATCCCTGCAAAATAGTTGTTTGGGTAAGGCAAATTTCCCTTGTTTTTTGCATGTTGTGCTCTGCTGAGTTATTCTGATCACCCTGAATACAAGGGAGACAACTTGCAAATTTCCAATGAAACACTAGCACACTTAAAGGATTTGTAAGTTACTTGCACACTTAAAAGATTTTGCAAGTTATCACCCTTGTGTGAACACACATACAAAATAGTAGTCAGTTGCTTTCTTTATTTTAGAATTTATACAAAATGGGGAAAAAAAATATTTGAAGTCACAATGAACTTAATAAGAAATTAATCGTAAATATCTAAGTAAAATGAAAAAAAAAATGACTGATTGTGACTGAAGTATAGCAAGGACATGTTCACTTCAGCCATATTCTTGTACTATCCTCAGATCCAGTCCTCTGCCTGTCAACTACTCCTGCAGTACTGGCCCCTGGCTAACTGTGTGGAGACCCCAAAACAACTGTGTCAGCACCTGCTGGCTGAAGCACTCAGACTGTGCAACAGTCCAAAGGGTCATGAAGGACAGAGTGGAGCTGTGCTGTGTAAGCTTATTTTCCAGAGGTAGGTTTGTTTTCAATGGGGGAATTTTGAAACCTCGGAAATTTGTGACACCTTAGGAAACACCTTAGTCCATCCTTTCAGTTTGTGATTTGACTGTCCCCAGTAGCTGAGGGGTTAGAGTGTCTGCCTTGGAGAAGAGGTTGTATATGTTGGTTGCACGACATACTCAATTTTTTTATTAATTGCTTTTTCAACCCATTTATTTTTATAATCATATATAATTCTTATATGGACATGTATTATTGTCTTAAAGGTTGTGAAGTCTATCAAATTACTCTCCAATGTCGTTTAAAAGTATTTGTAGCTCTTTGCTTGGTGCCCAGCATATATACATGGTAGTTACAGGCCTGGTTGGCACAAACACTTTAGTTTCTAACTTCAATTAGGAAACATGTTTTCAATAACAGTATACAATTATATAGTTAACAGTCCCATAGGTAAAAATAACCCCTTAGCTCACATAGACTCGTTTTGATGCCTCTGCAAACCGAGCTGTCCCAGATCAGACAGCTCCTACCATACTCTTGTTTGCTCATGCGATAATGTAGCTCAGATTCTACATAGAAAAATCTATTGTTTCTTACATACGTAAATATTCTTGAGATGAACGGTGAATAATGTTTTGTGTTATATATACAGTTGAACCCCAGTTACTCCACCATCTCTCATTCAAATACCCGGCGTCATTCGAAATACTTTGTTGGTCCCAATCACTCTCCTTCTCATTTCTGTATAAAAATATCTGGGTTATTCAAATTTGTGCCATTCGAATACCTGGCGTCAACCGAAAAGATTTTTTGGCCTGTGCCAATCAATTCGTATGATTTTTGCACCTCCTTATCCGAAGTCAATGACGAGCATTAATTACTGGGGACATTTTGAAAACAACAATGGAAAGGTGCGAACGTCAATTAATTACTGAAATGGGTGGAGACAGCCGCTTACAGTTTACATAAATTGTTAATTGATTGGTGTTTGTGCAGATCAATCATAAAGGTGATGATTGTAGTATTTCGGATACGCTGGTAAAGTAAAATTTAAACAAGTGTAACAATTAGACCACGATAACATCGTTTTTCAAGACGACATTGATATAACATTGATGTAGTAACTTGTGGTTTAGTCAGACATGATGAATGTTCATGTATGCAGAAAAAATGAATGTTGGTAAATTAAATATTAAATTATCCATTGCTGTTTTCAAGACGGTGTTGGGCATATGTAGTCGCTTGTGATTTAGTAAGACCTGGTAAATGTACATGTATGTATCTTTGTTATTGACGTATGCATTGATTGTCTATGTATCGAAATCATTTATGAATAAAAAGATGAAAGTTGTGAAATCAAAATTGATTATCTATAGCCTTTTTCATTTACATTACTTAATCATATTTTAAAAAGTGTACTTTATACATTCACTGCATGAAAAAAGTGGGTGGGATGGGCTTTTGTCTCAATGATCGACGTGATTTGGGTTATTCGAATACATGCCATACTCTAAATAAAATGCTGATCCCCAGGATTTCGAATAGCCGAGGTTGGACTGTATATTGATGTTCTTACAATTACAGGTTTGTGGTAGAGGGTGGGACTGGACTGACATTTGAGGCAGACATTGAGGGTACAGACTACAGCGTGCATGTCCAGCCTGGTGGTGGGGAGAGGGCAGGGCTTCAGTTTCTTACCTGTCTTTTTGCAGAGGTTCAACGATGTCTTGCCCTGGCTGACAGGGATCTAGTCAAGGCCTCCAAACATTTCCCTGTCCATGGTAGGTATAACAGTGGGCCTTCTTTATCAGAAACAAAACTGCTTTTATAGCACATAAAATTGTTCACAGATGTTTTTAATGTAGCTTAAAATTTGATTTTGTTATTTATTTTATGTAACAGATTAGCAGAGTTTATCTTAATCTATTTACATATTTTGAAATCATTAATTTTTGTGGGACACCAATTTTCATTGATTTCGTGGTGGGTTTCATCCACGAATATTAATCTCCACAAAAATGTGTCTCTTATACTTCACATTTTCTAGAACATAAATCCACAAATAAATGTACCCACAAAATTTATGATTTTACAGTACCTTAAATGTTATATGGCCAAAATACTCACCAGTAATAAAAGTTGAGGTGAGAAAGACACCATAAATATCCCGTTGCTACCCAAGATCACCGGTTCAAATCCTAAGTGACCTATATTGGTTTTATTTAGGTTAATGGTATTTAGTGAGAAATTAGTCTCACTATTTTTTTATTTTGTTTTTTATAATGTCCTTTCTAGTTTTAAAGCAGTGGAAATATAATCCCTGCCTTTCCCATTCATAGCTATGTCAACTTTTCACAAACAGTGTCACAAACAAAACTGCATTTTCTTTTGAGTAAACAAGGTCAACCATTGACTACCTATTACCCAAGTGTAGCTTTTTGCTAGCCTGTTGGTCAGTTTGAAATAAATCTGTTAACACTGGAAAGGTCCATCATAGGGAATATTTCCTTTTGATAAGAACTGTTGGTTGTGTCTGAACATCCTGACTCCTGCTCTAGGGTTGATGTCAGCTCTGTGTACATGCGTGACAGACAGCAGTGCCATTTGGATGACCCAGAAGTCAGCCATGCAGCAGCTGATCTCCAAGATCATACGTCTATGTCAGGAAATAATTGATAAGATGCTCAGCATCATGGCGCGGGTTGCTGAACAAGGTAAACCATCTAGATTTTCTTGAAATTTATCATTGTTGATCTCTCTCAAGGATTGTTTGTGTCACCTATGGAGGGACATTTTGAGGATGTTTCAGTGGATATCTACTGAGCATCTTTCTGGGCATTGCACTGTACATGTCTCTTGTGCCATTATCTTGCAATTTTTTTATGCAAAATGTATTTTTATAGGTAAATGTTAGCTCACCAGAGCACAACATGCTCATTCTCATCACCCTGTGTCTGTAGTCAGTCATCGTCATCAATTTGTTTTAAAAGACATCTTGAAAACCACTGGGTACTGAAAAATGATGAAACATGGCATGAACGATCCTTGGGTTGCCCTTCACAAAAGTTGCCAAAAAAACTTGATTCATGCCAAGCTGTTGATTGTAATGGTAACCAGAGAGTTTTATTTGAAAAAGAAACCTTTAAAAATCTTCTCCTCTGAAATCAATGTTCAGAAATCAAATTTTGTTTTTCGGTAACAATAACCTCATGGTCCTCTATTTTATTTGGATGTCAACTTAACATATGATACAGTCGAGACTCGTTAAAAATTTTTTATTTTTTTATGTTGAGATATGTATGTCGATATGAATTTACATGTACTTAGAAACATGTGATCATATAAAAACAATCATTCACGAAATGCACATGCATTTGACACAATTTACTTAACTAAGTTTTGTTGAAATTGATGATGCAAGTTTCTTTCCGTATACTCCCTACTAATACTACCAAATGGAGTGTCGTAAAAATAGTTTTTATAAAATTTTTATAATTTAGTAAAGTGTATATGATTGCATCTTGCATTAATCATTTAATTCCAAACATTACAGTTTGCACCAATTTAATGATGTAATTGACACTAATTGCGCTGCTTAGGAACATAATCTACGAAAGTGTGAAAACTTACTGCAGCGATGCTGAATTTCACACGTCCGTGAGCGTGTTGGCATGTGTCGAGATAAACACATAGTTTCAAGTTAGAATTTACCAATCGGGTCTAAAGAATTACACCAAGATATAAAAAATGTTGAAATACAAAATGTCAAGATAAAAATTGATTTTATATATATTTTAATAGTGAAAAAAATTGGGACTTTCAAAGTATGTTGAGATATACTAAATGTCGAGACTTGTGTTGACTGTCGAGACTCGCCATGTCGACAAGAGTCTCAACTGTACTTCATCAAATACAAGAAGTTAACACAGTGACAATTAATCCAAGAATCATAATAAAACCTAATGATAGAGAGGAGCAAGACCTAAGATTAAAACCTAGGTCTTTGAGAGATGTAATTCCAGCAGTGAAGTGGGTGATATACCTTCATATAAGAATCATGTGTCTTATAGTAATTGTTAGATCTTGTGGCATTGTGTACTTTTACAAAAAAATTGCTTCTTATGTCTCTTGAGTTAGGAATGTGTAGTAGGGACATTGATCATCTTCCGTGGTAACTGTAGTTTAAATAAGTTGCAGTTTCATCACAAAAAGGTCAAGATATTTCAGATATTTCAATGACTGCATGTTTTTATCGTATTTCATTTTTTTTTTTTTATAAGCCTCCTTTTGATAAAATGTTCTGAAGAGATGGCTCATTAATTCTAAATGGTGTCATTAAGGTTCTCATCTGGTGAATTGATGTTGTAGAGGCTTGTCCCTCCTTTGCTGAGATTGGAATGGCTCTGGAGGGCCTGCTACAAGAGAGCCAATCTGGCTACGTTGAGACGGCAGCCCAGTCTGCAGAGTTCCAGTACCTGTTGTCATGGTGCTGGAACAACATTAAGGTAAACTTACATAATCGTCATCTTCCAATAAAGAGGATAATACACTTCTGCACTAGCTGTCTCTCCATCTATCAGTCTGTTTGTTTACTGGAGCCCATTTGTTTGTTAAAACCCAGTTTGGGTTGCCTGAATGTATAGGAAGTTGTCTGGAGAATTTTTAGCATGTGACAGTCTGGCAGGTAAATACTGGTAAATGAGGGTATCTTTTACTTTTGGATAGCTAGTGCAATACATTAATGCGCTGCTTGCAAAACTGTAGCCACCTATTACAATATAAAACTAAGTCACTCAGAGGTTTTGCTTATTTAAATTTTGAGTAGCAATAACATCATTTTCTTCAAAGAGTCGTTATATGTACAAAATACATATATACCAATTTGAATCAAAACACTCAGAGAGTTGTATCAGTATGTTTTGATGTCTCCAGGAGAGCTGTCATACCCTCGGAGAACTTACCTGGACGGTTGTCACACAGGGGGTCTCGCTTCCCATAGAGATAGTACAGAGCATGAGTGCCACATTTTTGACTGTTCTGACCAAGTGTCGGCACAAGGTAAGCTTCATTTTTACCATAATGATCCATGGATCAGTTCCGTCCAATCTTGTGGACTATAATTGCTGATTTTTAGCTCGACTATCTTAAGAATCTGGGGATTTATTCTGCATACAGTGTCCAAAAGATCTCAATTAATCTATGAACCCCTCACATATGTGGTATTGTGTTTTTTGGTGCCCATATAGGGGTGTTAATCCTTCAAGGTCAAGGTCACTTTGAGGGATTATGGTTAAAGTTTGTGTGCAAGTAGTTTTCATGCTTATATCTAAAACACTATTTATGGTACTGATTTTAAAATTCTTCAGTTTCAGAAGGGGTAGCAGACTGTCAAATAATAAACTCTTGCATGAACATACTGTTAGTCCAAATTATGGCCCTTTTTTTGAGAAATTTATTATTTTGCTTGCATATCAATAAAGACCTTGACAATAACAACTGTATTGCATTTTGTTGTTGAAACAGGGAGTGATAGAAGGATGCAGGAGTGCCTTTGTGAGGTTTTGCTCAGCCTTGTTCAACAGCAGTGACAGTCAGCTGCATGCAACACCCTCTGATATCTTGACTCAGGTAACATCATTATATAGTTTTCTTTTAAGGCTTCTGACACCTTAAAACTGGGATATATAGTTTAAGGATTGAACTGCAAATTATGATCAATCTTTATATTTACATTGTACTATCTTTATCAAAGGGAACAATAGTAACTGAAGAAAGCTGATATTTTTCATTGTTTGTTTGATTCAAACCTATATATGTCAGTTATAGCAGCTGATTCAATAGCTAACTTGTATATGTACATATTTTTTATTTTCTTTAATGCTCATAAAGGCAAGAAATTAAAAACAATATAAGTATCCATATTTTGCAATAAATGGCACTCTTGTTACATGTTAAATTTACCTGTTACTCATAGGTCCTCATGTTTTATGCAGGTATTGAAGAGCCTGAAAAACAAGCAGATGACCAGTTCTGTAACACGACGTTCAGCAGGCCTGCCCATCATCATCCTGGCCCTCTTGGTCAGCGAAAAAAATGTCAAGAAGGTAATGGACACAGGAGTTAGAGATCTGATAGTTGTTTAAGTGGGCAGGTTTTGTAATGTATTCGGCATAGTTTAACTGCTTGCTCTTGATTTAAAATTGACGTGAGTGAAAATGTTCAAATGTTATCATTTCGAGATATGTCCATATTTAAAACTTACAAATCTTCTTTTTATTTTATGCTAACTGCTGACAAAAGAATGAAACTATTAAGTAAAACAGTAGTTCCTGCAAACCTATATCACTCACACTGTGAGATATGGATTTTATCTTACTGATAGAACACAGTATTTCATCAGCAGAAAATATTTTTCATTTATATATCAATGCACAAAAGCTTTATTTGGCTGTCAGGCTTAAAGGACCCAATATACCTCCAGAAGTTAACATTTTTTTGAGGGTATTTTGCAATCAGCAAACATTGGCAATATTGGTCAGTCTAAAGTTTGTGACACATGCAACTTCTTCAGTTATAGAATTATTTCATTGAAACTATAGGCATGTGAGGTCACTGTGAAGGGTAGTTGTAAACTGTTGCATAGTTATTTCCCTTGGAACTTTCCCTATATATTTTACATATAAAAAGGTTTGCAACCCATAACTTTTAGTTTTGGAGGTATATTTCTGTTCAATGTAACTTTGCACCTATGATTACCATGAAGGCCAGTTATGAATGACTTATTGTGGAGCATGCCATTAACGTGTTGCAAAGTTATTGCCCTTAGAAATTTCCCTATATAGAGGGAAAGTCTGTGGCACAAACTACTTCTTCAGTTTTGGAAATATTTTAATTTAAGTTGGCATGTTTGG
The DNA here is from genome assembly GCA_021229015.1 of Solen grandis. Lineage (NCBI taxonomy): Eukaryota > Metazoa > Mollusca > Bivalvia > Adapedonta > Solenidae > Solen > Solen grandis. The sequence goes on from CM037784.1 coordinate 39,312,012, forward strand.
TCACCATGAAGAATAGTTGTAAATGACTTATTGTTAAACATGCTCATGAATGCACTGCAGAGTTATGGCCCTTAGAAATTTCTCTACCATATATATAGGAAGTTGAGGTATGTAATGAATACAACCTTATAAACACATCACAAGCAAAATCTGAGTTGTATTTCATTGTCAGTTCTCAAATGTGTAAAATGTGTAGTGAATAGATGTATTGACAAATGATTAGTAAGGTATTTTCTCTGTAATTTTCACATTAGAAGTGATTTATGTAATTTCTTAGTAGGCAGAATGTATTTAATGGTAAAAAAAAATGTAGGTTTTCTAAATTCTTTGTTTAAGTAATCTTAACAGAATTTAAGTAGAGAAAAAGATCATTTGAAACTGATATCATGATTATTACAATATCAAGACCCAATGGGAGGGTCTAAAACTTGATACTGTAAAATCATTATAATTCATTGACATCAAATGTCATTGATCATGCGCTTAACCCTTTCCCTCATATAGACTCATATGGATGCACTCAATAGGTACCACATAAAGCCTGATCTGCAGAAAACCACAGTTAAACCTTACCAAATTTAATTACAAAATCCTCATTTCAAGACCACAGAGGAGCAGCAAACAGCATAAAACCTGATCAGCCTGTGAGTTACTCGCAGGCTGATCTGGTTTTATGCTGTTCGCATAGGTCTTTTCATGGTTTCCTCTATGAGGGAAAGGGTTAAGGAATTTTGTGGGTACATTTTTTGTGGATTTATATTCTAGAACACTTGAGATCCATTCATTAAACAACTTTCGAGGGTGGTAATATTCATGGATAAAACTCTTCAGCGAAATCAGGAAAAAATAGTGCCCCACGAAAATAAATGAATTTACAGTATTCAACAATTGGGAAGTGTTGGTAATTTAATCGGTTTTTGACTGACTGATTAAAATCATTTGAAACATTCCATGGCAAGAAATTTCATAACTAAGACAAGATCACCTGTTTTACAGACAGTGCTGCTGGTCTCAGCAGTGGGTAGCCTGTTTGAGGTGTGTTCTCTGCCTCTGGAGGATGATGCAGGCTTGATGGACCTGCCCCAGGTGCATGGACTGAACGTGCTAAACTCCCTGTACAGCGATGCCAGCCTCACAAACAGTCTGCTGGGTCATATCAGTCGGGCAGTGGTTCTCGTCATAAGACAGTTTGGTTCCCCGTCATGGGCTGTCAGGAATGCTGCTACAAGACTCTTCAGTATGTTTACTACTTCTCATCAAAATTATACAGAAAAAAAAGAGGTTTTAGTCATACTTTTTTTATTGTGTCACCTGCTGTAAGCAGAGGTGACTCATAGGGATTACTTTTCCATTGTCTGTCTGTCAGTCTGTCCATCTGTCCACCAGTCCATATGTCTGTCTGTCACACATTTTCCTTCACACTTAAGCAGGTGACACACGTGTTCCAGAGAACACCCTTGTTTCTATAAAAAACACCATATATTTCATTAACATCATAGATATATATGCATGTACAATTTAGTAAATCTATTGGCATCTGTGCACATGCATCATTTAGGGAATCATATATGTATAATAAGCTATTGCATTAAAAAAAATGTGTAAATGTGTTTAAATAAATAGTATACAATTTATTTTTTCAGTATTGTTTCATGTGTGAAAGAACAGGTGATTAACATGTTTATGTCTTAACATTTAAGATATCTTGACATATTTTGAAAGTCTTACTACTGTGTACTAAAATATATAGAAACACATAATTTTATCTTGGCTTATTACTTTGGTCCCTTTGGGTAAATTTTCACCTGAAGCCAAGAGTACAGCTTGACATGATTGTGCCTACTCTTGTCAACATAGTCACTCAGGTGCAAAAATACAAATTTCAGTTATGACATTTCTGTCAGACAAGATAATGTAGGTCCTTTAATGATTGAAAAATGATGCTTGATATCACTTTGTTTTCACTACAATTACATCAGTATTTAAAAAACAATCTTGATAATTTGGACACTTTGTCGCTTATCCAAGCTCAGTCATTGCTGACATTTGACCATTATTTCCTGTATGACAACCCTCAAAAGCAGGGGAATTCCAGTGAGTGAAATGGGGACCATCTTGGGGCCCCTTGTATGTTGATATATTTACAACTTATATTTGATAGGTACCCTTGTCACAAGGATATTTGGCCAAAAGAAGACCAGTGATGGTGGACTATGTAACTCAGTCACTCTACAGGAGTTCTCTTCATATTATCCAGAGTTACCTCCCTTCCTCCAGCAGGTACTCTCTGAGGCTTCAGAGACAAATGTTCAGGACATAAGTCATCTACATCCTGGCCTTTTTCCTGTGTTAACTCTTCTATCTTGCCTCAAGCCCATGGATGCCACAGACTCAAGTGTAAACAGGTAAAACAGGATTACACAGTTACTGTCCTTTCTTTATCAGTTCTGCAATGTCAGCATGATAAATTTATATGGTGACAATTATAACAGATATAGTTTTTCATGTGTGGGATATTATATTAACCAGTAATATAGACAAGAAGATTGGCAGTTTCCTCATTACATGTATTGAATTTCTGAAATTCATGCATGCCCAAGATGTTTTGAGACTTTGCGAAAAGCAGATTCCATGTTGGCTCAACAATTTCGGAACTAGAAATAAAAAGATGTTGTTCATGTCTGTCTGAAGCACAAAAAAATCTCAATTCTTAAAAGCTTGCTGATCATAAGATGAAGGGCAGATCAATATTTTTTTTTGTTGTGTTTTGCATATTTGTCATGTATTTCATTGCTAACCTCTGTTGCATTTAGATTGCTCTGTGTGTTCACAGTCACAAGTTAGATTATATTTTATAATGTTGAGTGGATTACTCTGATATAAATTATATTTGAATTTGAATTTAACAGTGAAATTATTTAAATATATTTCAATCCATCCAAAATTTATTTATTTATTAATTTTTTTTTTTTTTATTTTTTTTTTTTTTATTTTTTTTTTTTTTTGTGGAAGATATAATTTTGTATTTCATCTTATGAACTTTGAAAATTCTTTCCTCACTCATGGCTATGCCAATCTTGAAAATAACAATTTTTGAAGTTTACTCAATAAAATAAAACTGCAACTTCCACAAAAACAAATATCTTCTATATGTTATACTTACAGTACTCAGAGACAGTATCTTGACAAGGTACTGATATTTGCGTCCAGTCCAGTATACCAGCTACGACAACTGGTGGCACCAGCAGCTGTTGCCATGGTTAACATGGTGGATATGGCAACCATCTGTGAGTCCTTAGTAAGAGGCCTGCTGGAGAAGCAAACCAGTCTAAATAGTCTCCATGGCCATCTGTTGATCGTGAACAAACTTCTTGACAATATTGTCAGGTAAGTCATTATCTTTTTTGATGCTCCCAGATCTATACATCAGGGCATATTGTTTTTGGTCTGTCTGTCTGTCTGTTTTTGGTCTGTCTGTCTGTCGCAAAACTTTAACCATGACCGCAACACAGAATTCCGTCCACCTACAGCCTCCAATCTTCACAGGTGCATGCACTTTGATGAGTTCTACCCGCCAGGTGACCTTGACCTGCAAATGACCTTGACCTCCAAGGTCTAAGGCCCCCCTGGCACCATGATGGCATTCATTTGAATGTAGCACTTGTTAATAATGCAGGACTCCGGTAGCTCTAGTTATTCTAGAGTTTTAGGGCTACCATTAATAAAGAACTATGGGAATATGACTTCACTTTGAATAACATGGAGCTACAAATCTGTTTACTGCTACAAATCTGTTTACTGCTACAAATTTGCTGTAGTCTCCTAGGTTTTGTAAGCTAAATAATACTCTTTGTTTCAAATAAAAAAAAAATATAAAGTTTGAAAAAAAAATTGTTATTGTTATCCCTTGTGTTTTGGCTATAAATATGCCATGTAGTTGCCCAAATGAAATTTCTCATAAAGATGATGTCTGAACAAAAAAAAAGGTGCAGATAACAAGAGGGACTAAATGCCAACTAGAACTATCACTAAACATGACTAATACGTCCCTGACATATTTATAATGAGACCATGGGCCTCTGTGTTTGTGTACAGGTCAGAGGAGATTGAGAGATTGTGGATGTTACTGGTGGACCATGTGGCAGACATCTTGTCCTCCCCTGTCTGTATGGTGGCCAGCGAATACCTGTCCATACTGAACAAGTTGCTACCACAGCTCAGTGGACCAGGGATGGAGGGAAGGCTAGTCAACCAGCTGCTTGACTCATGCTGTTGTCCTCATCAGCAGGTAGGTACCATAGTGAAACATATAGGGGTGCTGTGGTCAAGTGGTAGTTTACATGACTGTGGATCTGAAGGTTGTGGGTTTGAAACCCATTGGCACAAACCACTAGTCCAATCTGGTAACCACTGAGAGAGATAGGTATGAGTTGAAAACATAAGTTTTTTGCTTAATGAATATTTGCATATCTCAATATTTTACCTCACCATAGCTCAGATTACAAATGTTGAACTGTTGTGACTGGTCAAAGTTAGGCACTGCTACATCCAGTTTCAATAATTAGGGTCCTCACACAATAAATATTGTTTACTGGCACAATATCTAAAATCTCCAAAGTTATGGACATGGAATTGAATAAAGAACTAAATGAACTGTGTCTGCCATCAAACTTCAGTCAGAGAAAACCAGTCCTGCTCAAATTTGGTCTTGGTGTTAATGGGTTCATTTCTTGACAAAAATCAATACATTTTATATGTGCAGGGCAGTATAGGGAGAGGGGTGTACATGGAGAGGGCAGTGGAGTTACTGTTGACCCTTGGGAAACAGGGGCGGTGTGACCTGGTTGAGGTAGGGAACAGACTCCTAGCCAGTGGGGACACAGACACTCGCCGCGCCCTTTTGGAGAGGCTGATTTCAGAGGACGACCCAGTCCTTACACTGGTGAGTGGGGAGGCAAGAATGGTAAAGCTATGAACTCTTGTCATATTGAAGAGAAAATAAGATTGCCTGATGAAATTTTTTTTACTGATATGTCATATTTGTATTATATATTGCGTAGTGTATACTTTCATCAGGTATCATAAAATTTTAAAGAAAACTACAACATTGCCTTATGCATTAAGTTTTTCCAATTTTAGACTGACTTTTTCACTGAGCCCTTTGGGATATTGCTTTTAAACATGGAATACATGTTCATTACCCTTGTTTAATTTTTACTGCAGTATTTTCTGTTTTATTGACAGGCTCTTGTTTTGTCAGAAATTTGACATAAAAACATGGGCTGTGTTAAATGAATGATTGGTACTCTTTATTTGTAACTGAAAAATTTGTGCAGATTTAAAGTTATTGTTTTCAAGTGAGAGAACTATTAGCAATATATTTCTCCTCTCCAGAGTTCCTTGCTGAAACACATTGTGAAGGAGGACTGTGTACAAAACAAGTGTATGGTGCTGGAACTGACAACCAGACTGTATCTAAATCAAAAACCTAGTCATGTGAATGGTGTGGAGTCACTGATGGACTGGTTCCAACAACATTCCTGCCTCATGCGTCAATACATTTCTCTGGGTGCCAAGTCATTGCCTGTACAAGCGATATGCATTAAACATAGGCTACAAGGTCAGGATAGAAGGTACATTTTCCCCTAATTATGGAGGTGGAAAACATTTGGAAATCTCAGAATTCTTCTGTTCTAAAACCAACCATCAGAATTTTAAATTTTCTTATTCATAGTCACTCTTTTTTGTGTTGTTTCAATCCCTAAAAGTCTTCATCCTACAATTCAAGCAGTGCTGTCCATTTTATCTTGAAAGTAAGACCCTGAACAGCATGTTATTAAAGTAGAATTCATCTTGTGATATGATACATATTACTAAGACTTTTGTGGTGCATAAATAAAGACAATGAAACAGATGCTTGAATGCATCTGAAACAATTTTCAAGTTAAGACCCTGACTTATGAATATATACAGAAAAGAAAAACAGTGCAGAGTAATAAAAATGTGAAGCTTAGGTCAGCAACCTTATTAAAGATTTTTCCATCATGTCCCATGATTTAAGTCAAATGAAATTTAAAAAAAAATATATTGTACTCTTTAAAGTGACGACTTATTGCTGTAGGAAATGATACTGCTTCTCTTATCATCATGTGAAGATACTGAAGGTTTAAGACTTCTTTATTTTCCCAATTTATTTTCCGAAATAGCCTATCTTTACATATTTTATTTTAGTGATTACCATATGATTCTGCAAGACTGGTGCCAAAGGGTCCATAGTAACAGTCTGGCAACCAATGAAACACAGAGACTATCTGCAGCTCTGGCAATTCTGGTTGCTGGGCAACAAGTCCTGGACTATATCTTAAGGAAAAAAGATACAGAGTTGGGAAAATGTTTGTCACGGTAAGCACCAATTCTGGGTTATATGAGTGTTGTGCTTAAGGTGAGCTATAGTGATCACCCTTTGTCTGTTGTCCATCATCAACAATATGATATTTGAAATCACTTGGCAGATATTGATGAAACTTGATGGTCCAGCACATTTTTTTGTGGCACCTGCTGTCCTTCAGTCGGATATGTTACCACTGGGCCTCAGTTCCTTATTTCATCAAGTTGCACATTTGTTCAAGAATTTTCTTGAGGTAAAGCATAAAACCCCTTTTTATGTTACCTGCTGTAAGCAGAGGTGACACATAGGGATCACTTTTCCGTTGTCTGTCCGTCCATCTGTCTGTAACACTTTTTCTTCAGCAGGTGACACACATGTTCCAGAGAATACTCTTGTTTCTTATACAAACTAAAGCTATAAAGAACTCTTTTTGATAGGGAACCAAAAAGATTTTACATTTATTTAAAAGAAAAAAAAAGCTTCTTAAAAATTCTTGTTTAAGTAAATCAACAGTTTCAAAAATTTGATTCATTTGTCACAAATGATAACCTCATGACCCTTAAAGTTTAATTCTTGATAATTAGTAACTAGGCTACAAGATTATACGCTGATTTCATTATAGTCATGATTTTTGTAGAAATTCTTCTCTGAAATTGTTGATCATAGTTCAATGTTTCATGACCAAAAGAATTACCTCAAAACTCAGGAAAGAAATAACTGAATTTGATTCGCCTGTCATTCAACATACATTGTGCCGAGACCTTCTTGAGCCCTTGTGTTGTCAACAATAAACTCTACTAAAATCATAATATAATCATTAACTCTTTTTATAGTGCCCCATTTGTCCATTATTCTTTATTAACATTTTTTGTAAACACTTTAGATGCCACAGTTTTGGCCCACTCTTCATGAAGCTTGGTCAGAATGTTTATCTCTTTGATATCTAGGATAATTCACATGGGTCTAAAATTGGTTCACTTTGTCAGATCTTAAAACATCTTAGAACACTTTAGAGGCCACATTTTTGGCTAAAATTTCATAGAACTTGGTCAGAATGTTTGTCAATGAAACTGGGTCATGTAGGGTGAAGATGTAAGTCACCAGGTCAAATCTTATTTAAACCTTGTGGGCAGAGGTACTTAGAGGTATATGTAACATTTTTTGCTCAGACTTCATCAGTACTAGTAACATAACCTGACTATGATGCCTTAAACATCAATTGACACAGGTCCATCTTGGCCCTTTTGTTTAATATAGAAAACATACATGTTTATGTTCTGCAAATGGGTTTGATTTAGGACATGCATGTTCATGTTTTTTTTTTTCAAATTTGAATTTGTATTCCTGACAAGGTTTGCAAGCGCTTGTCTGACCCTAATCCAGGATGAGAACACCGAGGTGCGTGCAGAAACTTGTAGGTTTGTGTCCCAGCTTCAGTGGAAAGAAAAAAAAGGAGTCCAGGTCTGTATGATACAATTCTTGTACATATGAGGGTTGTGTTAGAAATGTAAATTGAACAATTGATTGTAAATTTGTTAAAAAAAATATGTTCAGTTCATTGAATGCAAACATATCAATTTAGAGCAATTTATCCCTCATTTCTGGTACTATAATAGACATTCTTGATTTTTATTGTATATTAAACTTGTCCTGAAGTTGACCTAACAACACTCAGCACCTAGCCACTATTGTTTCTAGTCCCTGTAGGCTGACTTGGATTTTTAGCTCACCTGAGCACGTGTGCTCAGGATGAGCTTTTAGGATCGATGAATGTCCGTCCGTCCGTCGTCCACAATTTGTTCGTTTGCACTCTAGCATCTTCATTTTATGAGCAATTATCTTCAAACTTTATATCAATGTTTATAACCATAAAATCACGGCCAAGTTCGATTATGGCTGATATCGTACCATTAGGTCAGGAGTTATGCCCCTTTTAATATTAAAGAAATGCCATATTTCAAGTAGTTTACACTCTAGCATCTTCATCTTTTGAGCAATCCTCTTCAAACTTTATGGCAATGCTTATGACCATAAGTCTCGATTGAGTTCAATTATGGCTGAGATTCATCAATTAGGTCAGGAGTTATGCCCCTTTTAATATTAAAAAAATGCCATATTTCACTTTGTTTACACTCTAGCATCTTCAAACTTTATGGCAATGCTTATGACCATAATGTCTCGATTGAGTTTGATTATGACTGAGATCAGTTGATTAGGTCAGGAGTTAAGCCCCTTTTAATATAAAAAAAATGCCAGATTTCACGTTGTTTACACTCTAGCATCTTCATCTTTTGAGCAATCATCTTCAAACTTTATTACAATGTTTATGACCATAAGGTCTCGATTGATTACGATTAATGCTGAGATCCGTCAATTAGTTCAGAAGTTATGCCCCTTTTCATATTCAAAAAATGCCAGAAATCACTTTGTTTACACTCTAGCATCTTCATCTTTTGAGCAATCATCTTCAAACTTTATGACAATGCTTATAACCATAAGGTCTCGATTGAGTTTGATTATGGCTGAATGGGTCATTTAGGTCAGGAGTTATGCCTCTTTTAATACAAAAAATGCAAGATTTCACTTTGTTTAGTCTCTACCAACTTCATTTTTTTAACAATCATTTTTAAACTTTAAGACAATGTTTATGCCCATAATCTCACAATCGGGTTCAATTATAACTGATATTGACTTGTAAATTTAGGAGTTATGCCCATTTCACCATAAAAAAAAGCCAGATTTCACTTTTACACTCAAGCATCTTTATTTCTTAAGCAATCATCTTTCTCAGGTGAGCGACCAAGGGCCATCTTGGCCCTCTTGTTTATATGAAGAAGCCCTTCTGGCTGGCAATAGATTGGTTGTTCTACCCGGTGCCTCTGTACACACTGGGTCTCTCCAGTCACCTGTTAATAGTTAGATGTTGCTTTATGACTGAAATAGTGTCACAACAATGGTTAACACATTAACACATTTTTGTTGTCACAATTTTTTTTTCTATTTTCAGTATTCCAGTACACACAGCAGCGTTTGTTATGAGGTCAGTGGAGCACTTCTTTTTATCCTGTACCATGAATATTAATGATGCGCACCCCCCACCCCTTTGAAGAAAAGAGGGCATATATTGTTTTGCAAATGTCTGTCAGTCAGTCCGTCGATAGACTACTTCATTTCCGTTCTGGAGAACGCTTGGGCCCACATTTCTCAAACTTCATAGGGTGATTAGTCATGATTAGTAGATAACCCCTATTGATTTTGGGTCACTTGGTCAAAGGTCAAGGTCAGTGACCTCTAATGTGAAAATTGTTTCCGAACAATAACTGGAGAACACTTGGGGCCCACATTCTTCAAACTTCATAGGGTGATTAGTCATGACTAGTAGATGACCCCTATTGATTTTGGGGTCACTTGGTTAAAGGTTAAGGTCACAGTGACCTTGATGGGAGTGGGGGAGTATAGGGGGGCATAAATGTCATTCCAACAATTCTTGTCAACAATTTATCCTGTACTCAAAAAAAAATTCATGTATTAATTGACAATTTAATAAATGTTCATTGTGCATAGCAAGAACAAGAATGTTGCGTGTTAATGAGATTTTGCATAATCTTCTTTGGTTTGTGTAATAATCAAAGTGAAAGAGCAGTCTGTGATGAAATGGTGTTATACTGGGGATAAGTACATAAAAAAAGTTCCAAAAAGATTATTTTTTAATTTTAAAGTCATTTTTAGTGAGAATAGTAATTAATCATAGGGTAACATCAAAGATCAAGAGATCCCCAAATCAGATAGCTTGCACTGGGACTTCTAGATCCTTCATCCAAAATGGTTAATTCTGTTGATCTGTATCATGAAACTATTTAAAATGACTAAATCATGTCAGTGGACATTTAACCTACTCAAACATTCAGTATTGAAGTATAACTGTATAAAAAGTAGTTTCTAAAGGAACGTAGCTAGCATTATCCTGGTATGTGTGCATAACTTAAATTTTGAATTCTTTGTATAGAGACATCCTGACTAAAAATATAAAATACTCACCAAGCAACATTCAAATGTCTGAGTATAACATCAAAAGTCATTCAGCTTCACTCCTTTTCTTGTATGTGATTTTTGTTCAGTTGTTCCTGGACTTGCTGACTGGTCACCTGTCCTGGTGTGGGGATGTAGTGAGAATGATAGCCACCCAGCTCTACTGTCCAGGAGAACTGACCTGTATCCTGAAGGATAGGGAGTCGTCAAGGTAACTATTACATTTTACTGTTGTATTCATATGGTTACTTTTAATGAATTAAACAGTTTAATAAACTGAAGTGGGGGGCTATATAGGAAACACACTTGTCACATAGTGTTCCTACCTACACCCACATTACATGAAGACAAGGCGTGATCCAAAGGTAGTAATCACTCTTAGTGTTAGGTCAAGTTAACCTTTCCGATTTCCTTGGGATTTAGAAGGTACCAGTACATGTATTTTCAAATTTCTGCTCTTATTCATTACCAGCTTATGTTGATGATCTTTTCTTGAGAGCATATTTTTTGCATCAGCATAAATGAAAGGATGTTGCATTGTTTCTCTATCTATTTAATTATCCCCTGCCGATAGAATCGGGACGGGGATATTGTTTTGGCATCCGTCCGTCAGATATTCGTTTCCAAGCTATTTCTCTGCAACTACTTACTGGATTTTAACAAACTTTATATCCTCAGCATGTTTCGATTGGACCATTTAACCCAGAGTTATGGCCCCTGATTAGTTATGCAGTATGTATACAGAGTAACATTTGTTTCCATGCTATTTCTCTGCAACTACTGACTAGATTTTAACAAAACTTCATGGCAACCATCATTACCAATAGGAGATGCGCACATCCTCGGCATGCTCCGATCAGACCATTTAATGTGGAGTTATGGCCCTTGATTCGTTATGCAGTATGTATACAGAGTAACATTTATTTCCGCGCTATTTCTTTTGCAACTACTGACTGGATTTTAAATAAACTTTATGGCAACCATCATTATAGATGCGCATATCTTTGGCATGTTTCTGTTGGACCATTTAAGACAGAGTTATGGCCCTTGATAAGTTATGCAGTATATATATAGAATAACATTTGTTTCTGCACTATTTCTTAGTAGCAGTTTACTTGATTTCAGCAAAACTTAATGGAAACCATTGATATCAGCAAGAGATGCTCATATTAATGGCATGTACCGGGTGGACCCTTCAACACAGTAGCCTGCAATTTATTCCTTAAATGGTGCTGAATCATATTGTTTCCACTGAACTGACCAAACCACATGTACTACAGCACATATCATCATTTTTTGCCATCACACAATTTTTAGCTTACCTTAGCAAATGCTCAGGGTGAGCTATTAAGATCACCTTTCATCTAGCATCCAGCCAGATTTTTTCCATTTTCTTTTTATGCAAATTCTGACTTAACACTTTCTTCAAACAAGCACCAATCGGAGGGGGATATACTGTCTCTGACTGAGTCTTTTTAATCTGTTTTTATTATTTACAGGTTTCAGCAGCTCTTTGACCAAGAAGACAACAGTTTCTTCGCAGAACGAATTTATAATGCTTTTTGTTTACACTCCTGTTTGAAGGTTAGTACCTACTTGAATTAGGACCATAAGCGTATTGAACGAACATGATTAGAAGGTCATAATTTTCACAACGTGTGCTTATGGTTAGAGACCATTGCAGCATGGTAATGTACAAAGTCAATGTCATATGCCTTGTAATTACTTACTATATATAACTTCTTGAAATTTGAAACTTATAATTGACTGAAATACGTCTCTAGCTTCAGGTCATTGTAAAGTATTGAATTATGTCAGTAATGAAAGTTCATACTTGTTTCTGCTTCTAGCAGGACATCACAGTCACAATATTTACAGTCACATTACATATTACATTGTGTGTGTTTTAATCATCATGAGAAGTTTGGCTAGTACAATAAATCTAGTAAGTACTGAATAAACAGCATTATCCTTCCAATCTAGAACTAATTTTACATGATCCTGATATTAACATTGACACCTCTTCAGGTCACAGTTTTGAAAACAACTTTGGTATACATTTGCTTTCTTCAGGGCATTCATTACATTAGTTCCTTTCATGTTTCCAGAAGTGGATTGTGAGCTGCCATAATGATGGTTACACCACTACTCAAGGCTATCTTTCTGGCCTTGCTCCAGGCCTGGAAACTGACATAGGGGTTGTGAGAAGAGAGTTTGCCAGTGTTGTTGCAGGTGAGCTTTTACTATATATTCATATGTCACTGGGTGAGAAAAATGTGCAGCCTGATCAGGGCTAGTACTCAGGGCCTTTTGTTTAAAGGGCGAATGCTCTACTGACTGAGCTACCAGGCCGCATACACATCTTTCTCTCCTATTGTGAATAATCTGTACTGTGACATTATTCCCCTCCATTTTAGAATTTGTCCCAGAATTCTAGAAGTTATAGGGTAAATATTACAATGTTCATGTTTCGTTAGACAGGCCAAGCACCTATGCCACAGTCCCCAAGTTGGGCGCCAAATGTCACAGGGTGAGAAAAATATGCAGCCTGACCGGGGCTCAAACCCGGGGCCTTTAGCTTACAGAGCAAAGGCTGTACCCACTGAGCTACCTGGCAGCATACACAAATTTCTCCCCTGTTGGGAGTAATCAGTACTGTGACATATATGTCTGGCTTCACATAGTGATGACTGTTGATAATACTGCCTTTACACTGTCGTGATAAGACCAATCAGCAGAAAAGTACAGGTAACTGTGTCAATGATTTTATATTAATTATAGTCTTTCTTCTGTGTTTATGTGGTATATAGAGGTACCAATCACTTTCAGTGCTAGATTTAGTTAAGGCTTATGGTACTCAGGTGAGAGCATTAAAGCCACTATGACACCCTTTCCTGGGTAAAGTGGGGTCCATGGGATCCTGCATTAAACCAGAAAGAGCATGAGTTCCATGCAGTGTATTAGCATATTCCAGACATTTCACTAAATCTTTAAAATAAATATATCAATGACTATTATTACGGTACAATTTTAATGCATTAAGCAATAAATACCAGATATTGAGTTTTTGCAAATTCATTTATAATAAGAGAAATTGATTGCTTCAAATCTTAAAATCCTTGGGCCCGTTTTATTAAACTTTGTACAAACAATAAAGTGTCCATTAATTTCATTGCAAAGTAAAACATAATGAATGTGATCCATTCATTCATTGTATTATTTAAACTCAAATATTTTGTGAAAAAAAGATGTAGGAAAAAACATTATTGTACATCTATGAATTTATTTATGCAAAGTTCTTTTTTGCATGAAGTTTAGTGAACAGAGCCCAAGGGTTTGAGTCTGTGGATGCAGATTCGGGATATTGATGAATTAGGGCCAATGCTGTAATGAGCCCTTATTTTCTGTTTTAATCATCTGGTATTTCTGCATCTGTGCAGGACTTCCATACTTTACTACTGTCATTTCTGAAACAAAAACTTGTATATTCTAATGTAACAGTATCTTTCTAGAGGTTTACCCCTACCTACTTCATCTGTAATATATTTTTTCTGCTTTCTGCATAATCATATGTCAGCTAGTTGATTGATTCATGCTCCTGTGTTTCAAGTTCTACTTATATAGATACTTTCTTTCCTTTCACTTTATTCAGGCTCAGTATTCACAAGTACTGTGACAACTCCATACTGGCTGTGATATGTGGCCTGCTGTTGTTAAGTGACTGTGTTGGCATGGTGATTGAAGAGACTGAAGGAAGGAAGTTGAGACAGGATCTTATTGATGTCCAGCAAAATCATGTAGGTCCAGTCAAGTTTGCTTCTATTTTTTTTTAGCTCACCTGACCACAAAGTCATCAATGTAAGCTTTTAGGCTTATTCAGTGTCTTCATTTCTTGAGTAATCTAAATTAAACTTACTGTAAAATTACTGTAGTGCTTACAGCCATAAGGTCATGTTCTTATGGCCGGTATTGTACCATTAGGTCAGGAGTAGTCCTGTCAATAAGCCGCTTGGTGCGACATGCTATTTTTGGCATTGGTTGTCACACCTCTACCCATAGGGGATAGCGCCAAATCGAAAGTAGCATGCTATCACAAATCATGCGTACACAAATGTAGGCTAGGTCAGGAGTTATAGGATTAGCTCTAGATATATAAATTAGTGTCATTTTAACATGGTTTACACCTTAGCATCATTTTTAATGAAGTAATCTTAATCAAATGTGGAAACAATGTGGATCACCATAATAGCTTCCTGTGGAAATGTTGTTTGTACAGTGTAACTCACCTGAGCATTATACCCCTGCTTAACCCTTTACCTCATGAATATTCATGCACAAATTTAGGATTTGATGAATATCAATTTACTTAACTTAAAATGATATATGTAATAATGGATTTTTTCTTTGCTACATAGACTGCATTCAATATTGTATGAGCAAACAGAAGAGACCCTGATCAGATCTGGATGTCCTCTGTTTGCCAATAAGTCTATATGAAGTAAAGGGTTAACATAGTCAAGTAGGGGCTATGTAGGAATCATGCTTATCACATCCTGTCCCATCCATTACATCACATCCCATCTATCACGTCCTCCTATCATGTCCTGTCCTATCATGTCCCATCCATTACGTCCCGTCCCATCACCACCCGTCCATCACGTCCTATCCCATCATGTCCTGTCCATCACGTCCTGTTCCATCACGTCCTGTTCCATCACGTCCTGTTCCATCATGTCCCGTCCCATCACATCCCATCACATCACATCCTCTCCTACACACACATTACATGAAGTTTGTTAGTGTTATTTATTATGCCTTAAAGCAGCTATATTTCATTGTTCACAGATGATCAGTAAAAAGATGAAAAAAATGTGTGTTTTTAGCTCGACTATTCGTAGAATATGAGAGCTATTGTAGTCACCCTGGCGTCGGCGTTGGCGTTGCAGCTTTTGGTTAAAGTTTTGCGTGCAAGTTACTATCAACCTTATATCTCAATAACCATTTATGATATTGACTTGAAAGTTTATAAATATGTTCAGGGGCATCAGACAACCAAGGTAGATAACTCTTGACTGAATTTAATATGAATTATGGCCTCTTTTTAACTTAGAAATTTTGGTTAAAGTTTTGCATGCAATAGAAAATTTGGTTAAAGTTTTGCGTGCAAGCTACTATCTAGTTTGTATCTCAATAACCATTCATGGTATTGACTTGAAAGTTTACAAATATGTTCAGGGGCATCAGACAACCAAGGTAGATAACTCTTGATGGAATATATTACAAATTATGGCCCCTTTTTAACTTAGAAACTTTGGTTAAAGTTTTGCATGCAAGATACTCTCATGCTTATATCTCAGTATCAAGCATGCGATTGATTTGAAACATCTTTAATACGTTAAGGGGTATCATACTTTCATGGTAGATAACTCTTGATAGAATTTGTTACAAATTATTGCCCCTTTTTAACTTAGAAATTTTGGTTAAAGTTTTGCATGCAAAGATACTCTCATGCTTATATCTCAGTATCAGCATGGATTATTTGAAACATCTTTAATACGTTAAGGGGTATCATACTATCAAGGTTGATAACTTTTGATGGAATATATTACAAG
>CM037784.1:39328140-39378140 GCA_021229015.1 Solen grandis
TTATGGCCCCTTTTTTAACTTAGAAATTTTGGTTAAAGTTTTGCATGCAAGGTACTTTCATGCTTATATCTCAGAGTCCAGGCATGGAATTGATTTGAAATATCTTTAATATGTTTAGGGGTATCATACTATAAAGGAAGATAACACTTGATGGAATAAATTAAAAATTATGACCCCCTTTTAACTTAGAATTATGGTTAAATTTTTGCATTCAAGCTACTATCCAGCTTATATCTCAGAAATTGCTTGTGGAATTGACTAGAAAGTTAAGGTGTGTCTTCAAGGGCATCAGAAAACAGGAGGATAACTTTTGGACTGATGCAAATTATGGCCTTTTTCTAACATGGATTTTTGGTTTAAGTTTTGCATGCACAGTGTTATTGTGCTTATGTCTCATTAACTAGGCATGGGATTGATTTTAGACATCATAAATATATTAAGGGGTATCAGACTATCAAGGTATATCATTTTTTACTATTACTATGAAGGGAAAGAATTTAAATAGATTTCATTTGATTTACCAACAAGCATTTTGAATAGTCGAGCGTGCTGTCCTCTGACAGCTCTTGTTTCTACTCTCCCTCAGAAGTAAGATACCTATACAAATTATAAAAATAAAAAAAATATATATATATTTTTCTAAACCTGATCTGTGTGATAAAGATATAATGACCAACAAGTAGAATGGAAAGAAAAAGTTTGACAAGTACTGGGGTTTCGAACCCATAACCCCCAGTTTCAAGGCATTTGATAGTAATTTTTGCTTATCTATGAATGAGTGTGACTACCTTAAAAACTATCTTAAGTTTCCTCCCCAGATACGCTTCAGAATTCATCTCCATCACACTAGAAACATTTTTCTTTCCAGGGGAGCAGTCCCCCGGACTCCCCTAGTACTGACTTGACTATTTGAGTTTACCGTCGCTTCGACAGTATTTCAGTCATATAGCAACATCCAGATAATTACAGGTGGAGGAAGACCCCGAATGCACAGAGGCATCTGGGTAGAACCACCGACCTACCGCAAGCGAACTGGAAGGCTTCCTCACATGAAAATCTGAATAACCCTGCCGGGTTTCGAACCCACACGGTGAGGGGCTGAGTGAGTGTTAAAGTCAGCGACTTTACCCTTGGCCACGGAGGCCCCCCTAGTACTGACATCACAATCAAATTGTGTGCACCCCCATTCAAAAATTCTGGATCTGGCCCTGATTAATGTTGGTGAAGTATTTGTTTCCTGACAAGTGTAAGTTAAATCTATTTTTGTGAATGCCCACTTCGGGAAAGTCAATTAAATATAGAATATGGTTTTCCAGGAGTTTGCAGTACCACATGAAATTTTCTGTAACATGGCATCTTCACTAGGTCCGTGTAGCAAATTTGTAAGTTCAGCCTGTAAAGTGAGCACATGGATAAAAAGTGAATGTGATCAGTCATTTGGACAGCACATGAAAATAGAAAATCTAAATATAGGTTTTAAATTTTTTTTAAATATAGGTTCTTGACACCAATTCCTGTGATGGAGAAACCACCCATTTTCTAAGAATCACAAATGATTGCATTGGGTGAACTTGTGTCTGTTGATGGGTATTGATAGACCTAATACACACAGATAGTTAAAATTCAAATATTTAGTCGATGGCCATCTGTAACAAGCTGCTTTAACACTTTGAATAATGATTGATCATGATTAGACCAATCAGCAGACAAGTGCAGACAATTGTGTCAAGGATTTTTAAGAATTATAGCCCTTTTGTCTGTGCAAAGCAGAATGCAGGGGTTATCAACTTCAGTAATAGTTCTAGTTTATATTAAACACTTTAACAGATACAGTAGTTATGTTCTGCAAATGGCTCATACCACAAATTGGAAAACACTCTATACTTGTGCAAACATATGAGACTTGTGTGTGTGTGTGTGTGTACGATTACTTGCATCTTTTGTTTTCTTTTGATTTCAGTTTCATATACTGTCACCATCCCTGCGGAGAATGATAAAGGCAGCATTGGACCAGGACACTCAGACTGTTTCATAGATCTCTGCAGATTCTTTCCTGACATTTCCTTAGATTTGTGACTTAACGGTCATCTGCTATTACTGAATTTTAATAAAGTGTAAAAAAAAAAATCATGAGTTCGTATATTTACACACCATCATTTTATAATTTGAGTTGGTCAATGATCCCTTGCACACAATTTTGCCAACATTCATAATTTATGACAATCATCCCTCAAGGATCTATCTTAACTAGCTTAACTCTGTATCCAAAATCATTATAATCAATGATGATGATGATGTGGCTGATGAGACCTAGCTTGAAATAACAATGGATCATATTTAACCCTTTACCTCATGAATACGCATGTACAAATAAATGTCTTGACTTGACTTTTTGAGTTTACCGTCGCTTTGACAGTATTTCAGTCATATAGCGACGTCCAGCTAATTACAGGTGGAGGAAGACCCCGAATGCATGGAGGCATCCGGGTAGAACCACAGACCTACCGCAAGCCAGCTGGAAGGCTTCCTCACATGAAAATCCGAATGACCCTGCCGGGATTCGAACCCACGCGGTGAGGGGCTGAGTGAGTGTAAAAGTCAACGACTTTACCCTCTCGGCCACGGAGGCCCCTACAAATAAATGACTTGATGAATATTAATTTACTGAATTATAAATGGTATATGAACCAACGAAGTTCTCTTTGCCATACAGATTGAATCTGAGCTATAATATTGTATGAGCAAGCAAAGAAGACCCCAATTGAACAGCTCCTGGAATGAGCTGTCTGACCTGGGTCTGCTGTGTTTGCCAATGCATCAAAACACATGTATATGAGGTAATGGGTTAAGAATAAGATTGTGATATACACTGTGTAGCAAAACTGTAAATCAAGTGGATTTCATGTTTGTTTTATGATCCAGTGTTCCAGCTAGCCCTAAATAGCAGGGCGGATCGCCCGTTCCCCAAAACCACCCGCCCTGTTGCCCTTTGATCTACCCTGTCTTAGATCTAACCGCCCTCCTGCCCTTTGATCCAACTGTCCCTTTGTTTCAAATAGGATGTTTTTTACATCAGTTCATTACTCGTCATTTGCACAGTTGCAGCTTGCCAGTATTGATTAACTGTCGTGTGGTAGCTCCGCCCTGACATACAATCCGACCAATCAGACGCTAAGCTGCTTGTCATTAGGATTCGCGAGCTATATACCTTGCGTAATCACAAAGTGAGTGTAATTATAAACAATCAAACTGATGAAATCAAGTACTTAAGGAAATAAGCAGGTAATTAATGCAGTTACTGAAAGGAAAAATGGTTTGTATTTCAAAACATCAAATGATATGTCTGTGATTATATTGAATCGTAAAATGATTTTGAATCATTTTATTTCGATAGGTTATGATATACGCACCCAATCTCTTTAATACGATTAAAAATGCCATAGAAAAGGCAAATACTAAAGTCGCCCGTTCGAATCGTACTATATCCTCGTTCTTCACACGTACGGAAACAACCGAACGATGCAGGTATATTATTTCAATATATATAAACTTACTATGACGAAGGCATTTTTTTTTTAGAATTTATGATAAATATTCATTCTAAATGTAAATAATGCCATCATTTTTACAACACCGGCCGATTATTTTGCTAGTTGTACAGTGCAGTGCACAAATTTGGTTTTAACTAAATGATTTATAACATTAGTACGACTTTTTTTTCAATTAACATGACATGAAAAGAGGAAAAACAACGAGAACATTCCAGAATTGATCGGAGATTTATTTAAAATGCAAGCGTGGGTAACCCTTTAAGGTACTGTACTGCACTACACTGTACACTATTAATCATAAATATTTTTTTGAGAACTTTTTTTCTGTTTTGGCTTTTCAGTTCTTGAAAAAAAATTCTGTTATGACATTTCAGTTATAAAAAGTTTCCAAGGAAAAAATGACCTCAAAATGCACGTAACAAAGTTGCAGAAAATAAATTATTGCAATTAATTGGTCTTTTAAAAAAAGGGAACTGATAGTAATAATTGCAAGTAAGTAGATCTACTATAACTTATAATGACCACAATAATTATCATAGATATCAAGATCTTATTATTCATTATCTATTTTTCACATTTTCTTATTACCGGTACATTCTTTATTCATTATTAATTTTCTCTACACTAAAGATAACTAAATATTTTTCTTCTATCTGTCATTCCAAAAATAAGACCTGGGTTTGAACTATTGAGCACTTTTTCCAGTCTGCATGGTAAAATTCAAATTTTATTTTTTAATAAAAAAATAATGCTAGGCTACATTATGCCCTGCTGTCTTGTATGGCACTTTAATAAATGCAACAGCTGGCAATGACTTTTATGAAAAAAAAAAGATATAAAATGTAGGTAATCTTATTAAGTTTTCTTCCTTATTTTAGTGACAGTGACCAAACAGCGTCATCTAAAACCTGAAGGACACACACACACACTTGTTTCATAAAAAAAACCTGCCAATAATAAATTTTTAATCAAAGTAAGGTCTGAGTTTGGCTGTAGCAGAGAGAAGCAATCCAAAATTTTCTCATTAAAATTCATACTTTTTTTGAAACCTATAGTCCCCTCCGGCTTTGCCGGTAGGGGACTAATAAAACAGCTTGTTGACTGGTATTCATATATTTTTTTCTGAGGTTAGATACTGGATGAAGAGAATCTAAAAAAGAAATCATATCCTTGATTAAAAAAAATGAATTGCTCAAATACATAAAAGAATCAGACTAGGTTTCATTATTTGCAAAATACAGCCAGAAAACCCTCCAAATGCCATATTTAATGGGTAAATTTTCAAAATTTTCTTGGGGGAACCCCCCTTGCAGGAGGGGGGAACCCTCTCCCGCACCTACCCCCTTCTCGTCGCTGAGCGACTCGAAGTGCCCTTCTGAGGTACTAGCACCCTGCCCCTTTCAAATCCTAGCTGGAACACTGTTATCCATTGTTGAGTTTTGATTAAAAATTTTACCACTTACAGAGATCAATAATAATAATTGAAACATAATCAAGATTACAAATGTGAAACACATAGAAACACCCAGTTGAAGAGAAAAATCTGGCATAGATCTTGCAGAAGCTGAGTATTGCAAGATGGAATAATTCAAGACCAGAATAATTACAAATAGATGATGATGAAAAATCCCATCGTCAGACACCTATGGTCATTTCCTTTTGTCACGTCATCAGAATCCACCACTGCACACTATATAGTTCTGTAAATGCAGTTGCAGCTACATATTACAGTTGTAACTACATATTACATACATAGTACAGTCGTAACTACATATTACAGTTGTAACCACATACAAGAGGTGATTCACGAATTTTGAAACACTTTGTAACAGCGTATAATTTTAAACTGATATGCATTTTACTGTAACAAATGCTCAATATGCGATCCATGCATGTTGTAAATGAGTCTACATCGCTTTTGCCATGACTGCAAGGTTTTATTTATAACTGTTGGTTCTAATTTTTTCCGTTCATCCTTTAATGCTCATTTAAGGCCTACCAAAGTGTATATTTTATGTTTTTGTAAACGTCGTTTTAAGATACCCCAAATAGCAAAATCCATTGGTGCTGCATCAGGAATTTTGGGCATCCATTCTTCAGGCGTTACAAAGTTGATTTTTTGTTGACGCAAGTGTGTGTTTTGAGGTATGACTGGATGCACTATCCTTGTGGAAGATCATGTCTTTAATTTGGTCTCCAGGAAACATTCTGGGAAGATCTTTATTGACAAAAGGCTTCAGAACTTTATTGATATAGAAGTCTGAATTGACTTTTACACCTTTATCAATAATACAGATATCCGTTTTACTATGGAAGCTTACGCCTGTCCAGGCCATGAATCCTGGAGCAAATGAATCACATTTTACAAACAAAAACATCATGTACTCCTTTACGGTTATAACAAACCCGACGACGACCATAGCTGCCACCGAGATAAAACATTGCCTCATCGGTGGTGACAAAATTTTTCAACTGGTTGTTATTTAAACGTAAATACAGACGCCATGAACGTTGACGTCTTTAGTAGTATAATAGTGAGAGAGTCTAGGCCACCGGGTCTAACACACTCCCTCGTTTTCTCAACTCGGGAGTGTGTTAGACCCAGTGACCTAAAAACTTCCACTATTATACTACTACTATATATTTATAATAAAAAAATCAAAAAAATCACACTAATGTAAACTTTAAAAAAAACAACAATGAAAAAAATAAAGAAAATTATGTTTTTTCCTGAACCATTTTTTACCACTCTGAATATGGAGGAGGGTTTTCTAACGTATTATAAAAATTCAATATTATACAGTTTTTATATTTTTGGATATTATCTAGAACTCAGTTATCTGTAATTCTTGTTCATAAAAACTACCTATAATGTCTTCATCTTTTAAATCTTTTATTTTATAAGTAACAGGATTTGTATTTAAAACTTCTTTAATTACAAATATTTCTCTAGTCCAACGAGTAGTATAACCCTTTTCAAATTTACTTTTCTTTTTTGTTATTCTTACTCTATCTCCAACTTTGAATTTAGGTTTCTTTTAATTAAACTATTTTTCTATAATTTTAAACATATGTTGTTTCATAGTTCCTATCCAACGTTCTACTACACTAGATTTTTCTTCATTCTCTGTTGAATATAACTTTATGTTATTATCCTTTAACAATTCTTTTACTTGTCGATTATAAAATTCAGATCCTTTATCTGACCAAATTTTTTTTTTTAAAGGAATTAACCAACCATATTTACTAAAAACATCTATAACTGCCAATAAATATTTATAGTGTTTATTTTGTTTTGAATATTGTTGCATATCTACTAAATCAACAGCCCATATTTTATCTATTGAATCAACAAAAACACGTCTTTTAAATTCATCTGCTAATTTATCCCCTTTTTTTTTTCTATAATAATTTTTTTTTTTTTCCTTTTTAAATAGCTTAAAATTGTTTTCTTAAAAAATGGCAGATCGAAAAGTTTGTACAAAATGTAAAGAATATAAACTACTAAGTGAATATTACAAACAAACAGGAAGAAGATTTGGTATTAAATCTGCATGTAAACAATGTCTTAAGCCTAATCAACAAAAACATTATCAAAACAATAAAGAAAAGTATAAAAAAGCGTATCAAGAGTTTATTGTTAGAAATCCTGATTATATGAAAAATTATCCTATGACTGTGAAACACTATAGACAAAGTCCAGCTGCGGAGCATTATGGAACAACTCGGGAACCGCTACAAAGTACAGTGGAACACAGTGAAACACCTAATTAAAATTTATTTCTTTTAAAATGAGACCAAGAAATTTTAAAGATCTTATTACTAAAACTATTATTGATGATATAGATGAAGAAAATATAATTAAATATATTAAGTTATTAAGAAAAAGAATAGTTATTAATAACTTTCCTTTGAAAATAAAAATAATAATAACAAGTGAATTTTTAACCCCTTTAGATACTGATATAGTAGAGAGTCATTACTCTCATCCTATTGAAGTTATTAAAACACAAAATAATATAAAAGAATTCTATAATAGTTTGAGAGATAAATTTGAAGCTTGGATAGATAAATTTCAAGAAAGAGGATCTGGTTTTGTTTTTAGAAATATCAAAAGTGTAGAAGTAAAACAATATAAATATGATTATCAGAAAGCTTCATCTTATATACCTATTCAATTTAAATCAAGTAATATTATTAATGTTCAAAATAAAGATGATAATAAATGTTTCTTATGGTCTATATTATCAAAGTTTTATCCCGCTAATAAACACAAAGAAAGAGTTACAAAATATAGAGAATATGAAAATAAACTTAATATGAAAGGAATTGAATATCCTGTATATATAAAAGATATTCCAAAAGTAGAGAGACAAAATAATATATCTATAAATGTTTTTGCATTAAAAGATCAATCTAATAAACAATCTTTATATCCAGTTTATGTTTCAAACAATGTTTCACAGCTGGAACAAAGTTCCATAGAAAGTGAAAATATTGCAGAGCAGCCGTTCCGTGTAGTTGATCTCTTATACATTGAAATTAATGAAAATACACATTATTGTTTAATTAAAAATTTAGATAGTTTTAGATGTGATAAGAATAATCATAAATCATTTACATGTAGAAATTGTTTACAAGGATTTCAAAGAGAAACAACACTAATTAATCATAAAGAAATATGTTATAATAATAACTAAAAAATATTCTTAAATTTAAAAATTATCATTTTAAAAATAAATTATCATTTGTTATATATTGTGATTTTGAATCAAATAATATTCCTATATCAACAACTACTCCAAATCCTAAAGAATCTTATACAAATAAAATATTTAAACAAGAAGTAAATAGTTATGGAATATATGTTAAATCTAATTATCCAAATATATATAAATCAAAATTAAAAAAAAAAAAAATATTAAAAATATGAAGAAGAAGAATTTCAAGAAGCAACTGAATGTTATATTTGTGAAAAAGAATTTGAAAAACAAAGTGATAAAGTAAGAGAACATAATCATCTTTCTGGGAAATATAGAGGAGCAGCATGTCAATCATGTAATACAAAAGAAGGTAAAGTAACAAAGTTAATACCTGTATTCTCCTTTTCTAATTGAAGAACTTATGAAATATGAAGATGATTATAATAAAGTAAAACTTCTTTCAAAAAGTTCAGAAGAATATATTTCTATAGATTATGGATCATATTATAAAAAATTAAGATTCTTAGATTCTTATAGATAAATATAAAAGAAAATCTAAGAAGAATATAATCATGCTCAAAAAGTTTTCTCTCATTATAAATGTAAATCTTTAAAAGATTATCATGAATTATATTTAAAGACAGATGTTTTAATATTAGCTGATGCGTTTGAAAAATTTAGAAGTTTTTTCTTAAAACACCACAATATAGATCCTTGTTATTGTTATTCTGCTCCAGGATTAACATGGCAATGTGGACTAAAATATACAGGTATAGAGTTAGAATTATTAACTGATATAGATATGTTGCAAATGTTTGAGAAAGGAATAAGAGGTGGTTTCTCTGGGGTTCTAGGTCCTAGATATGTAAAATCTTATAATAAATATACTCCTAATTATGATGAAAATTATAGAATTATAGATGATTATGAAGAAGAAGAAGCGTTAAAAATATTAAAGAATGGAGGAGATTTAAATGAATTCTTTGAAGAAAAATTCTTATTATATTTAGATGCGAATAATCTTTATGGATGGGCAATGTCTCAACCTCTTCCAACCAAAGATTTTAAATGGGAAGAAGATCCTAATTATTATAAAGATATTCCAAAAGGTAGAGGTTGTATAGTAGAATGTGATTTAGAGTATACAGAAGAGTGTAAAAATAAAACAATTAAATATCCTCTAGCACCTGAAAAAATGTGTGTAAAGAAAGAAGATCTTTCTCCTTATCAATTAAAATTATTAGAAAAAGAATATATAAAATTAGGAATGAAAGTTACAAAAGTTCATAGAACAATTTCATTTGAAGAATCAGATTGGTTAAAGAAATATATTAATTTTAACACTGAACAAAGAACTAAATCAACATCTGACTTTGAAAAGGATCTTTGGAAGTTAATGAATAATAGTTTCTATGGAAAAACTTTAGAAAATATAAGAGGAAGAAATGAAATTAAATTACTTACTGATGAAGAAGAAGTAAGAAAATATATAAATAAACCTAATTTTAAAGATTCAATTATATTCAATGATAATCTTATTGCAATTGTAAATAATGTTACTTCTGTTGTATTTAATAAACCTATTTATTTAGGACAAGCAATTTTAGATTATTCTAAATTATTAATGTATCAATTTTATTATAATGTTGTTAATAAACTATGGGAAAAGAATGAACTAGTTGCTTCAGATACTGATTCAATATTTCTAAATATTAAAACTCATGATGTTTATGAAGATTTAGAAAAAAAAATAAAAAAGTAATTGGAAAATTTAAAGATGAATTAAATGGAAAAATTATGAATGAAATAGTTTTCTTAAGAAGTAAAGCTTATTCTTTTACTTTAAGTGAAACACTACTGAATTCATCCGACTGCGTAGCACAACAGGAAATAAAGAAATTAAAAGGAATAGGTAAAACAACAATAACTAAAGATATAAAGTTTGAAAAAATTTTTTTTAAATAAAAATTTTATAATGGAATATATACTTTACCATTTATATAACTTCCATGCAATAAATCCAGTTAATGACATTCCACAAATAATAAATACAATCTCTCTATTTTTTTGATCTTCAGAAGGAGTATAAAAATCACTTAATGTAGGTTCTTTAGGTAAAGGTTCTAATTGTTTACCTGTGATATAGTAATATTCTTTCATTGCTTCATCAACATCATCAAAGGTTTTTACAGCATGATCTTCCTTTTTCGTTTGTTCATTTAAAAAATCTAATCTTTGTGTTCTTTCTTTATTCCATTCATCACGTGCAGATTGTAATTCTTCCATTGCTTTATCATGTCTTTTTTTCTCTTCATCAGCATCCTTTTTACCAATATGAGAAAATAAATAATTACTACCTGTAAAGGCTAATGCGTTTGTTAATGCTCCACCAACCATCATCGCTATTGCACTTGCCATTTTATATGGAACAAGTTCCAGCTGTGGAACGGCTGTATAACACTGTTAAACACTATATTTTATTAAAACATAAAAAAATAAACTACGCTATTTATGACTTCATAATATCATCAGGAATAATACCTTGCTTAACTAAGAATTCTTTTGTATAAATAGATAATATAATATCAAGAGTTAACATTGAAATATCTTTAAAATCCATTTGTATTTTGGTTGTATTTGTTCTAAAAAGTTTTCTAATTAATTCTGAATAACCCACTGTAAAAGCAGAAATCAATACTCCATGATAAGCTGTATTAACAACAATTTTTTTTTCATCCGCCATTTTTTAGAAAACAAATTTATGAACTTTGTTCAGCTGTAAAACACTGTGAAACATTAATAAACTTTGTTCAGCTGCGGAGCACTAAAGATTAAATGGATCATATTCAACTTTTTTTTGTGGTTCAACTTTTTCTTGTGGTTTAATTTCTTTCTGCATGTGTTCCATAGTTGGACTTTGTTCATAGGGGTTTACTTGTTTAGAATTATACATATATAATCCTAATCCAACAACTCCAATTAGACATAAAGGTATATAATTTTTGTATATATTTATACTACCATAGTCCAGTTGTGGAACACTATGTTGAACTTCTTTAACTTCATCATTTTCTTTTGTAGCCGGACTTTGTCCGTCCTCTTTTGTAATAGATTTTTTATTTTTTCTATTTCTTTTCTTTTTAATTCAGCTTTCATTTTTTTTGCTTTTTTCAACTCTTTTTGGGTTTTTACTTTTTTTAAAGGATTGGTTTTTTTTTTTTTTTTATGTGATATTTTCACTTTTTTCAACTAGTGTATTTTCAACTGGTGTATTTTCAAATGGTGTAGTAAAGTGCTCCGCAGCCGGACTTTGCCCGAAGTCAATATGACTAGCAGTTGTTAGCACAGCAGTAAAAGGAGCAAGATACATTCCATATCTATAATACAATTCACAACAAGTGTTAGTTAAAGCATGATTGATAAATGGATCTTCTTCTAAATCTTGTATTAGTTTTGGTGGATTAACAACATTAAAATATTTTGATACACCCATAACATATAAATTAATAAAAGAGTTTCCTAATGTCTTAGTCATACTTGCCCCTAATCTAGCTTCATATCTGCAGTATAGTTTGTTTATTTGTTCTGGTGTTATTGTATCAATATCTGACATTTGTAAGTCTTTACCAAGATATTGTTTACTTCCTCCACCAGCAACAATAGCTGATAATCTTTCTCTTTTTTCATTTTCATTATGTATATATTCCGTAGTGGAACTTCGTTCCAGCCGTTCCGTAGCATTATTCTGTGGATTTGGTGTTTCTAATTTATCCTTTAAAATTTCTTCAGCATTCATTTTTAAAAAATTAAAAACAGTTTTAAAATATTTTTCATAAATAAAATATTGATTTACAATTGTTATATATTTATAACTAAAATAACCTATAAAATTTAAAATACATATATTGGTAAAAAAATTTAATATGGACAAAGTCCAGCTGTTAAACACTACAGACAAGCTGTTAAACAAAATCTCCATTTTAAACAACTAAATAATTTGTAGGTTGATCAGTTTTTAAAATTAATTTACTATGTTTATTTTTTTTCAATTCTTCTTTAATTCTTTCTCTTTCTTCTAATGTAGGGATAACATCATTTTCTCTTAAACAGTTTTCAAAACTATCCCTGTCCTTAGTATAAAAAATACATAACCATTTTGTTTGTTCCCTAAGATCTTTTAAAACTGAATTGTATCTTTGTGAAATAACCCATACACTTTGTTCAGCATGTCTACCAGAAAAAGCTAACTCTGATAACATATCTCTTTTCTTTGTTAATTGTTTAGTTGCACTACAATCATCTATAATATATAAAGTAGGGATTCCTTTATATTTATTAAAAAATATTCTTAGTAGTTCTTGTAGTTTTTCTTCTCCATTATATGTTCCACAGCTGGACTTTGTCCATACAATAGGATTAACAATTATTAAATTTTTAGTTTTAGGGTTTAGTACTTTGTCATTATAACATTATTTAGTAATTATTTAAGGTATATATAGTAATTATTTATAATTATTTAAGGAATATAGTAATTATTTAGTAATTATTATAATAATACACAATTCCTTTAAATCTACCCTCATCAAAATTAATTTGTGCATCTTGTATAACAAATAGATAAACATTTATTGGCTCATCCGATCCTGCGTCTTTCGTTATTTGTATAGTTATACCTTCTGATGCATTTTCAATTCTTCTCCCTGAACCATGTAGAGAGTTATCATCCGTTGAACGTAAATCTAACCATAATGCATAACTGTTTGTTAGATATTTTTCTAATGTTACATTGGAGAAATTTAATTTTTTTATCATCTTAATAATTTCTTTATCATATTTTGAATTAAAAGCAAAGAATTTTTTTATCTCATCCCACTGTTGATAAGCTCTCATTCCTTGACTGTATAGTTGATTTGGTACTCCTTCTATTGTTATTTCTACTTTTGTTATTTTAGGATTAAAATAATGTTCTGTTGATGTTCTATCTAGATCTTCAAATAACATTAGAATACCTTTCATACTTCTAGCTGGAACATTTAGATTAATATTCCAAAGTGTATCAGATTTGTTTTTTGTTATTTTCCTATGTCTAAGTATTCTATCATATAAAATAACCATCTTACCACTAAATCTATTTCTAATTATTCTAGCTAATTCAACTTCAGAAACACTTTCAAATTCTAAACAAATATTCTTAATAACGTAAGAAGCATTTTTGTCAGTAGATTTAACTACTTTATTATAATCATTGAATGTAAGTTCATATTCGAGTCTATCTCCTAGAACTGCTTGATAAAAAGGTATATCTGTTTCTAATAATTCAAAGTCTAAAGGAATACAAAATTTATTTCCATAAGCTTTTGCAATAGCTTCATCTTGTGTATCTGAGGAAGCATTACCAGCTCCAACCCTATGTCTTAACATGTTTATTTTACCAATTCCTTGAAATGCCATATTTTCACGTTCTGTAGGAGACTTCCATAAATCGATATAACAATGAAATATATCACTATCATCAATTGACATTACTTCATTTCCAGATATTTTTATTGTTGTTTTCTTAATTATTGATCTTCCTATATTTGGATATATTGTTGCATTTGCATCACTATCACTTTTGATTTCAATTTCAAATGCTAATCTTGTTGTTTCAGGAACAATAACATCATTACCACTTAGATTAGGAAATCTTACTAACAATTGTTGATTTTGATCAATAGTTGAAGGATTATTGCTTATTACAACACTTTGACGAATACCTCTAATACCTCTAGATTCTCTTATTCTTCTGTATGGGTTTAATTTGTTTCCGTAAGCTGCCATTTTTTAGAGGGAAAAATAGAACTTTGTTCCAGCTGTGAAACATTTTTTTAATGTTTAAAATGGCAGAAGGAGGATATGATTTTGAAAATCCTGTATATGATGAAGATGATTATGATGATTATGATGATGATGTTGATGATGATGAAGATTATGAAACTCCTCTTATAAATAATGATAGACAAAGTCAAATTACTCATATTGAGGATAATACAAGAACACAATTAATAATAGAACAGAGAAAAGATATGGTTGATAAATATTTTAAATATTTAGAAGAAAAATATGAAGTAAAATCAGAATATATCGATATTACAAACTTTAAAGTTATAGATAATAAACTATATTTAAAAGTTCCAGGTAAAGAAGAACCTATTAAACTTACTAAAGGTAATAGTTTTATATCTTTGAACACTTTAGAGGGTAAAATTGGAAGAGGTGCAATTAGAAACTTGTTGAATATACGTTATGAACCATTATCAAAACAAGCTAAAGAAAAATTACAAAATGTAGAAAGAAACATTCCAAATGTTGATAATATAGAAATGATTGATTTACCTAGAGCAGTTGAAACTGCAGTGAATACTGTTGAAACTGTAATGGAAACATCTTTTTCTGAAGAAACTATGGTAAAAGAAGTTTATACTGGTGTAGATCAAGGAACTCAGACAATTATAGATAGAAGAGAAATGGATGGAGTCCTTAAAGCAATGACCACTGTAAAAGAACTTTTAAATAACTTAGCTGAACTTTCTGAAACAAATAAAAACTTAACAAGAGAAAAAAGTAAATTAGAACAAGTTAAGAAAGATAATGATGAATTCCAAATAGAAAGACTCACTGAAGAAATATCAAAGTTAGAGATAGAGAGAAGTGGAAGTTAATTGTTAGTATTTTAACTGCTATTGGAATGATTCTTGGTGTTATTGTTGAGACTTTTATTCCTGGTGGTGGTGGAACTGTAACACCTAAACCTCCTGGGAAAGGAGGAAATGTAAGAGATTGGATAAAAAAACAATTATCAAATATTGCTAAACTATTAGCAAAACTTGCAGGTAAAGCGGTAGAAGCATTACCAGGGATTATTGGAGCTATTGTAGGATGGTTATTAAAAACAACAGGAAACGTTGTTGCATGGTTTGGAAATAATTTATGGGCTTTATTAATTTTAGTTGTGGGAATGATATATACAGCTGTTACCCGTTAGTGTTTTACAGCCATTAGAGAACATACTCGTAAATAAATAAAGCTAAAAGTCCTGCTGTAATACTTCCTATTATAATAGCTGTTTTATCATCTTCATGTTCATCCGTTGTTTCAATGATTTCACTAGGTTTTATTGGTTCACTAGGTTTTATTGGTTTTATTGGTTTACTTATTTCTGGTAAAGATTTTTTTGTTGGTGTACCACTTATATCTGTGGGTTGTGTAGTAGTAGGAACAGGTTGACTATTTATTTCATTATTTATTCCAAGTGTTTGAATTTTTTCTTCTTCTGCAACTACAATTTCATTATTATAATCTTGTATTGTTCCAATTCTTAATTCCATATCACTAGGAGACATATATAATCCTATTCCATAAACATAATCAACTTTACTTCTTGCATATTTTAATGTGTTTTCATATCTTGTTATTTGACTAGGTATATCTATAGGACTGTTTATAACATCTTCAATGTTAACTAAAAATTGTTTTTGAGCATCAAATGCCATTCCTATTCCTAAAATATCTGTTCTAGTTTGAGATTGTGCTCCAAGAATAGACCAACAATATATTCTTATAGACTCATTAATTCTTTCAACTCCTGCTTGTGTAAAACCTTTTGACTCATCAAGAATAAAAGTTGTCCACATGTTTTTAAATTCATCTGGTTGTTGGATATAATCAATAGAAATTAATTTTGTATAAGTCTTATTTTTAACAGGACCTCCAGATCCAAAAGTAAATCTATATGTTCTAAAAACAGATAAATCAAAAACATTAAGAGAATTTCCCACAAAATAAGTTTTTTTCCAAACATTTGAATCTTTTGTATATACATAACCAAGACCACCACCATCTTCTTTATATCTCCAATCTACATTAGGATTTACATTAAACTCTTTACATACTCTTTCATAAGCTTCTTTGTTATAAATATTATTAAAAGCATTCCAACTTTTATCTTGTGGAAGAGGAATAGATAATTCAAATAATATTCTTCTTGTTTGATAATAAATATGAAATAAGAATAAAGAACCTGTTAATCCTCCCGCATTTATATGATTTTTTATATCAACTCCACATCCTGTACTTGCACACCAAATAGCAAAGTTTAATTGATTCTGCCAAAATAACATCCAATCACTTTCCCACCTTTCTACTATTTCTTGTGATGTAACTTTAGGTAATAAATATTTTTCAAATATATTAGGGAAATCTACATTAAAACTTTTGTGTAGAGCAGTGCCCTGCAACCGTTCCGTAGCCGTTCCGTTTCCATCTGATGAAATTATTATTTCTTGGTTTATAATGTTAATATTCTTTTTTTTAAACACTCCTCCATGTAAATAATTAACATCCTCATTATATTTAAAAGCTTCAGGGATCATTTTTTATCGGTAAAAAATGTATCATATAATTTCTAATATTGATAAACCTATAAACTTACAACAATATATAGATAATAAACATGGAGATAAGAAAATTAGATTAAAAAGTTTTAATTATACTATAGGATGGTATAATATAGAAAATATTCAAATAATAGGTTTTTCAAATTCTCCACTTAAACATTTAAAAAAAAGAGATGTAGGTGATTTAGAATCAATAATAGAAGCATTTAAAAATCAGATAGAATTGCATGAAGAAAATTTAAAACTAACAGAGGATGAGGAAATGAAAAAGAGAATAAGAGAGGAAATAAAAAGATTAAAAAGACAGAAAGATTAGAAGAGTTAGAAAAAATAGAAAGAATGGAAAGAGAAAGAGAAAGAATAGAAAGAGAAAGAATAGAAAGAGAAAGAGAAAGAATAGAAAGAGAAAGAGAAAGAATAGAAAGAGAAAAAATGGAAAAAGAGAAAATAAAAGCTAATATTATTAGTAATTATAAACAATTATATATTCACCTTGAACAAATAAATAGTACTTATAATTTTCATAATGGAGCACCTAGTAAAATCTTAGGAGTTGTTCCTGTTGAAAATAAATCATTTGGAGATATTGTTCATATTATTTTTGATAATTCAGAGTATAAAAAATTAACTATAGGAAATATTTCTGAATTAACTATAAGTGTTTGTGATGAATGGGGGAAAAAAATAAATAATCATGGATTACCAATGAGTTGTGTTTTAGAGATCATCTAGGGAACTGCTGGAACTTTGTTCCACTAAATTATATAAAATTTATTTTTTATCAATAAAAATGAATCATATAATTTCTAATATTAATAAACCTATAAACCTACAACAATATATAGATAATAAACATGGAGATAAGAAAATTGGATTGAGAGGTTTTACTTATACTATGGGTTGGTATAATTTAATTGGACAATGGATTGATACTAACATTCGTAAATCCCCACCACCCAAAAAAATAATTTCAGATGGTTTTTATAATTTTCAACAAATAGTTGATGTATTTAAAAATTTTGACAACAGAATAACATTAACTGTTGATGAAAAAAATGGTATTGCTTGTTTAAAAGCAGAAGAATACCCAACAATAAGTTCAGTTAGTGATATAACCTATGGATTAATAATAACCAAAGAATTAAGAAAAATGTTAGGATTTAAAGAGAGTCATTATTTGGAAAATTCACCTCTTCTTAACCTCCCATGCTATGGTGAACAATCAATAGATTTAGTTCCTTATAAACAATTATATGTTCACCTTGAACAAATAAATAATACTTATAATTTCTTTGATGGTGCACCTAGTAATATTCTTGGTGTTATTCCTGTTGAGAGTAATCAATTTGGAGATATTGTTAATATAAACTTTAGTAATCCAGAGTATAAAAAATTAACTATGGGAAATATTTCTGAATTAAATATAAGTGTTCGTGATGAAAAAGGACAAAAAATAGATAATCATGGATTATCAATGAGTTGTGTTTTAGAAATCATCTAGGGAACTGCTGGAACTTTGTTCCACTAAATTATATAAAATTCATTTTTTATCAATAAAAATGAATATATTCGGTTTTAAAAGGTATATACTAGATAATAGTAAGATAGATTTATATTTTAATAATTTAAACTCAAATTTAGAAAGTAAATTATTTAATAATTTAAAGTCAAATTTAGATAGAGAATTACTTGACACTTTAACAAAATTAGACCTTGTGGTAAAAAGAATAGAGGAATCCTTAAAAAACATTACAATAAGTGCTGAAATAAAAGGTTCTTTATTTAAAGGTAAGGTGTTTTCATTTGGAAATGCCGGTAGAGAAAAAGATGTTGGTTATGTTGTGATAAGGCGTGGTTATATTACTGGTATTGGTCTGTCGAGTAAAAGGACAAGTGGTGAAGTGCGAGTTGGTGTGTTGGTTGATGGAGAGCGTTTAAGTGGGTGTGATATTACTTTACATACAACAACAGCAAAACATGATAATTTTGAACGCCCTTTTTTAGTTGAGGCTGGAAGTGTTATTAATTTTGTTAGTCTGGTAGATAATACAACTGTAGTTAATACTGTTGCCTCGTTATTGTTTGAATTCAAATAATATATATAAAAATGAAGCAACCAACGGCCCCAGATTTATACCCGGATTTAAATAGTGAAATACTAGATTCACAACCTAACTTTGTCCGTAGTGCAGAGCAACCGGAAGTAGAACTTCGTGAACCAAATCAAAATTATAGATTACAAAAAATCTCAGAGATTGAGAAAACATTAATTAATGAGAGAGATACTCGTAAAGCATTATATAAAAAATATAAAAGAGGAATAAATATAACAAATGGAGTAGACACAGCTTTTATGTCTGCTAGTATAATTATAGGAACTATTGGTTTAATTGTTCCTATTCTACTTCCATTAGAAATTGTCGCTCTTGTATGTGGAGGAGTTGGAGCCTCTATAAAAATTGTTAGGCTTAGATTTATGAATAAAATTAAAAAACATGATAATATTAAAACTATTGCTAACAGTAAATTAAATAGTATAAAAAATTTAATCTCTAAAGCTTTAACAGATGGAGAAATATCTGAACAAGAATTTAAACTTATATTAGATGAATTAGAAAAATATAATGAGCTTAAACAATTAACAAAAAACTCTGCGGTTCCAAAAAACTATTCAAAAGAAGAAAGGCAAAAATTAATAGAACAGGGAAGACAAGAAGCAATGGAGATAATATCCAAAAATATAAAAACTGTATAATATTGAATTTTTATAATACGTTAGAAAACCCTCCTCCATATTCAGAGTGGTAAAAAATGGTTCAGGAAAAAACATAATTTTCTTTATTTTTTTCATTGTTGTTTTTTTTAAAGTTTACATTAGTGTGATTTTTTTGATTTTTTTATTATAAATATATAGTAGTAGTATAATAGTGGAAGTTTTTAGGTCACTGGGTCTAACACACTCCCGAGTTGAGAAAACGAGGGAGTGTGTTAGACCCGGTGGCCTAGACTCTCTCACTATTATACTACTGTCTTTTCTCAATTTGATTTGCATTGACCTTATGAACTTTGCATATCTTGCAAAGTTTACATTGCAGTAGACGTTTAATTATTTGGTTAATAGTAGCCCGAGATACACCTAAACGTTGTGCCATCTCTCTGGGTTGTACGATTTACCCTTTGAATAAAAATGGCAACTTTACTAACGACGTCATCAGTTGACTTAGGTCACCTGCGAAACTCACCTGGTTTCGACTTTTTAGTATTAGGATTTCGAGTTTTGCCGATGGAATGTTTTACTCTATGTATTGTGGACAAAATTGAAAGATACATCATGCCCCTGCCCCTTAAGCTCCTTTATGCTTCTATAGGAATTTTCTTTCTTCAACAGGTATTCTATAACCCTCTCTAAACTTGAGTCAATTTTACGTCTACCCATGTTGAAATCACAACTATGTAACATATATGTGTAGTTTGCTATTGAAAGGATAGGATACCATTAAAATCATGAAACTTGTGCTGCAGGTGTTCACGAGAAACAAAGCTACAAAGTGTTTAAAAATTCGTGAATCACTCCCCGTATTCGTTGTAGCTACATATTGCCGTTGTAGCTACATATTGCCGTTGGAACCACATATTACAGTTCGAACTACATATTACAGTTTGTTACAAAATGACCAAGGGCGGACAACTTTCTAAGGTAGAATAACTCCAACTTTTCTTTAAAATTATATTTAATAATAAAATATATACAATGAGAATATAAGAAAAAGAATTAAAGAATATGAAGAAAAAAACTGCCGGCTAACTGTCTCTTTATCTGTTGGTACAATAATAAATAATAACTGCACTGAACGTCCTGTTTTCACTTTAAGCCCGCATATTAACTACATAATGACTTACTGATACAAATGCACTTCAATGTGCCACATTCACAAAATGATTACTAAATTCACAGAACTCTTGTCGATGAACACTGACTTCCTGTCGTCGCTGTCCCTTCGGTATATGTGATCCACTTAGTCCACCGTAGACACCCTGTCGTCCATATGACGCATGCGTAGATTCTCCTGTCCTTGCGACGTAGTCCACCAATGGGGTCCCGTATCGACTGTAACCACCCAGATTACATAACTAATTACGACTAGTCCACCGTAGACACCCTGTCGTCCATATGACGCATGCGTAGATTCTCCCGTCCTTGTGACGTAGTCTACCAACGGGGTCCCGTATCGACTAACCTTCCGGTTTACATAGGGTCCATGCCCCAACTAAATACGGCTACAAACAATAAATAGCTCTTATTTACTTATCACGCCAAATATAATGTGCAGACACTGTATTACTTCATAATACTACGTTCATACCAAATAACAAATCTCTGGTATTTCATACGTGCATTTTATACCATACAACAATATTATGGTTTTACATAAGCGCATTAACGTAGAGAACTGCCCTTGTTCGCAATTATATGCCAAACAGATATTCAATACATATCCACATTTCATAATTACATCAGTGCATTAAAAACAGAACCGTCCTCGTTAGCAATTATATACCAGACAGATATTCCATACAACTCCACGTTTCTTAATTCCAAAACAAATACTGTTGGACAAATACCCCCCAACATTTAGAATACAAGGAGTGAGATTTTTACGTGTCGCGAAGACCGGATGGGAGTGTGGGTTTGGGAGAATTTTTTTTTAAATGCATTAAATTATGCATTCTGGTGCCTTTTGAGATCATTAAGTATGAATTTCTTGTGTCCTGTGTTACCATGCTTTTACAAAATTAATAATAATTAATTGATGTCTTTGACTTTAACAAGTCTGGATAAATATTAGCTAGATCTAGATCTATTATATAAATTCAGTCAGTTTTTATATATGATTAAATATATTGATATGCAATTATATCATTCTAATCTAAATCATCATATAGTGGCTGTGTTATATGTGAATGACCGATTGATAACAGTAAAAATACCATGTAGACATTTTTAATTTCGGTTTAAAAATAATTGTGAGCGGTCTTTTTCACGGCGATTATAACAAAGATTACAATAATCAGTACTTTTATTGTAATGAAAAGGAGGAACGTCGAAGTATGCTTCAGTGATTCATAATTAACATTTAAGTGTCTGTTTACAAATCAAATGCTGTTGCCATAGTATCAAAATGTCGTTTAGATGGCGCATGAGCAAAAAGTGGTATCAATAATACGCTGACGAATAAATTTGGGTATCATCCGCGTTAATTTGATGTTTTTTGCTGCACTCCATGTGTATTACTTTCAAAATATGTTGTTACGTCGAATATTTTAAACATTCGATATATAAATTTTAAATACAATCGATATATAAATTTTAATTACATAGAAATACCATTCAATTATCTTAAACCTACGACAATAAAAAAAATGAAACGAATGCAACATACCTCCTACACAGTTTGCAGAAAGCAAAATTGGGTCCTGTGTCAGATTTTGAAAGCCAGGAAAATTCCAGTTCCCACGCGTTGTTGTACTTTGAGGCATAACTCTTTTTCTTCTTTTCTGGAGTCTTCATGTTTTGCAGTCGACATTAAGTGCGCGAATGGTGATCATGCAATGTCCGGGAATTTTAGTAATAGTTACCGATAATTCCCGTATATGACTCGGAGGGATTCGGAAATTCAAGCAACATTGTGATTGGTGGATTTTCTCTCGGGAAGCCCTGGAATGCCCTGGGATATACGAGTATAAGCAAGACCGGCGATAACCAGTTTTGTGACGTACCCTGTATATTGGAATGCCCCTAGACAAGCGTCACAGGGTGGGCTGTATATTGGGGCTTGCATCCTGTGTTGTTTTAACGATTAGAGAAGGTAAATTAGACAAAATTTCTGACCCACAATGTTTTTGGTATTTTTTTTATAAAAAATCGTGAGAAAATGGCCAAAAATCGTGAAATCGTGACCATGAACTTAAAATCGTGAGAATCACGATTTAAGCGTGAGACTTGACAGGTATGTCAAAATTAAGGACATACCTATAAACTAACATAATTATTCTCAAAATTACATCAAATATACACAATAATGCAGAGCTATGTACTTAGATTCCTTGGCCTATAGAACCAAAACTTCAAAAACTACCGAGAATTAAACATGATTGTACACTCGTTTCCCTGAGAAGAAACAATACAACAATCTACAAAATAAATGTTTAAAATAAATCTAAGTTTCATATCTACCTGCAAAAATGAAATACAAAATAAAATTTTACTCACACAAGCTCCGTAATGAAATTTGGTCAGAATACTCTAGACTGGACCAGGTATCCTCCGTAGCTCCCATCGATATCTGACACTGAGGCTCCATACAAATCAGCTTATATACTAAAACCCCCGATTTACTCTTATAAAACAAATATCACGTGAATCGTGCAATAAATTGTAAATCGCTTAATCCCGTGCATCCCGAGAAATACTGAAAACACTGAGGTATACTGATAAAAAGGACTAATGTAAAGAAACTATAGGTTTAAACTTCTAAACCTTAAACATCTCTCTTAATACACTTAAAACTTAGCAAAACAGTAGATATAACTATTTCAAACCCTAATCATATCTCATTCTGAACAAAAGGTAATAAAAGAAACCTGTGATAAACCTTATATAACCAAAATCGGTTAACACAGTTCCACTCTGGCCTACGTGACAAATACAACGTACTCTAAATCTATGCTTATTTTCAGGCCACGTCAACATTATTTTGTGACACAGTTGTAACTACATATTACAGTTGTAACAACATATTACAGTTGTAACAACATATTACAGTTGTAACTACATATTACAGTTGTAGCTACATATTACAGTTGTAACTACATATTACAATTGCAACCACATATTACAGTTGTAGCTACATATTACAGTTTTAACAACATATTACAGTTGTATATTACAGTTGTAACTACATATTACAGTTGCAACTACATATTACAATTGCAACCACATATTACAGTTGCAACTACATATTACAATTGCAACCACATATTACAGTTGTAACTACATATTACAGTTGGAACTACATATTACAGTTGTAACAACATATTACAGTTGGAACTACATATTACAGTTGTAGCTACATATTACAGATGTAGCTACATATTACAGTTGTAACTACACATTACAGTTGTATCTACATATTACAATTGCAACCACATATTACAGTTGCAACTACATATTACAGTTGTAACTACATATTACAATTGCAACCACATATTACAGTTGCAACTACATATTACAGTTGGAACTACATATTACAGTTGTAACTACATATTACAGTTGCAGCTACATACATATTAATACCCAGTACCACTGTAGCTATTTTTTGCAGTTGCTGTTGTATATGACAATTACAGCTGTATATTGCATTTGCAGCTGTATTTTGCAATTGCAGCCACATATTACATATAGTTGCAGCTACATATTACAGTTGCAGCTGCACATTATGGTTGCAGTTGTATATTTACAGTTGCATCTGTAGATTACAATTGCAGCTGTATATCACAGTTACAGCTACATAATAATACAATTGCAGCTACGTATTACAAATGCGGCTACATATTACAGTCGTAGCTACATATTACAGCTACACTAACAGTTGTTTTGACCATTCGGAATTGGAAATTACATTTAGGTCGCGATTTAAAATTCCTCCAAGATCATCAACATGGCAGTAGTCCATTCTAATGATTAAACTCTTTGGCTATTGATCTACTGACTAACATACACAAAAAACAACAACGGACCGAGAACTGATACCTTGAGCTTTTTTTTTTTAATTATTATTTCCCTTTATTCTCACATCGCCAAGGTGTAATAATGCTTAATTCTTATGCTGGAATATTACTACGCGAGATCAAGGACAGGGGCATTAGCATGCTATTAATTTTATATATAAATTCCCAATCGAACGAACATCTGATTTTCGGTAACCTAGCCAAACATACATTAGATCGACGTATGTACTTAAGAAGGTCGATTAGTTTAAATATGGTGTTGTCTAACTGCTTAAGCAAGTAATGACGGTGCATTGTGTTAAATCGAGGATGACTGCCTTTGCAAATAATAATTGGAAATGTGAGGGAAAAGAAAGATCCAACATTCGTAAATTCAAGTAGGATTATTAGAGTTAATAATGAGTATACAGAAATTTCCCTATCCTACATGAAATAACGAATGTTTGATTTTTTCTCAAAATAGAGTAAAAAAAAAACGTAATTCTTGCAGATCTATGCCATTCACACTGTGGGATATGGATTTTATCTCACTGATAGATTTCATCAATTAGCATAACATAAAACATTATATATATAATGTTATATCTACGTACTTTTATTTATTGTTATTGTAAATATGATTTTACATTTAATTAACGGGCCAGCATAAATATATATTCCTGGACATGACCATTTCCGGTATTCAATATACGTTGTGAGCACACAAATTATGACGTCATCAATATTGCCTGGAGACTTGACGTCACTTGGTAATTCATAATTGTCTCTGTTGCTTATCAAAGCGCTTTACATCGTACTACTTCTATTATGGGGAACTGTAGCTGCCTACCTCTCCCGGAAGGGGAAGGTGTCGTGGCATTCCTGCGACGGAAGTTCAAAAATAAACGGACGAATGTCGACGTATTAGCTGATAAAGCTCTCCAGGAGACGCGTGACACAAACGGTTTTTATGTTTTCATATTTCACTTCAAGTTCTAAATTTTAATTCTATCATTTGTTTTCTCTTTTGTTTATATATATATATATATATATATATATATATATATATATATATATATATACAGGCCCGGATCCAGAATTTTTCGCTGGGGGGGGGGGGGGGGGGGCAATATCTGAATGTGATGTGAGTGCTAGGGGGGTCCGGGTTTTTTGGGGTTTTTTTTAGTGTTGTGGAGAAGTGTTACGGATATGCATTCTGAAGGTCTGAAGGGTATCTGGGAATGAAAGTGAATGTTTTTTTGTTGTTTTTTGTTTTTGTTTTTAACTTGAACACAATATATCTAGTGCCTATGTCCCCATGGAGAAAAATCATTGGCGATGTGGAAATACACAAATTATCTCCCAATGGCATCAAATGTTTGAACCCAAAAGACGGAGGAGTCCCATGCGAAGCTTCGGGATTGGTCCGTTTGGATCGGCTATGGTACGAATGGTGGCCTTGTATTATCGGGGATGGTTCCCAATGCTCGGGAAATTCCTCCGATGATCGGGGAAGGTGCCTTGGAGCTTCACCGAATTTGAAACATCATCGGGGGAATATCCCGCAGATTAGGGGATGTATCGTATCGAACCATCCTATGTGTCTCGGGGAAGATTATGGAGATTATGAGAATTGGTGATGGAAATAAGAGACAGAAGCAAGGTGGACTTGGGGGGGGGGTATGGTGATGCCCCCAGGAATGTCCCATGGCTTTTTTGACCCCCAAAAGCCAAAAGTCTACCCTTAGTCTAAGGTTGACCAAAAAAGCAACAAATTTGAGGGTGCGCTTGTCGAATTTTTTGGCGATTATTCTGAGATTCTATCACAAATCACATCACCAACATCACTATTCTATCACTAACCGTGGCCGAGAGGGTAAAGTCGCTGACTTTAGCACTCACTCAGCCCCTCACCGCGTGGGTTCGAATCCCCATAGGGTCATTCGGATTTTCATGTGAGGAAGCCTTCCAGCTGGCTTGCGGTAGATCGGTAGTTCTACCCGGATGCCTCTGTGCATTCGGGGTCTTACTCCACCTGTAATTAGCTGGACGTCGATATATGACTGAAATACTGTCGAAGCGACGGTAAACTCAGTTGGGAGATATGGTAAAAAAATATAGGTTTCTCGTGCATTTTCATCCGCAAACTGGCATTAAAAATTAAGTGTTTTTTGGGAACCCCTCTTCCCACCCCCCAAAACAGTGACTTGCGTACGCTATCAATTAGTGAATGCTTTGAATAATCATCTGTTTTAAACTCAACAGTATAAAAGACAGTTTTGTTTAAGTCTGAGGAAAAACAAAAAAAAACGTTAAACATATTTTGTCAAATATGTGGACGGGAATACCGGGTATATGCTGTATTAGGTTCGAACTTGGTAATCTTGACTGTCTAATTGTCGATCTGAAAGCAGCCTTCACACACAAACTTCTCAGATAAAAACGCACGTTTTAGGGTCGGACGGTTGCAGAAGGTTTTGGGCCACTTCTGCGTGTCGATTTTTTGCAATTTTATTTTCTAAATGTTAAATCACTGATAAAACAAACAATATTCAGTAATAAAAGATGTTGATATTTCATATAAAATCTTTAATATCCGTTTTATATCGCACATAAATTGTGTTTTCTGTGCATCAGTATTTCGTACTCATCGACTTATCAGTAACATTGCTCAATGACTGGTTACTTGGATTTGATTTGAATTAATGATCATGCATAATCTATATATACATTGACCCAAAATATGTATCGTCCCAAAATATGGCAGATTGAAATTTTCAAATTCTGTCATTTCTTATTCATTTTTTTGTATATGAATTTAAAATACACCAGGGTGTCTATATTAAAACACCATGAATACACATATGTGTACATGCAGATTATTGCATTCGTTAATCTTAAAAAAGTGAATATGATGATGTATCGGCCTACTGTTTGTATTTATTATATTTCAGGAAAATATTTAGAGGAGTTAGTTTCATAAAAATAATACTTAAAAAGTTATGTAAATATAGTAAAGCTGATGACATTTAGAAACACAACCCATTTCTGATTAAGTTTAATTTGCATGGCTAGCGATAGGTATGCATCTACTCTGCAGAATACTAAGATTATTTTTTTTTTTTTTTTTTGAGAGAGAGAGAGAGAGAGAGAGAAAAGTGAATTAAAATTTCGTTGAGTAGATATAGTCAAAGTAAGTAATTAATTGGTAATTGCTTATTTTTCTCAATTGTTGGATCGCTCGGTAGACGACATGTAATCATCTCACAATCAGTGAACGTGTCCGCAGTACCCTAAACACACGCTTATCACACAGTCATGGATGACTGCCGATTCGGATTACCTACACATTAACAGCAGGGGGGCATAAAACAAGAGGAGTCTGGCTGGTTAGGTGGTGATGCGGGTGGTTCAGTACGGGGGCCCACGATGGAGATTTTCTCTAGACAACACTACTTAGATGTAATCAAGGGATTTCATAGCCTGGAAAAAATGTATGACCAGGGAAAGCTGGGGGGGGGGGGCAAGGCCCCCTCGCCCCCCCCCCCCCCCCCCGCTGGATCCGGGCCTGTATATATATATATATATATATATATATATATATATATATATATATATATATTCTGCCAAAGACAGTTTTGAGATAAGCAAGCTAATACATCTAGCCTAAGTTTAATTACAATTTATTTATTT
This sequence comes from Solen grandis, assembly GCA_021229015.1. Lineage (NCBI taxonomy): Eukaryota > Metazoa > Mollusca > Bivalvia > Adapedonta > Solenidae > Solen > Solen grandis. The sequence continues at coordinate 39,356,290 of CM037784.1, forward strand.
ATTTATTTATTTATTTATTTATTTATTTATTATTGAATGTTCAACTGTGCCAGCTTGTTCCAAATCTCATCACTGTACTTTATCTCCCAACACCCCTTGATTCACTCATTCCAATGATGCAACAAACTACCAAAGTAATCCCAAAGATATCATAAGTTACCATTATTTAGGCAATTACAGGGAAACAATTGAACACGTTGCTATCACCTCGATATTCGTTTAAATTTATCCGGCAATTTATAAAATGGTATGGTAAAATGAACAAACAACGGCTATGTAAACATTAACACACGCAGATGTCCGGTTATCGTTGTGGTTAAGATACTGGTGTCTCACGAAAGCAGCCCTGGTTCGATTCCCGTCCAGCGTGCGCAAAATGCACCCAGTGACCGATCCAGAACGTCCTACGTTGTAAACAAAAATATGTCCTTGTCTTTCTTAAATTGTATTGCTTTATCATAATGACGATATAGTACTTGAATACTGGTATATATTGTTGAAGACGACGTCAAAGTCAAAGATGATGATGATATAGGTGCGGATGCTGCTTTGATGATAAAAAAATTTATGATTTGTAATTAAAAATCAAAAAGTTTTCACATCTACTAGCCAAACTTACTTAATTGTTGATACCATTAATCAAATTTATATAATTTATCACTAAACGGAATATGCAGCCACTATGTTACACATTATATCAAATAAAATATTAGATACTATAAGATATCCTACATATATATAAAAGAAAGTTTGTGTATGTAAGAGGGATAAAATGGGTGATGACCATTAAAGTATTGTACAGTCTGTATTGTATCTTAGGACTTTAGATTGATTGGGCCTTAACTGCATATTGAGGACTAGGGATATTCGGTAAAATGTTAAGTGTTTTATTTAGCTCAATTGGCATAAGTTTGCATAAATAATAATTATGCATTTGTCTTCTCTATTTTATAGTGAAAGCTGCAGTAGCTGGTGGAGACAGACCAAATGATGGCGGATCCCCGGGGAGCGATGACAACTCTTCCCATCAGGACTCGGACAATGACCCCTTTGAATACGAATGTACGTGATACACCGATAGATATAGCTTGAAACTTAATTTGACTCATGATATATTTTACATTTCATATGAACATATAAAGTCAAGTTACACACACCCCATACACATGTAGGTATACTTATCTAAATTGCATTTCCGTAATCTAATTTCCCCATGTGTTTAACGTTTCCTAGCTGCCTATTCTGATGCTGAATCTGTTGAGAAGACTGGAGCCAAGTCAGCACCACCACTGAGTGCCAGACCCGAGAGTACAGAAGGTCCCTGCTGCCCACCAAATGTTAGACTGATCATGGTGAAGCAGGCCGCGATACGCATAGTATGTAAACTCTCTCTCTCTCTCTCTCTCTCTCTCTCTCTCTGTCACACACACACACACACACAGCTGATTTGATAGCTTTTGCATACACGTGTATTTTGTTCTTCTTATTGATATTTTCATATGCCTATATTGTCCTTGTAGGTTTTATTGTGTAACTCTATCAATTTGTCCGTTTTATAATGTCTGTACTAGCATCATTTATTCATATTTTTCTAGGACACAAGCAGGATTCATCCATTCCCATCCAAGAAGGCGATATAAAGGAGAATGAGAGGTGAAAAGACTCTCAAAGGATGGGTAGAGAGGTGAATATTTGTAACTAAACACCAGAATTCAGCCGAGATAAAACACTGACAGTGTCTACCAGAAATATCACCGGAAACACCGTGCCTTCTGTACTTGTCGGTGTAGCAGATGACAATGCATCTCGTGGTGCCATTCCGGAACAATCTGGAGAAGTGAAATCATATATGGGATCACCATGGGGCTACATAAATCTTCTGCTTCTGAGGTATTTAAACATTTTATTGGTAATGGGCGAACAAAGACTTATGATAGCTTATAAGCTTAGCAATCTATTCGAAAGTGTACCTTATTCTTACCCAAGAGGTTTTATATCAAGAGATCTATGTTCGATCCCTGGCTTCAACATTCAAGGTCATCAGAATGCGGTTTTACACCCTACAAATAAGGTTAGTTCTATGGAATTTAGCGGGAGCATTATCCAACATTTATTATAGTTCTTCCAAATGGTTCTAATTCATCACTGTGTTAATCTATATTTTAGATTCAGACTTTGACCACTAAGTAGATGTGTCAGTGACTCTAATTATACTTCCTACTCAGTGCAGTGATGGAAAACCTTACCAGACGATAGTGGGTTTTCGTAAATCCGTTTGTTGTACGAATATAAATAATAACTACTTCACATTTGAGAATATTGATTCCGATTCTGAAATAATATAGACATTTGATTTGGATTTGATTGACAATGGTCCTTATGTGTTTCCAGTATTCTTAATTTTACTTCAGGTCCCCAGCACCTCGCCTGATTAGTGCCCGTCTACAGACCTGGTAGAGTTTAGAGGACATTTGATGGGGAACCATCTTAAATCTCACGCAGTCTTAAATCGTGTATGCTGCGTCACTTCTTCTGCCAAAGATCGCCAAATCTTGTCGAGGGGTGCCGGGAGGTCATTCAACAGATGTGGTGGTGTGGGGGTTATCAAGGGACAACATGCTAAATACATTTACTTTTTTTGTGCTAATTTCGAAAGAGATATGTGATTGAACACACGTAGCACATTTTGTGTGTGTGTGTGAAAACGTTTACCTAACACGATGTCCTCGTGTTCATCTTTGTACATGAAAGTAGTGTTATGATATCTGAATTTATGAAACCTGAATTCTAGATTATATATACTTGTTTTTGAAGAAGAAATTAAATAGATGAATCGCATACTGTCTTGTTCTTTTAATAGTTTTCCCAAATGTGTGTGTGTGTGTGTGTGTGTGTGTGTGTGTGTGTTATTTAATGTGTATTGTAACGTGTACCTTTCTAGTGTTGTTCTCTGTCTTTCAAAAAAGAAAACATGTCCACCACAAAAACCAACAGCACCATTATATTATAAACGGCACCTAAATATGCCCATTAGAAATATTATTTTCAACAAGTTCAGTAAATGAATATAGTTATGTCGAAAGTTTTCTGAAAATTTACCACATATTCAGTTATTATCTGGCAAGTGTTATCCACAAAGGTATCTTAACAGGACAAACTTGCCTGTTAATGTCCACTACTGCCAACATCATATTCACTTAAGTTAGCCGGATGTTTGTTTGTTTTTTTATTTTATATTCAAGTTAGTCAGATACATTATGCAGATTACAGGCATTTTTTTTCACGTAAGTATCCGGAAAAAGCATGATCTCCAGTGTTAATCTACGTGGGTATGTGGTTAGCAGAAGTGGGTATGATGGTCTAACAAGGTTTCGGGGTATTAACGAAATTGATCCATATTTGCATATCAAATATCATTAAAATTTTCATTTTATTAGAATAAAGGGGTGCAACAATAAATTTTGTCACTCCCTGTACACATTTGCGATCTTAAATTCATCTCGATCAAAACAGAGCAGCGTTCATTCCAATGTAGGTCAACGGTGATGACATAAAAACTTACAAGTTTTCGGGGTATTTTCAAATTAAGTTCAACATACTCTGTTAGTTAAATATGCATTAAAATTCCATTTCAGGGAATTCATGCTGATATTATTTGATATTTATAGAGCCTTTATTTCCTCTGAGATGCTGTTCTGGTTGTTTTTTTTCTGATTGGCATCCACGGTCGGAAAAAGTTGCAACTTTATCCGGGAAAACTGCTGACCTTACACCCACACCGTTCGACGATCACTTTTTCATTTTAAACTTAATGACAGTTACCATTGATGGCACATATGGATAATTAAAACATTTTTACACATATTCATCACAAAACATATACTTTACACACCTTAAAAAGCTTCTCGCACAAGCTATTTTCCAACCCCTTAAAATTCATAACAAATATCCACTATTTTTTATTCAAATTAAGCCATCATGTGATTTATTATCCGGGTAATTGATAACATTTAGTTTGCTGTCTGCGCAACATACTAAACCTGTAAGTTGTATTAACTTAAATAAAAATATAAATGGATTTTTGTTTGAATTTTAATGAAATGAGTGCATCTTAAACATTGTCCAGAATTTACACAAGAAGTCACATGATGTCTTAATTTGAATATTAGAGCATGGCTGACATTTGTTTTGATCATATGGGACAGCGAAAACAACTCGTCATATCACGTTCTCACGCGCAAACGGTGTAAAAGTAAAATACCCCGAAAACTTGTTATACCCCGAAAACTGGTTAGTCAACCATACTAACAGACAGTATTGACCTGGTAAGATACCCAAGTGGTATCTTGCCAGATAATTACTGAATATGTGACTTTTTTTTCCTCTCTCTCTCTCTCTCTCTCTCTCTCTCTGAAAAAGGGGATAAGTGGCTGGCAGAAATATGACACCATACATATCACGTATTTGCCAATTTTTTTGACTGACTTGACTTTTTGAGTTAACCGTCGCTTCGACAGTATTTCAGTCAAATAGCGACGTCCAGCTAATTACATGTGGAGGAAGACCCCGAAGTCAAGGAGGAATCCGGGTAGAACCACCGACCTACCGCAAGCCAGCTGGAAGGCTTCCTCACATGAAAATCCGAATGACCCTTTCGGGATTCGAACCCACGCGGTGCCAATTAATTTGAATCTTATCTGACATAGACAATGGGGAGAAAGAAAAGAAACTTCGCTGATACCCACCCCCACTTCTTCTTTCTTTTATTTCTGTATAGAGAGAATGAGTCGTGTAAGAATGTGGGTAAGTTTAGGGTGAAATCGGCCCACGCTACTCCTATATTTGCTTAAATTAAAATTAAGTCGATCGCCGTCTTTTGCTACCTCTATCACTTTTGATATAACATCTCCAACGTTTGCTATTCCCTACAAAGCAAAAGTAGTTTATCTTCGTAATTTAATTAAATTAGCTATGAATGCAAAATATTCTTGGCGCATCTTTTCACAAATCATAGTATCAAGGTGTTATAACAGAACTTTGCAACGAAACTAGAACTCAGAAGTTGCATTCAAAATCCCTTCTGCTTGTTTTTGTGTTTGTTTTGTTTAATTTGGTTTGATGTCCCAACGACAGTAATCGTCGAAAACCCACGGTATATATTCCGTTTTCATTTCTGTATATTAAGAAGTAAAGCGTATTGAGCGAACGTGGGTTTTCCGACGATGAACGACAGTCAGTATTTAAGTTACGTTACACTGGTCTTAAGATTTCGAGTGACCCCCAAATTCAAGATCTCCCCCCCCCGCCCTCCCCCGGGGATTAAAGTTTTTCCCTGCGTAAAGGGAGGGAGTCATTTGAAAACGTTTTTTAGTTTCCCGGGGTAGGAAAGTTAAGTCGTGGGGGGAGGGCATTTGAAAACGTTTTTAAGTAACGGGGGGGGGGGGGGGGGGGGGGGGGAGCGAGCTTGAAAGGGGAGGAATTTGAAAACGATACACATTCAATAGGAAGAAGGCCTCGAGGCCCATGCTTGCTCGAGGACCAGAAGTCCTCGGAACTCGGATTAGCCATGAAATTCGGATCATCGCACACGGGAAAACCCAGCGACTTGCCAAACTAACCCGTGTGACCTGCTCGAGACTCACGAGTATAGTCTATATTACAAAAATAAATAAATAAATAAAATCTCCCCAACGTTACGGTGACGCGCAATGTCCTATCTATCTCTGTATACTGCCAACCCAACACGCGAGTGTTAGAGGCAGAATTGCGCGTCGGACTGTTAGTAAAAGGTGAAGAAAGTAGAACATGACATAAGAATTAATGTCATGTAAAAGTGACAATAGAACAAGAAGAATTGTCTTTATTAGAATTGATTAGTAATAAAAACAATGGAAAAGATAGTTAAAAGTTAAAACACGATTTTCTAAACTAATACTGTATACTGGACACTGCCAGCTTGAAATGGTCAAGCCGATTTGCAGACAGGTCAGCAACATACACAAAGAGTCGGATACTGTTGGGAATGAAAGACTATTTGTGGTAATCAGATGAAACTTGTATTTGCAAGAAACTTTGCCTTGGAGGGCGCATGTGTCTAGTAAGTCTGGTAGGTCTCTTTATATATGATGCAATGTTTATTGCTACATTATTATGGACGATCTTGAAAAACATTTTAAGTCATATCTGCGATGTTCTAGGGACCTCCAGTCATTTTTTCCCCATTTCTGTAACACTCGCAAGAGGGGAGTAATTATGCTTCACCCATCCAGCCGCCCTCCGCTGCACCATTTCTACCTTGTGTATGTTGGACTTGAAACAACTTAATAAGAAAAGTTCTTGTCCTTGGCAGAGCAACTACCGTAATTCAATGCATTGAAGATATAGTTCGAAAAGGTACATGAGTTACCTCCCTTGTTAATTGCTGGACAGGAGTAAGGGTTCAAGGTCAATAAACAGATACAATGTTCACGCGACTCAAAAAAACTCTGAATTTATGTCGTTTGCAGAGATGTCTACCGTCAGCAGCTACATATCATAGCAAAAGTGGAGTCTACGGTTACAGACATGAGGAGAAAACACATTCAAAACACGGTACAGTAATGTTGGCTTTAATTTGACATCGCTACAGCACTGCGCTTGAGATTGAAAATATTGCTTAGTATTTGCATATCATATGTCGATGACATTGTATTTATCGCAGAATCATGCATGTTGCAAATGGTTATCTTAAATTAGAATTAAGAATCAACAAAAGAACATATTTATCTATTTTAGAATTGCATGGACAATTTCCTGAACCCTGATTGGTCAGTTGCGAAGGTGTGTCCGTACAAAAGTAAACAGAAAGTGGGATCATGATGGCTATAAGAACATAATACTTATATAGCTTACGTATTCTAGGCTACCATGGCTAATTAGGTGAATACAAAAGTAAATCAACTTTATATGTCTTTTAATCTCCAAAGATTAATATATCAATAATCAACGTAGTACAGTAGGTATACGGTCAACCGGGTCACACGACTTACCGAAATACCAAAATACTTCCGAAAAACCGGAATACCCTAGATAATTGGGATAGCCATATATTGTAGGGCTTAATAAGTAGTGATTGGAATCAGTCGAAAAAATATTCGTCGATTAATCAGAGACAAAAGTCACTGATTAATTGATTAATCATGATTAAATACCAAATATACTATGTTTGGAGTAAATGCCTATTAAAACTCTCTTACTGTACAACATGAAAATAAAGTATTCTGTACTATATAGATTATATAGATATGTATTAGGTATAGATGTTAATTTCTCAAATATTCAAATACATGTATAAACATTGAACCGAGATAAAGTATAAAAGGTTACAACCAGAGGCCAACGATGTGCAAAGTGCAACTTTGCAAGTATCAATTTATCAAATTAATGAAATTACCCAATCAGATGCGCGTTGAAATATTAACAACACCCCCTTTTTTGGTCAATAATTCGTCAACGAATTATTTTCGTCGTCATCATCACGTCAACCAGTAGCTCGTCACTGATTCGTTGACTGTATGATTAATCAGCTCACCACTATTAATAAGTGTTAGAATGCTATGTTATGAGGAATCAATGGCTTTATGATGTTTTTAATGTTTATTCAGTTGTTTTGTGTGTTTCAACTTTTCTTTTTTTATGAGTCAATTGTAGCGAGATTTCCATAACCGAATGACTCGTCTTTGGTATTATCCCAAGACCGGAATATCCCTTAATGAACTTATTTTATTGTATCTATTATATTTTTTGTGTGTTTTTGTTGTTGTTTTTTTTCGTGTGTTTGTGTGTGTTTATAGTGTTTCGAAATTCTAGATCTATAGGCTAGGCGATACGATAGGTGAAATTGCACTCCCTCTAACGGAAACCTACTGAAAATTAATAATTGATGATGCGCTTATTAAGTTTAGTTAAAAACTGAAGTAACAAACTATTGTTAAATGCTGTAATATATGTTTATTTAATGTATTGAAATTATAAAACACAACCGACGACTGCAGTATTCCGTTAAGAGAAATTGAAATACCGTATGCATGTTTAGTGTAATTTGCGGAATCCTCCCTCGACCGGTATACCATTGTAGTGTTTGTTTCGCATATTTAAAATAGTTCTGAATGTGTGTGTGTTTTGGGTTTACCGTCGCTGCGACAGTATTTCAGTCATATAGCGACGTCCAGCTAATTACAGGTGGACGGAACCCCGATTGCACATAGGCACCCGAGTAAACTACAAACCTTCCGCAAGCCAGCTGGAAAGCTTATTTCTATTTCTAATATAATACTTTATACATTGAAGGATAATACTAGTTTAGGGGAATTCCGGTAGTATTTCTGCAATATGCGGATACGTTTGTAATGGTTTCATGTATTCCTATACTTTTAAAGGCATTTTTGAATATATATATATGTATAGTGCTTTCTGATTGTGATAATTGTCAGTTTCTTTTTCTTCTTCTTCTCCGTGTGTGTGATAAATTATTGTACCGAAAACTAGCCAATATCATTTATTTCACTTATCGCAATTCATTTCTCATTCAGGAGTATTTCGTTTGTGTGTGTGTGGGGGGGGGCGAGTTATCTATAATGTTAATAATCTTGATAAACACCCGCAACAACAATAATCAATGTATTGTTTTTTCAATTGTATAACTAAATTAAACAAGCACATAATCAAATAAAACTTAATACATGGTCGTCCGGTCCTAGGGAGGGTTCCGCAGACTAGCAATTTCTCTTACAGGAATACCGCAGTCGTCAGTTCTGTTTCATCGATAATATCAGAGACGTAAATACTTTGATATAGCTTTTGATAATATCAACATACTAAATAACAAACAAACACAACAATTTTGAGCAATTTTATAAATTCATTCAGAGATATATTGGCCGAGAGAGGATTCGACAGACGAGAAATTTCGGTTAATATGGAAATCTCGAATTGGCCCATTTAAAAAGAAATAAGATAAAAACAATAAAATAAAACACTTCATAAACAAAATAAAGCATAAAGCCATTGATACCTCATAATATAGCATTCTAACACTAATTAAGCCCTACAGTATATGGCTATCCCAATTATCTAGGGTATTCCGGTTTTTCGGAAGTATTTTGGTATTTCGGTAAGTCGTGTGACCGCGGTCAACCCGTCCCCCAGTCAAACCGTCCCCCCGTCAAATCGTCCCTAAATTGGTCAAACCGTCCCCCATGTGGCATAAATAATGGTCAAGTCGTCCCCCTAAACCGTCCCCCTTATAAATACGTATCTGTGTTTATTTTTATGTGATTATATTAATGATTTGCATTTGAAGTTCTAAATGTCGGTCATTTAAAGGATTTGACAAAGTGTATAAATTGTCTAACATTAAAGTTAAAATGATATTTTTATTAAATGTTGATGATGAATAATGATAATGTTGATGGGTAATGTAATGAAAACCTAACTCTCTATATTGCGCGCTCTTTCTCTCTATCTCTCACCTTCACATCGTCGATGTGTTAATATTTTAGTTGAAAATTAAAGAAAGCAACACACAAACACAAAATAATAAACATATATTCAATATTTAAAGGCACCAAGGTTATTAGATTATACAGATTATACCTATAAATTATCGAAAGTGTGATCATATGGCACGCAACACTATCTCCATAACCTTATACACAGTCCTTATAAACAGACGTAATCACTTCTCACATAATCACTTCTCATAAAGTGTAATAAACTAATTAATGGAGACTGTATATAGTGAGAATCAAATGAAAGAACAGAACAAAAGTTTATATTTATATTTCTCATATACATTTAGTGAGAATGTTTTAATAAAGAAATGCTATATATATTTTAATTAATTTAATTAACATTCATAAGTATTAAATTTGATTAATTGCTCTTGTTCGAAAAGCTTTTGTACAATAAATAGTTAATTTGATCATAACTGAAAGATTTGTTGCTTTCATTAATTCAGTGAATTTTACGACGCTAGGGTATGTATAATAGTACCGTGAAATGTAAGATTTTCTTAAGTTTAAAAAAAAAGTGAAGCTTGGTTGAGATTCTCATCTATTGTGAATTAGTTGTGTGGTAAGATTTCCTTAAGTTTAACTACATTGGACAAATTAAAATGAAATGATACTCGTCTTCAATATCATTAGTATTGCAAAAGTTATATTTTGTATCTTCTTTAAGCAGGTCATATTCATCAGAATTAAGAGAGAAAAAAAATCAGTTAGATTTTGAGAATTATTTGGACTTATTATTTATTAATTTTATTAAAATCTATATACATTTAAGCAGGTCATATTCATATGGTTCTTCTATAATGCAACAATGTATTTATGTACATGTTGAGAGTGAACAAAAAAATATATATAGTCCAGTACCATAAACGATTTACAAATTGTGGAAATAAAAAAAAACCAATTTATATACCATATTCTTGGATTTTTTAACACATTTAGGAATTTTCTTTTTATAAAGGAAACCGATATGTACTGTTTTCTTTGATTGATAAAATAAAACAATGTTAAAAAGAAACAGTTTTATCGCTCTTACCAGCTTTATGTTATTTTGTCGGCAATATTATCGGTACCGACAATTATATCCTTAAATTACACATTACAACAATGTAAACAAAGACACTCCCAATCGTCAGTTTGCTTTTCTCTTTCATCATGACGGTAATTGAAAATATATACAAGATCCTTTAATTAGGCTGTGATAGGCAGTTTTATCACTTTACCTGCTTCTATTTTCACGCCTTTTTAGCTCACCTGAGCACGAAATGCTCAAGGTGAGCTATTGTGATCACCTTTTGTCCGTCGTCCGTCGTCCGTGCGTGCGTGCGTCCGTCCGTCGTCAACAATTTGCTTTAAAGAACATCTCCTCCTGAACCGCTGAAGGGATTTTGACCAAACTTCACAGGAATCATCCTTATGATGCCCTCTATCAAAGTTGTACAAATTATTCAGATTGGTTGAAAAAGTAGGTCACAGGAGCTAAAAATAGATTTTAAAAACTCAAACTTTGAAAATCTTCTTCTGCAAAACTGCAAGGCCTAGAGCTTAGATGTTTGGTATGTAGCATCATCTTATGGGCCATTACCAAGATTGTGCAAATCATAGCCCTATGGTGATAAATGCCCCCGCACCAGGGTCACTTGTTTTACATAGAGTTATATAGGAAAATCTTAAAAAATCTTCTTCTGTAAATCCATAAGGCCCAGAGCTTAGATATTTGGTATGTAGCATCATCTAATGGTTCATTACCAAGATTGTTCAAATCATAGCCCTATGGTGATAAATGCCCCCGCACCAGGGGTCACTTGTTTTACATAGAGTTATATAGGAAAATCTTAAAAAATCTTCTTCTGTAAATCCATAAGGCCCAGAGCTTAGATATTTGGTATGTAGCATCATCTAATGGTTCATTACCAAGATTGTTCAAATCATAGCCCTATGGTGATAAATGCCCCCGCACGGGTCACTTGTTTTACATAGAGTTATATAGGAAAATCTTAAAAAATCTTCTTCTGTAAATCCATAAGGCCCAGAGCTTAGATATTTGGTATGTAGCATCATCTAATGGTTCATTACCAAGATTGTTCAAATCATAGCCTTACGGTGATAAATGACCCCGCACCAGTGGTCACTTGTTTCACATAGAGTTACATAGGAAAAGACCTAGAGCTTAATCTATAGATTTGATGTGAAATATTGTCTAGTGGTCCGTACCCACATAATTCATAATTATAGACCAATCATAAAAAAAAATATTTTGCAATATTACTAGTTTGAGAGATTATGACTAGATAATGGTTAAAATTTGGCCCTTGATTGAATCACTTTTTACTTTAAATTACATACTTGATATATGTTTTATATTAAAATCAGTATCTACGATTAAATAAAATGATAAAAAGACTAAGAGAATATATTGTGTCAATTGTATATTAAATAAAGGTTTTCTTTAAGAAAGATATGAAAGTACAGATAATCGTATTGTTGGTAATAAAAACACATTCGGTCGTTTTAGGTTATAATATTATTAACCAATGAAAAATTAGGAAACTATTCAGCCCTCCATTTCCGGTTTCAGTTTGGTAGGTATACGATTCTCTTCAGAAATTTCAACGAATTATCGAAGATCATTAATCTAACAGACCTAAAAAGCGCTTGAAAAGTAGGTCAGTAGGTCAAATCTTAGAAAAACCTTGTTTACACACTGGAGGCCACAATTTTGATTCAATCTTCCTCAAACTTGGTCAGCACAAATGTCCTCAGGTGAGCGTCTTTAGGGCCATCTTGGCCCTCTTGTTTGACTGAACATCTACTAAAAGATTTGCTAATTGGTTAATATACTTTTCAATTATCAACTCAAAAGGCATATAATAAACAACAACTACCACAAATTGTTTTTTTTTGTTGTTGTTTTTTTTGGTTTTTTTTTTGTTGAGGCCCCATCAGGGAAAACCCCATTTATTATCCCCGTAATAGGTTCAATAGGGGTCGGAGAGCCATCCCCAATTGTCCTTACAATAATGAGAAGAAACAAGAATATAGTACTGAAGTAACGTACTATAGGCACATTATTGATTACATTTAGAATATGCATGGTGTTAAATAATCCTATTTAAACCTATATCATTAAGGATAACAATACATAGAAGTACATACATTAATATTAATATGGACAAAAGGAAAGGTTAACAAAATTTAATGTATTCAATTTTGTCATTTTCTTTATACTTTAAATATCGGTGGAGATTGAATATATCATTTAAAAGTAAAATTTATTTCTCATTATAGTAAATTATAACAAAAGGGAGCCTTTTTTATGTGTTGAGTAATAATATATAACGTAAATGCATTATGCTTAAAAGAGAGAGGGAGAGAGAGGGGGGGAGAGAGAGAGAGAGAGATAATATTAAATCTAAAAATCACATTCATTAATAATTTTTTTTTAAAGTTAGGAGGAGAAACAAATAGAATAATAATAATTGGTCAAAGTTGCAAGTGTTTTTTGGTGATGATGGTTAGTATTTATCCCATTTAAAATACTTTTTATGAATAATTTGTAATGTTGGAGAAAGGAGTCCATTTTTTGTTTAACTCTATTATATTATCAAAATTTTTCTTATTTAATGAAAAATCAACTCTAGGACAGCTATTTCTTATTAGTATTTCTAAATCATTCCAGAATTGTCTGACTCTTATGCAATCATAAAAGAGGTGTATTTTTTTTTAAATCTTTTTATTAAACAAAAACTATTTGAAACGTACTAAATACAAACAAGCGAGAAGCAAGATTATGAGATATACGTGATTTTAATATTATGCAATTTATTCCAATATTAACTTACCTTCAATAAGCTTTTCTTAATAAATAAACTTAATTTTAATAAACATATGAGCATAACTCACAATTACATAAGTTTTGAATTTTCTTTTTCAATTGAATAGGGGGACGACTTGACTTTTTTTGGTGACGATTTGACGGGAGACGATTTGACTGGGGGACGGGTTGACTGTAAACCGTACAGTATCATTAGGCCAGACATAAAATATTTCTTGTTTCCCCTCCCGCGACCTGGTCAGTTTGGCTATGGGTAGGTAGGTTCAAGTCAAATATTATTTTTATGTAAAAACAATATTTAAGAATCAACATTGATTAAAATCATCAAAATATACATCTAATCACATGCTCCTCATATAATCACCAGATTTATAAATCTACCAATAGAAACTCACATTATCTTTGAAAATATTCATCTACATAAATATCATCATTATTCATCTTTTAACTAGTCATCATTTTTAATCATAATCATTTTTTTTAACTTTGGCCAAAATGACAAGGTTAAGAGCGAGTTTAAATAAATACTAAATTGTTGTTGATCATGATGCATCAGAGGATTGCTTTATTAGGAGCATGAAGCATGTTTTATTCAAGAGATGAAAAGATGGCACTGACCATGAAGTGTTGTTGCATATCATTTTTTTTAAAAAAGAAATGCAGTTTTTGTGCATATTTTAATCATTTCTTGCAAATTGAAGATAAATAAATCTGCTTGGCTGTTATCATAGATGGCAACTGCACTGCTGAATCTGTCACTTCAGGGGTACCTAAGGCTAAGGATCTGTTCTTGGTCCTCTTTGCTTCTTTATATGCATATTTCATTTGTCTCTACAATCAAAGTCTGACTCTTCACCAACAACACATCTACTTACAATCAATATCCTTTCAGCCACAATCTCATTACAGGTTAACATTAGCAATATTGAGATCTGGTAGATGCATTGGGATATGGAATTCAATTTTACTAAATGCTAAGTCGTCCATAGATGTATATTAAAACAAAAAAAACACCATCTTCATGACCAAGTTCTGGAATCTGGCCCACATGATAATTTCTTGGATTATACTTATTTTATTATTTACTCTTTAGATTAGCTGTACACTGGGTAACAACAAATGCTTATAAAACACAAGGCTTCATGAAGAGATACATAGAAACAAAAACAAAAATATGAAAAAGCTTGCATACAAGCCCCAGCTAGAATATGGAACCCCAATATAAAGTCCAATATTTGGAAAAAAAAATAGAAGCATGTGACTCATAAAGTAGATAAGGCATGATTACTTTGTTTTGTTGCATGCTGAGTGAGACATGCCAGCTGACCTTGGCTGGCTGTCCCTTGAAAATCAGAGACTGCATTTTGGACTAATCATAACCACAATATTGTATCAATTAACTTCCCAACCTTATTATGAATGTACTTTTTTTTTCACATTGTATTACCCAAGTAATCAGCTCCAAAATTGCATTGCAAAACTGTCTGATCTTAATCTGACAGTTCAGGATACAGTACTGGTCTGAAAAAGAATATTTTTACTTTTAACCCTTTACTCCCATTTCATTTCCTATCTTACATTTTAACAAAAGGTCTATAATACCCGCAAGAGAGGTTGGTAGTATCCAGAGATAGAATATAAGGTAAATGTTCAGTGTAGTCTATGTAGAAGGTTATTACATCTATGACACATTTATATAAGAACAACTTTCTTTATAAGCCCCCCCCCCCCCCCCCGAAACTGTGTCTGCTCCAAAACTTGGACATTTATTGATGGATTTCAATAAAACTTTACAGATGTATTCCTCATAACCCAAGGATGTGTTGCACACATCAGCCATATGTGTCTTTGAAAGGTCAAGGTCACTGGCATTGTTAGAAATTCTCATTGGTGTTCATAGGCTACATCTTCATATCTGCTCTATAACTTCCATATCACTGGATTGATTTTCATAAAACTTCACAGAAGTGTTGTCATAACACAAAGGTCTGTCGGGTGCATCAACCATATGAGTCCTTGAAAGGTCAAGGTCTGGAGTTGTTTTTGACTATAGGTTTGCAAACCTCCTTTCGTCCATCCGTCACTCTTTTGAGTCCGCTCCATAACTTAAGACATTTATGGATGGATTTCAATAAAACTTAACAGAAGTATTCCTCATAACCCAAGGGTGTGTCGCATGCATCAACCATATGCATCCTTGAAAGGTCAAGGTCACAGTTGTTGTTTGAAATTGTCTTTGGTGATCATAGGCTTCATTTTCATGTCTGCTCTATATCTTCTCTATCTATTTTTGGATTTTTATAAAACTTTACAGATGTGTTTGTTATGACACAAAGATGTGTCATGTGCATCAACCATATGCACGCTTGAAAGGTCAAGGTCACAGGAGTTGTTAGAAGTTGTCTTTGGTATTCATAGGCTTTATGAACAACTACTACTACAGGCTACTCCTGACAGTATTGCTTTCTTTATTGACAAAGCCTTGTTTCATCCTGTTATTGTCAAGTCAGTCAAAAATGTATATATATACATATATTTCTGGGTTTTCATTATTAACCAATTGCATATCAAAATCATTGGTAAAAGTCAAATAAAAGTTTGTTGTTTTTGACAATATTTCAAGTTTTGAATAATATTCAAAATTGCCCTCAACCTATGGGCCAAATCTTTTCATTTTCAGCTGTGTGTGATGTAGTCACTCACAACTATAGTACTGGTACCTACATTCTGAGGGTCTGTTTTCTACATTTAAACCAAATAATCTCTTTATTTTGTATGAATGATTGAACAGAATTCTACAACACAGGTATGCTGAGATTAAGCCCAAGTGTTGAAAACTTAATTTTGAGTAAAAAATTAATATTTACGGGACACAATATTTGTATGTAGCATAAAAGCACAAAAGAACTAATTTCCCTATAATGTTGCGTAACTTTCACTTTACCATGCGGAGGAGTATAGTTTCTATCGATGCAAAGGTGGCTCGTGCCTGAATTAGGATAGTGTATGTACAGGTTTCGGTTATTTAGTAGTGTTACAATGGTTCATATAGAAAGCTTAAATTCCGTTACAGATCCATGTAACTTACTAATAATCACATCAAGCTATCTCAGGTACATCAGAGATACCTCCATGGGTTATCTTTTTGCTCTTTAGAATGACTGATACTTGTTTATCTGCTATCTGGAGTTACTAAGGACACAGTAAGGAGCCACTGATTTGCATCTCTAAATAGAAACTGTGCCATTGCTTGGTAGTACAAATCAAAGCATTGGTAGTCATCATCATCATCATCGACATTTATATTAACGTGCAGGGTCAGGAGCAAATACCACGAGGGGAGCCCCAATCCAGGTTACTGGCTAGCTGCACGCATAGCAGATCTCACATTTCTTTTCCATGAATCCCTATCATGAGGGTCAATACCAACTAGGTTCCACTCATGACGATCTCTCTCTGTCAGAGCCTTCCATGACATTTTCGGTCTCCCTGACCCTCGTCTCCCTTCCATCTGTATAGTGTGGGTGGCTTTGATTGCACCACTGGAGCGTTCTACATGACCATACCAGCGTAGCCTTTTCTCTTTCAAGATCACCTCCAGGTCTAGGATCTCAAGCTTTCCTAGTAGGTCCCTTGGTCTAACAGTAGTAGTGCTAAGAGAACAGTATTGTCGCATTTCTTTTGTTTATCAAGGTAACTTTAATAAATGGGGGTCAAATTTTTGCGCAATGCCAATAACCTCACTTCAACGTTGCCTTAACATGGTCTTTACAAGAAATTAAAGATGAACATACCATTTGTTTCAATAGACTGTTAACAATTAGCAAATTGCCACTCTAACTCTCCCTATTTATATAGCCTACAATGATATTTTTTTTATTATTTTAACATAAGTTTGATATTTGGCAAAAACTAAGTTACCCTGCATATCTGCAGCTCGTCAAACCTTCTTCTACTTGAGACACACACAACTTCAGTGCCTTCAGCGCTTTGATTTTTAAATCTGTTGTTTTATTTTTTAATGAAAGACCTGTATTTTCAGTTGATGAAGCTGTCATTAATAACAGGATAAAGCATGCCAACATCTTCCGACTGGTGGAGGCTTACCGTACACATGGTCACAGAAAAGCCACACTTGATCCATTGGGATTACAGCAGGAGAAGTAGGATTTGTTTTGCCATTTTGTGCAGAAATTTCAGTTTGACATATTGTTCGGGAAATATGGAAATTACATTTAACCCTTTCCCTCATAGAGGACACCATGAAAAGACCTATGCAACAGCATAAAACCAGATCAGCCTAACTCGCAGGCTGATCAGGTTTTATGCTGTTCGCTGCTCCTCAATGGTCTGGTAATGAGGATTTTACAATTAAATTTGGTAAGGTTTGAGTTTGGCTTTCTGCAGATCAGGCTTTATGTGGTACCTATTGAGTGCGTCAAAATGTGTCTATATGAGGGAAAGGGTTAATTAAAGGATAATTTCATGAAACCAAGCTTTGGGGATATACAGTGAAAGTGGGTTATGGTAGTCTAGTTAGTTTTATTCTGATAGTATTTACAGACAAGAAAACAAACAGAAAACCAGATGATAGTTAAAATCATAAAACTTAAAAAATGATTGTTAAAAGATATATGAAGCAATTGTTCTTTTTTATTTGTGTAGACTATAGATATCATATCAGCAAACAGAGGAGACCCCCTGCAGAGCTGTCTGATCAGGGTTGACTCAGTGTGCCAATGCATCAACATGAGTTTATATGAGAGAAAGGGTTAAACTTAAATTCTTGCATATATAAAATAAACTATGTTGAATAATCATCAATATTTGATTACTATAGTGACCCACAGGAACTGTTTCCGGAGCGATATGGGATATCTGGGAACAGTGGGGAGATGGTGGATTTGACAGGAATCTTTTATGGAGGTGATGGTACCCAGCAGATGAGTGTTTTGGACCTAATTACTCAGCTGGAGAGAGAGTACTGTAGCACTATAGCAGCCGAGTACCAGCATTTGCAGGTACATGTACATTCTGCTGTGACTTCAATAAGTTTAGTATCCAGACTGTTAAAATCCATAACTTAAGCATAAGTGTTTAAACAGAACGTTTGACCTAACAAACAAGTCAGAGATTGTCAGTCAGAGTCCTGATGAATGAATAAATGTCATCAGTTCCATACTAAAATATGGCGAAACTAAAGTTATGTGGTAATTTTAAGGTGCTTGTAAAATCTACCATGTATTCAGGTTTCTTTTGTTTATAGTGATACTAACAAGTATATTGATCTATTTATATCAAAGATGCAACAGTAAAAGAAGTTGATAAATTGTAATTTTATATTAAGCATACCAACATTTGTGTCAGTTCACCTTGTATTAACTTTAAATCTTACAGACAGAGGAAGAAAGAGAATGGTTTGCCCAAGCATTTGAATCCAAAAATGGACTGAATATCACCGATGACAGGAAGGTACACCTAGCAAAGCTGTTGTTGAAGTCACAGGTAGGAATTATGTATCAATAGAAATTACTCATGTAACTGCAGCCTCAAAGCTATGGAATGTTTGGTGTATTGACTTGACTTATATAGGTATCTGTGATATTTGAGACAAATGCCACTAAAGAAAGGAAAATAAAACTTGTAATACAAGTTTTTGGTGAAATAATGTACATGATGTTTTTTAATGTTATATGACTCAGAGGTTTCCATGTTTTAAACATAAAGATGCATTTGGTGCATGTACTGTCGTTCTTTCCATTAAACTCTACAAGAGTTCCTATAACAGATCTAGGTACTCAGTACATTTGTAAATGTATGGTTCCCAGCCTCAAGCCGTTGTATCATATAGAGGTATAACAATAAGAAGTACAGATTGGAATAAAAGAAGTTTTCCTACTGGTTTAAAACGTATGGTTTGTTCCTACTTCTGTCAGTGACTGTGAATAATGTCTCCATGTATGTTACCCTCAGGTGTTTGACCACTTTCTGGCAAGTAAGTTCACAACCCTGAAGAGATATGGAGGCGAGGGTGGAGAGAGCATGATGGCTGTTTTCGACGAGGTCTTCACCAGATGTGCTCAGAGTAAGAATAGTAGACTCAGTGATTAGGAAAGGAGGGGGCACTGTGCCGTAGTTCCATTTAAACAGAAAATGTCACATTGAATTTTTTTAAAGAAATCACATTGAAATGATAACTATTGCCTTAATTTTTGTGAAAAATTGAAAAACCATGCCAACTGTCACATTGAACAAATTTCTCTCACATTTAATGAGTAGAGCTTTACAATGTCTCAGTTATAATTTCATGCATATATTTTGTAGGGTCCTCACAAACTCATAATTTGGAGTCTCTTTTTTGGGCATATCTTATATTGATGAATGGGATGACTCAAACCTTTTGGAAAATCTTTGAATAGAGTCCATGTGAGAGCCCTGATGTTACCATACCTTTCAATGCTTCTTATATTACTTTTTGAGTTTTTGTTTGTTTGTTGGGTTTAATATCCCACAACAAAATTGAAGTATATTGGAGACTATGTTATGTGGAGACAGATATAGTGCTGCCACACTGCAGTAGCACACCATAGACATGTGGCATGACTTTGACAGTAAGCCAACCAATCCTTGAACTACCTTGTATAAATGCTGAGCAACAAGCAAGGATCTTACAGTACCATTTTCAAAAAGTTTGGTATGTCACCATTGGGGATCAAACCCACGACCCCCCATAAAATTTATATGAGGGAAGAGTTAATGTAAAAAGTATGTGTACAACATTCAATCTCACATAGTTTTTATCAGTGTATCTTAAATTTTGTTCTCAGTATCCGGCGTGACATACCAAAGTCATAAAAAATGGTACTGGTATAGCTCCCTTGCTTGACACTCAGCTTATAAGGGTAGTTGCAGGACTGGTTGGCGTGGTGTCAGGATAATTTGACTGGGTGTGGTATCATGCCACTTGTCTACAGCATGATAATGCAGCGTGGCAGCACTATAACTTTCTCAAGTAGACACAGTCTCCAAATGACTGAAATACTGTTTGGGGGATGTTATACCCAACAAACCACTGTGATATTCAAATGTTTCATTGATATTTCTACAGATGGTATCGAGAATGTTGTGATATGTATGCCCCACAGAGGGCGTCTCTGTTTCCTTACCTCTATGCTCAAATTCCCGCCTGTGCGAATATTTCAGAAGGTAAGTAGTCCATGCATATAATGATATACAATAAACTTAAATATTTTACAGGTGTATAATTCATATATACTCATTAATGTATTAAAACAGTTTTTCTAGTGATAATGAAAAATGTGGATTTAATGATTGAGGGTAAAGATATGGTTAAATAAATGTTTTTTAGATTTACTTTAAATATGATACAAAATGGTTCTCTCTGTATTTTAAAAGTATATTTGATATATTTATACATTCTTATAACATTCCCATATCAGGTATGGTAAATTTGCAGAGATAATATATGTTTTAGAATGTTTTTGGTACCCACAAACCACTCATTGCATTACTCTCCATATATTTTTTTAATTAATATTGGATCACAAGGGTTAATATTTACATTAAGAAAAAGAGAATTAATGGAATGGATCAGTAATAATGATAATTAAGAAAACAATTTAACTATTTTTTTATTTTATTCATCCCGAAAGTTTACTTATCAATACTTATCAATACCTGTATTTCAGGTGACTGGGAGGTCAGAGATACCTGAAGGGTCAAAGGGTACAGGAGATGTCGTCTCTCACCTGTGTAAGTGTCTTAAGGGGATACTGGCCAAGAGGGTGGTATTACATCTTTCAGTAGTTTATTTTTATCTTATACCCACTGTTATAATATCTACCTGCTAAACTAAATCTTATTTGGACACTTATTATACTCACTGCTTCAAAGAAGCTGGGACTATATAGGAATTACACTTATCACGTCCTGTCATATCTCTATCACATCCTGTCATATCTCTATCACGTCCTGTCATATCTCTCTATCACATCTTGTCATATCTCTATCACATCCTGTCATATCTCTATCACGTCCAGTCATATCTCTATCACGTCCTGTCATATCTCTATCACATCCTGTCATATCTCTATCACGTCTTGTCATATCTCTCTATCAAGTCCTGTCATATCTCTATCACGTCCTGTCATATCTCTATCACATCCTGTCATATCTTTATCACGTCCTGTCATATCTCTCTATCACGTCTTGTCATATCTCTATCACATCCTGTCATATCTCGTCCCTTATTGTCCCGTCCCATTCTTCATTCCCATTATATGAAGAAAAGGTAGGATGAATGGGTATTGATCACCGCGTGTGATAGTTCAATTTTGAAGGACATCTTAACAGCTTCTCATAAAGTTAAAGTGTTATTCAAAACGTTGATTTTCCAACAATGAGACAGAAGTGATATGGCTTGTGATGATCTTCTCATTGGCCCTTAC
>CM037784.1:39378240-39428240 GCA_021229015.1 Solen grandis
GGGTTTAATGCCGCCTATGTCTTCTTACAATATCTGCGCGGATTTTTAGGTGTGCATCCTAAAACAATCGATTTGAACGGCCGAAACGAGGTAGGGGTATCGGTGTAAATTTTCCGAAGTTTTTATATAAGGCCAGGATGGAGATCCAGCGGAGGCCAATACGAAAAAAAAATAAAAAAATAACCGGGGCGGATCTCATTAGAGATTACGTCCCGCCGACTGGGAGACTACCGGTATGTCTAACGAGAGATATAGTGCTGCAACACTGCAGTATCACGCCATAGACATGTGGCATGATACCACATCCTGTCACATTATCCTGACACCAGGCCAAACAGTCCTGCAACTACCCTTACATGCTGAGCACCAAGCAAGGGAGCTATAACAATACCATTTATTTCGAGTTTGGTATATGTTGCGACCGGGGATCTAACCTAAGACCTCCTGATTCCGGGACAGGCGGACCCACTAGCCAATCGTCCACCAGGATCTTTATCAGCAGACAACTTAGAAATAAGTATTTGAATGTTTCTCTCAGAGAACACTTACTTCTCTGTATACACAATGCAGTCATATGTCACTAAATGTTAAAGACGCTGTAAACAGCTTTTGTTTGTGGTTGTCAAAGTTCCAAAATGTCTGTTTAGTGGCACATAATGGCAGGCGGTTTGACTTTCCGGTACTGGTGCATACTCTCCAAGAGAAGAACCTGATAGAAACCTTCTTCAAATGTGTAACAGCATGTGTTGATTCTTTGTCAGTGTTCAGAAAATTGTACCCTAACAGGTGCTTGAAGCAGGAATCCCTTGTGTCTGACTTACTTCATACATCTTATAATGCACACAATGCATTAGCTGATGTTGAAAGCTTGGGGAAACTGATTTAAATTTCAAAAATCACGGATATCATGCCATTCAGTTTTAGCATGAGTGCAGTACTCCATAGTCTCAGGAATAATGAGCAGAAAAAACAGAACATTAGATCATTAGACACCCTTGTTTCTAACGGAGTGCTTAAACGGCCAACTGCAGAAAACATAGCTGGGTCTGGGCTAAACATGCAGCATTTGAAAAAGATTTATGAGCGTGTTGGAGAAGATGGACTAAGAGATGTATTCACACAAAAGAACAGTGAAGGACAGCCCAGAATTACCAGTGTGAAGAAAATCTTAGATGAAGTTGTTCCAAAACTTGCTGTGTTTTTCCAGGACTGAATCACTAGCATTGATATATTACAAACATAAATATAAGGATTTGACAAGCCAAAGGAATTGACTAAAAACCAGGTTTTCATTTTGTAATATTTTGTCCCAGTGCACCCCTATTATTTTGCATATGTGAAAATAACAAAGGGCCATAACTCCTTAAAAATGTGTGGGGAAAAAACCCTGACAGTTTGTGCTAGGTCACTATGTAATGATGCTTCTGTAAAATGTTTGACACTATCTGTTGAGAAATATAGGAGGAGTTGCACACAGAAGAAATTGTTAACACGCGCCCTCGGACTACTCAAATCTAATAACCAGTTTTCTTTGGAAAAACTGGTTAAATATCTGTGTACTTCTGGAATGTAAGAATATTTTTGTGTATTTGTATAAAATGAATATTTTTTTGCTGATAGTGATTACTTAAAAAAAATTGTACGAAAAAAATTGTTTATAAATGAAATATGCTGGTTTCTGAATTTCAACTTTTTTTTTGGGGGAATGCATATTGATTTTTTAAAGACCCTAAAGTAATGTTTTTTGCCTGGAAAGGTATGCTCAAATTCAGTTTTATTTGCAGCTCATACATCATAAATCATTTCTAATTGCACAAAATCAGTGCCCAAATCATGTAACACTTAAAATTTTCTTGACAAATATGGACTTAAGATAGAAAGAACTCGTCAAATTCGGAAATTATAGTTAGTAATAGCAACTTTTCTTTGCTATTTTTTAAGTTTGATGGTATATATTAGGCTTGTTGTGATTATATATTGTATCACCATGTTGTATGTATCTACTAAGATGAACTTTTCATTGAATTGAGATATATTTGTGAAAATATAGCATGTTAAAGAGTAATATCGGTATTATAAATGTACTAAAAAGCTCCGGCAGAGTCGTCAGCTAATAAAAAGTCATAATTAAGATTTTTTTTTCACTTTTATTTCCACAAAACTTCACAAATAGTTGTATTAGATGCATATCTATAAGAAAATGTCAGGTTTGCCAGGATTATTTTTCATGCCCATTACAGTAGGACTACCTTAAGTGGTCAGTCAAGGGAACAATAGATAGTGGCCGCTTAACAGCGATGGCCGCTAAATGAAAGATAAACATAAAAAGAAATGCTAATTTAGTAAAATTAAAACTGATTGATAAATACAGGTTGACTGCTTAATATAGGATACCGCTAATACAGGTTGACTGCTAATACAGGTTGGCTGCTTAATACAGGAGACCGCTAATACAGGTGACCGCTTAATACAGGAGACCGCTAATACAGGTTCAACTGTACTTAAAAACTGGGTCTTACCTGTTTTCGGAAAGGAACACAGCAATATATCTCCATCATTACATTCTATGTCCTTTATCTCATGAAATTTGTCTGCTAGTGACTGGTTAGGATATTTCTCAGTGAGGAATTTAGGTACGAAGACATCTTCAAGCTGGACCACCTTAACGATCAATTCTCCGTTTTCGTCAACTATATCGACGTCTCGCTCCATTTTCTTGACCTGATCTTAAAATGCTTCACAAACAAAAGGCATATATTTTTTTTACTAATAAAATATTACTGAAATAAAAATTTAAACGCAATACTTAATCAATTTCATATAGCATGCAAATTATTTCTGAAATAAAATCATAAATAAGGCTACAGAATTATATTATTGAATGAGTCTCTAAAAACTAAAAAAGAAATGCAAATTACCTTATGTTTTACAGCATTATTAGTACAAAATAACTTGACTAAACAGTGATGACAATCTTAAGCTTTATACGTATTAAAATCAAAATATAAAACATCTAGTTAAGACTAAATTTAGTACAGACATAATGCACCACCTTGTGTATTTTTATTCTATGTTAGTTATCCTTCAATTACCGGTAACAAAAAACATATCATTTTTTAATGGTTCACATATTACAAATATCACATGTATGTCTTAGATAGTCATCACTAATGAAAAGGTTTTATAACCTCTGTCTTTATGTTGTTATTTTAACTACGTAGAAAAACCCTCGGTTTCATGGTTCGTTAATTATGAATATAAATACTAATAATTTGAAATCCAGAAACTAAAAGGAAATTAATATAAATTAGATATACTAATATCACAAAGGTATATATGTCGACAACCAATTACATGGATGAGCATAGCCTACATATCAATATTTCATATTCTTGTCGTGATTTGCGATTACTTGTTACTAGTTGGTAGGAGCCTTCTATGAACTTTTTAAATGCCGATCCCAGTTGTGAAATGAAAGTCCGACAAAGAAGTAATATCACTGACTTGGACGGCCTCTGTTTGATATGTAGTTCACGAAGGGAATATAATGGTACATGTAGCTTTATTTATTTCTTTACAGTATCATTCTTCACTATGTATGACATCATATCAAAACGATATTGGTATTTAACCTATATATCGTACATAGCTAATTTCAATTTAAAAAAAAATTCAACATTTATGAACATATTAATCAAATTTGACTACCCACAATGCTATCCCGTACCGTTATATTAAGTTCAATACTAAATGAACCATTTAGCCTTCAAAGACGCAGTAAATTGATATAATCTAAAAATGATCATTCCACCGTAGTTTGAATATAACAAAATATCGCATACAGAGGCACAGCGGAAATAGACAACGTGTATTGCCAGATACGGCCTACCCTCGTTCAATATCAAAAATCATTAGCATATCATTCAAATATAATGCGTGTATCTATAATATCTGTATAAACGATACTGGGGGACGAGCAGTAGCCTATCCGTGAGCGAGTAGTATCCGTGATTTGCTTATAACATCCATAATTATAACACTATGATGAAAAAAGTTTGGATTCCGTACTGACTGGATGGCATTCTTTAAGTAAGTGGAACTTCTTCAAACATAGCGTTATATTTGATGATATTTACCACTCGTTCACGGGTACTGCTCGCACCCAAGTTAGGTTCGAATTGGCACGTCCTAAGTACGAACCATGTCGTTGCGAATCTACTTCAAATTAATTTCAGGTATTAATATCTTAAGATATTGAAATGCTCATAAGACATCGGTCTGTTAATAGCATATAAAATAGAAAATGAAATACATACATTCCGATGTTCTTCAAGTCTTTATAAAGCACAAAACAACCCGTATTTACCATTTCCTCTCGACTGTCGCGGTTACACTCTACCAAATGTTAAAGCCTACACTCCACTAAGTGTTTTGACACGTTTACCATCAAATAAAATGAGAGGTAAAGCCCTGTCATATTATTTCGTAATAACTTTTTTTCTGTTTTGCTGATGCAGATTTACGAAATATATTTCATGATGACGATATGAATACGAATTTATATTTGATACGTACAAATCACATTTTGTCAATTAATAGGAAATAATATTTCGTCATAGCGAAATAGGATTATTGTGTCTAATATGAAAATTATAATTCAGGAATTCGTTGTTTCAAAATGACATTTTTATGATTAAACTTAGTTCCTTGTCAATTAAATCATGACAGAGCAGATATTGATTTATAGTGTTGTCCATGCGTATTTATCTCAAGGGGGTGAACTGGCCAACCAGGCCAACTAAGAAAATTACCATACCTAGCCAATACCGAATTCTTAAATTCTCGATACGTGTGTGTGTGGGGGGGGGGGGGGCAATCTATGAAAAGTATTGTGTTCTTGGGGGCCAGTCTATGAAAATTGGCAAACGGGGGTGGGGGTGGGAGGTCCAGTGGTTTTGCCAGGGGGATAAGGAGGTTCTTTTATTCTCTACTCTTAATATACTCGTAAAAGCCAAATCCGGGGGGTGGGGTGGCTATGACCCTCCCCACACACCCTTGCGTGTGGATCTGCGCATGAGATGTTCATTTAATGCACCCGATATATAACTCCACTTCAAAAAAAAATTACATGTATGCAGTTTAGGTAGAATAAATGTAGTAGGATTTCAATACAAACGGTTTGAGAATATATATATATATATAGTTTAACATTTTAGTTTAACATAGTTTTATTTCAAAGAGCCAGAAGGTCGTTCGACCCATGCGGCAAACATAAAATTACATAATATGAACATGACGGTAATGTACAAATGTATATAAACGCATGTAGAACATAAACATAGTACAAAAACATAAATATAGACTTTCATATCAAATGCAACACAATACATGTACAAATCGATACAAACGTATATAGATCACATAACATAACATAACATACTTGATTGATTAAAGAATTAATTAAATGAATTAATCCTGGACCGGACCGGATTCCAATATATATATATATATATATATATATATATATATATATATCGATGCAATTTAACTGTTTTACTTCATTTGTGATAGAAGGAATATCGGAGAAAATAATATGTAAGCTTTGGATAAATTAATTTGAGGTCCCAGAGAAAAGATGTATTACAAAAAAATGACATCTGTCAATTATAATAAAATCAGGTTTATTAGGCAATCAAATCTTCGAACAATCCACAGCTGCTGATTACGCTACTATCGAAACATCGATGAACGAAGGAAAGTAACGGAACGAATTCACCGTGGGTATCCGACAATGGGTAATCAGGACGTGACGCAAACAAGACATGGAGATAGAAGACTGTTCTATGTTTGCTGCGGGAAGGGAGTCACCTTCCGGAAGGTGGAAATTGTTTTAAATTTGTTTATAAACTGGTGTAAATCCAAGCATATCTACATGTACATATATAAAATTTGAAATTTATATAACAGTTTTTTTACGTACGGTCTAACCACTATATAGTACATACACATCATTTGAATGAAGTGTTGATATTTATCGACGAATAAAGCATCATAAACAAAATTTTGCAACTTCAAAATTTTGATTTATATCCGCAGATAGATAATAATTGAACAATCGTTTCTTCATATCACTTTTCGAACGACAAATTGGTCATTTCCCTGCCATTACTTACAATAAGTTACCGATATTGATGATTAATTTTGTATTCAGTAAATATTTTTTATAGTCTTTAGATCAAATAAAATGTAAATACACCTCCATTTGGCGTTTTATAACAAACGAATTCATATGTTAAACACTGAACATGTGCGCATGCTTATTCTTTATCGACTTCCGGTATCACCAGCATAGTCGTATCATCAGAACTGAGAGTCCTATTGTTGTGTTTAGCATAAACTGGAACAGTAAATGAGAAAGTCAAGTGACTTGTAATTTGGAGCTGTTTTATTGATGCTAAACATCAGATGGATCTTGTATTTAACATATCATTTTGCTGAGAGGGCCGAACATATTTCATTTCATTTGCCATATACCTATAAGATACATCAAGGATATATTATATGTCACAGGTGCGTGAACTGCTGTACTTTATGCATATGTATATGGCAAATCTACTGGATTATGCCACACAATTTTATTCATAGTAAGGGCTTCATTGATAATTTTCCCGCTCACTCATCGTTGCAGAGTTATCGTTCATTGTGTGACGTGACAACTTCTACAGTGAAACCTCTATACAACGGCATTCATTATAACAGCATCCTCTTTTTAACAGCAGTAGTCTTGAAAACTAAAGTGCATAATCCTTCTATGTCTTTATTCTTTACAATGACAATTTCTTTATAACAGCAAAATTTGCTGAAACAAACACCGCTATTGTAAAGAGAGTTGACTGTACAATAAACTGAAAATACATCATATAAAGAAGATTATCGCGCATTTTATTCATGTAAGATATGTGAAAAATGGCACATGCCTAAACAGAAGCTAGCCATGCAATCATATTCATTTATAGTATAACGATGGTAAGAGAAAACAGATGCACGTATAGATTGTCCACTAGAGGCATTGACTTTGGAGATTCGGTATTATAATTCTCATGATCAGTTGTAATATGTTGCGTTGTAAACAATTAAAGTAGCATAATAAAAGCTGCTGTCCTAAATATTTGAAATATGTCTAAAGAACAAGAAACAAATGAAACATAGAAAAGGACAAATTATCATGTAGTTAAGAACTTTAAGTCCCATTACATTTTAGCTTAATATTAACAAAGAGAATTTTTCCCCTTAAAATGATGGTTAATTAACCTCTTAATGTGAATCCAGGCCACATAATGAAAACAAATTAACAAAAGAATACGGGTAACCCCCGGATCCTTAGTTGTTCAGACTGGGAACTATATAATTATGCTAATATAGTGAGAAAAGCGGGTGAAGCGTATTCCGAAACATATCTAAAATAATCGTTATTGGGTTTTGTAGGCACTTTAATAGCAATTGAAATGATTACTCCCGTTCGCTATTTTGCGATCTTAACCCTTTCCCTCATATAGACTCATTTTGACGCACTCAGTAGGTACCACATAAAGCCTGATCTGCAGAAAACCACAGTTAAACCCTACCAAATTTAATTACAAAATCCTCATTTCCAGACCACTGAGGAGCAGCGAACAGCATAAAACCTGATCAGCCTGCGAGTTACTCGCAGGCTGATCTGGTTTTATGCTGTTCGCATAGGTCTTTTCATGGTGTCCTCTATGAGGGAAAGGGTTAATCAACTCACCATTTACAGCAGTCTACTATTCAGAGAGAGAGAGAGAGCATTTAACATTTATGGTATTATAACGTGTTCACAAATTATGCTGTAAAATCCTATATTACATCATTTGGAGAAGGTATATGATGTTGTTGTTTTTTTCCACATATGAACAGATACCTAGAGTATGTCATAATTGTTATACAAAATACCATTTACAAGACAACTTTGATGCAAGCATCAAAGACGCCGCGTATGTTTTTGAAGCACGACTTAAATTAAGCAAAGCCATACAGAAAAAGGTCTAAAAACACAACAAAAAACAAACTTATATTATCAAATTATTCAGAAATATAGAACAAAAAAGTAAAGAACATACTTTAATCATTGAAGACACAAGATGTGATGATGATTTGAGATGCCATAACTTAACAACTGTAAAGTCATTTATTTTCATTGTCATAAAATTTCGTGGAATATGTGATTTAATCAATTCCGTTGGTACATATATCCGTGGAACCATGTTCTAGAAAACAGAGGTCTATGAAATAAACAGCGTTCGTGGGGATAAATAGTCGTGGATAAAGTCATCCACGAAATCACTGAAAATTAGTCCCCCACGAAAATTAATGATTCTACAGTAAGCTATAGGTCAATGAAGATACATTTTACAACAGGTAATTCATTTCTTATATAATTATTGGAATAGTTAGGGTCTGCAAGATGCATGAAATTTCCAGACAGTAAGTTACTAAGGTGGTATTAATGTCAATGTTAAAAAAAAATCATCATCATTATCAGCAACAGCAGCAGCAACAACAAGGACAATGATGAAGAAACAATTCAGCACAGATAAGTTTTTATTTGGTAAGGGATTGAGGTACAGGTACCGGTATTAGAGATCTAACAATCTTCCTCGTAGTTATTACTTTCTTTGAAAACGTAGCTTGACGTAAGAGTATGGCATTCTTTTTGTGTTGATGATATGAGTAAAATTAAATATATGTTTACAAGTCTTTACAACATAAGCTATGTAACGTTCAGTAAAATATACCAATATCAAGCACTCTACATACTGAGACCGCATATTGGGCCTGGGGTAAATTAGACATGTCCGCTACGGCCATATGTATAGTGTTTGTGTGTTTTTACACTTTCTATATTATGCTGTAATACTTATTTTTAAACTGCTGTTTCATTTATTTTTCAAGTTGACGGGTTGTATCTAAAATTTGAATATTTTAAGATCTCAAAACATCTTCTAAATGTTTTTTTCTGAGCTTTAATGAATCAGGTTGCCTTGCGAGGTCCGTTAACCAAGTTTTAAAACCCGTTGCCTTCGAGTTTAAGGAGAAGCCAACAGATACACATTATATGTGTGGGGGCCGCCGTGGCCGAGCGGTTACAGTCGTGGACTACAAATCTCTCAGCCCCTCATCGCTGTGGGTTCGAATCCCGTTTGGAACTTCGGATTTTTCATGTGAGGAAGCCTTCCAGCTGGCTTGCGGTAGGTTGGTGGTTCTACCCGGGTACCTCTGTGTACTCGGGGCCTTCCTCCACCTGTAATTAGCTGGACGTTGCTATATGATTGAAATACTATGACAGTAAACCCAATACAGCAACAACAACATTATATGTGTCCAGTTTCTTTATGGTAACAATAGAAGACTTGCATATTTTGATTTTTTTCATCAGTTAATCAAGTTCAAGTTCAAGTATTTATTCATAATTATATGGCCTCTGGCCCAAAATACAATATACAAATATCGAGACAATATAACAAATATGTTGTGTCCCTATGCTCATTCACTCTCAAGAAATCACACGTTCACACTCATTCAGCAAATGATATATATAAGTACAAAGTTTGAATAATACTGATTGATCGTTGGTTTGGAGCAAATTATATAGGTTAACTTCAGAACTTCTACCGTAATACCAATTAAACAAATATTGGTTGCGTATATCTTCATATTTAGGACAATTGAAAAACACATGGTATTCGTTTTCAATAACATTATTATTAAAATTTATTTGACAATATATGCAAATTCTATCATGACGTTCTAAACCTCTATGTCGTCCTGTTTCTATGTGAAGTTTATGAGATGAGCACCTAAATTTTGCAAATGCTTTTCGTAATTTATAAGAAATGTCTAAACAAATATATTTTTCAGGAGAAAGCAGAGATTTGAAACATTTATAGAAATCACAACGACTCGACTCAGTAACTGTACTATGCCAATCCTGTTTACTACAATCAATCACTCTCTGTCTAAAGTTAAATATAAATAAGTTTATGTTTCCAACATCTTGAGAAATCCAAACAAAACCAAAACCATACTTGAAAAGAAGATGTTTTACATTTGAAGCCCAAGTTTTCCTATCATTATCATCCAAGTTTTTTAGCATCTTATAACATTGTTTAGGATAGCGTTTCTGTTCCATATGTAAAAGTGTGCACCAATATTTAACACAATTTGTATAATACGTTACATATAAAGGCATTCTCCCACATTCTCCAAGTGCGATACAATTATTTACAGAAGCATTTACACCCAGGAATCTTTTACAATATTCAATTTGAATTGATTCTAATATTTCTGAATATTCATATCCCCAAATATGCGATGCATAACAAAGTATTGGTTTTACAATGGAATCAAATAATTTGAAGGCTTCATAATGCGAAAAATACCCAAAAGACTTCTGATATTGATATATACTAAAAATAGCCTTTTTCGCTTGAGATGCAAGCTTTGTTTTTGCAGCAGTCCATGTCAAAGTTCGTGCGAAAATCAATCCTAAATATTTATAAATTGATGTGACTTTTACCCTAACATTATTGTAAGTCCATTTTTCATATTGTCTAAGTCCCCCTCCATTACGGAAAACAATAATTTCGGTCTTGTCTAAATTGACTTCCATACCCGTGGTATCGCAAAATAACTTGATGACATTAAGTTGTTGTTGTAGTTTAAGTACAGTTTCAGCACAATTTGCTACGTCATCAGCAAACATTAAACAGTGAATATCTTGTATATCATTACTAATAAATATTCCCGACCCACATTTTTCTTTAATCAGTATGCTTAAATCATTGATAAAAAGAGAAAAAAGTGTCGCACTACATATGTCTCCTTGTCTTGTTCCAATATTACATTCAAAGAAATCTGTTAACCCGTTACCAGTTCTAACACATGAGTATAAATTAGAGTACATACAAGTTAACATTCTATAAAATTTCCCGTTTATTCCTCGGTTCGATAAACTTCTAAATAAAGCTCCGTGATTCACCTTATCAAACGCTTTACGAAAGTCGACATATAAACAATAAAATCGTCCACCGGGGCGTGAGAGGTATTTTTGCGCCATAGCTTGAAGCGTGAATATATTATCTAATGTTGAGTAACCAGCACGAAATCCCGCCTGTGACTCATCAAGTATATTATTTTCTTCAATCCATGAAGTCAATCTATTATTTATAATATTGGAAAATATCTTGTACATGGTGTTTATTAATGATATACCCCTATAATTTCCTGGGTTATTTTTTGAACCTGATTTATGAATTGGACATATAATACTTTTACCCCAAGATAGTGGGAACTGTCCTTCCTTTATTAAAATATAGAATTAAACAAGATTACTAGTACCGGTACAATATCACTAATAGTATTTTTATAGAATTCTGCTCCTATCCCATCTATGCCTGGTGATTTGTTAATTCTAAGCTTATGAATACTAGAATTAATTTCGGCCTCTGTAATGCGATTGTTAAGAACGGAATTTTGCCTATTAAGAACATACTCTGTATTATTACTTGTCTCGTGTATGTCATTCGCATTTTCACTGTAGAGTAAACTCCTGAAGTGAGTTTGCCATTCTACTGAAGAAATATTATTTTCATCCTCATGTTCTTTCTCTCCTTTTAATATTTTCCAAAACATCTTTGGGTTTTTTCTATTATCTACCAGTTTAATTCTTTGATTTTTTAAATATACGGATTTTTTATATCGGCACATATTTTTAAAAATACTACGTTTTTCTTTGTACGACTGTAAGTCATCCTGTAGATTTGTAAATCGAAACTTCCTTAGGGCTACATACTTATCATGCTTTGCTTGAGAACACTCGTCGTCCCACCACGGTGGTTGGGTACTCACGCTCGATCTTTTAACCTGCATGTGCCGCGCGGATTTGTGATATATGCTCGTAATTGCGTCGATTGTTTTGTTGATATTTGACTTGGCTGATGTAACTAGGGCTTCCTTAGCACTATGAAAAAGTTGTCTGAAATTGTATAGAAAAGACTCGCGTTTCCCATCTGTCCATCGATATCTAGTGTATTTATGAAATTGCTTTTGATTATTTTGAGAGTTTCCGATTATGTCTTTGAAAAATGTAAATTGACAAAACAGCGGGAAGTGTACAGATTCATCACGCTCTTCTACTTTAAAATATGAACATGAATTAAACAAATCTGAACTGCAAATATTATAGTCAACAGTACTCATACCATTATTAGCAATACAAGTAATGTTACCATCTACATCGTCAAATAATCTGCCATTCATTATATGAACGTTATGTGTACAACAAAAGTCGGTTAATGTTTTACCATATGTATTGTGTCTTAACATATCCTTATTTGACCTCGGTATATCAAAATAGTCATTATCATAATATTATCTCCAAATTTAAATTTTCATTCAAATCTCCAGCTATAAAATAATAACAATTCGGATATTCAGTGTATAAGTGATCAAAATTACTTTCAAGTATCTTAATACCATTTTTCTCATCCAGATCATTATATATGGCTGACCCTTCAGGTGAAACATATGTAAAATAACAAATTATATCCTTCATGTTATTAAATAGAGAACCTTTAAATAGTAATACCACACAGTTTTCAAGATTACAAAATATTCGTTTAACGTAATTGTGATCAATAAGAAAGTCCTTCACAAAAACACTCACACCGCCATTATTCCGTACACTGTTTCGTCCCATCTCTCTAACATGGTCAAAATGAATATAACCATTTAAAAATTTGTCAAATTCGTGACTAATTTTGCTCCAAGTTTCACACAGACATATTATATCAAACTGTTTAAAATACGCTTTAATGTTACTGCATTTTTCATATTTCTGTAAACCCTCAATGTTCCAGGTAAGTATGTTTAACCTAAATTTATCTGTCACAATAGAATCATGAGTAATGTCTGGGCCTCGGCCCTCATCCTATCTCCCTCTGGAGCCCCGGCAGAAGCACCGTTGGAGACTGTCGCTGCATATGAAGAAGTCACGTGACTGCTGTTGTCCAATCGGGACCGCCCGTCACTACTGTTCCTCTGACTTGCACGTGCCGATGCATGCTCACCATGTCGCATATTTCGTGTTCCAATACAAACGATGGTGTTTGAAAGATCATCAAAACGGTACACTTTGTTGTCGATAAAAAGTTTATCGAACCTGATGGACGCGAATTGACCGTTGCTCCGTGCCTCGAGCATTTTTCTCCCAAGTTCTCGCCTGTGTTTCTTAACACGTTCCGTGTAGTCCTGTTGTACTGAATACGGCGACTCTTTTGTCAATTTACTGTTTGCGGCTCTCAACGTGTTTTGGCAATCTTTATAATGAGAGAATTTAACGATGATAGTGCATTTTTGCTGGTCCTTCGATTTCAGTCTATGAGCTCGCTCAATCCCGATATCATGCGCGTTCTCCATTTGTAACTCTCGAGCCATAAAATCACGCACTTTATTTTCACATGTATCCCAATTCTCATCCTGTGTTCCACTTATGCCATTTATTCTCAAATTATTCCTTCTTGAGTGCCCCTCTAGTTTATCTATTTGCTCTTTTAATGAATTGACCTCCGATTTAAGTTCATTGTTTGACTGCTTAAGATCTTCATTTTCCTGCTTTAATTCTTTTTTGTGTCATTTATTGAATCAATTTTCATGTTCATAGACGATAGATCTCGCATTACACATTCATTTTGATTAGCAAGTTCTTGTTTCATTGTTCGTAAAAAAGAGAACATTTCATCTTGAGTATTTGAGTCAAACCTGTTTTGATCACTGCTGCTAGTGGACTGTCGTCTATCTTGCTGATCAGGAAGACAGCTGGGCAGAGTTGTTTGTCTAGTAGTACGGTTAGCGGCCTGGATACGTGGGGGTCCGGGGTTACTCTCAATGTCACCACAGAGCGCCAATAACGAACACAACACGAAAACACGAAGGATAAGAGAAATACTCCGTCTATGCACACATAATGTTTTCACTCTGAAAGTCCGCTTTATTGGCTGCACATTACAACCGATTCTTGCTCTCCATAAACAGATACCAATACCCATTTTGCGAATATATATTGTATTTATCTCACACAATCAAAAACACGTCCGCCATCTTTCAAGGGACACAACTCTCGGTTCATGTTAATGCAAGTAATTGATTCATAAAGTGTTTATTTTTAACATATTACATGTTTTTATTTTACGATAATAACAGTGGTTGCTCCCTGTTTTGATTATGCGGCTCCATTGGAAAAAAAAAACAACTATTCCACGTGGTGTCAATAACCACCACAAATATTGCATTATCATCATCATAAAAAACACCATCACATATCTAACACTAATAATAATAATAATAAAATCTTTATTTATAGAAGGTAGCTCAGTAAGATTACAAACATTATAAGTATATCTTCTTTACACTATATATCTTCTGAAATAAAACATCAATGTTATGTACAATGGTGATAAAAGAAAATATAATAACAACAATCAAACAAAATAAAAACAAGTCTTAAGTGCTTAATAGAAATCACTTTGCATATTTATGCAGATGGTGATGGTAATTATGAAAATGATGTAAAAAGTGATGATGAGAATGGAAGAGGATTTGCCTGCGTATATATCATTGAAAATATTTCAAATCTCTGAGCAGAAACCCAATATTAACATCAAGAACAAGAATCAAAGCGTTATATTTGATACATTAATAGCAAACGAATTGTACATATCATTTGGACGTTTACGCATATATACACAGTACATTATACCTCGTTGTTCATGATGTCCATGCTATATTTTGACATGTTAATAGTTTGACAAACTTATGTACAAATGTATGAAACATATTGATTAAGTTCGATACCCGAAACAAAGAATAATAATTAAAGGCATTGGATGAAATAATGATAAAACAACCTTTTAAATGACTGCACGTTTGTTGCCGATTTAATACAATTAGGTAAACCATTCCATACTGAAGCGCCCGTATGTCCAAAACTTTTCTTTAAGAATTCTGTGTTCGTTTTATCATATGTTAATTTGTTGTTTGCTTGAGATCTTAACAAATAATGGTTATTGCACACGGTTGTAGAAATTCAGTAATATAATCAGGCGTTAGTTCATTTAATGCTTTGTAGACTAATACCCCTACATGAAATTTCACTCTGTACGAGCACAGTAAAATATCCAGTTCCTTATAA
Organism: Solen grandis; assembly: GCA_021229015.1. NCBI lineage: Eukaryota > Metazoa > Mollusca > Bivalvia > Adapedonta > Solenidae > Solen > Solen grandis. The sequence goes on from CM037784.1 coordinate 39,393,506, forward strand.
AGGTTATATGAGTGTGACCTAGTTGATAACTTTATAATAATTTTGCACGCTCGTTTTTGCAATTTGGTTACCCTAGCCATATCAGTTTTGTTACTATGCTGGAACAGTAGTCTGTTATCTGAAATATATATGCATAGTAAAACATTTTCCTTGCCCCAAGTGTTAAAAATTGGGAAATTCTCCCAAAAAAGATGTAAATTAGAATTACGTTTATAACAAATCAATTTAACATGCTCTGACCAGCTTAATGATTGATCAACATATACACTTAACAATTTTTGGTTTGTAACATGTCTTACTGAGCAGTTATTGATGCAGATATTCAATGAATTTATTTCGTGTATTTTTCTTTTATTTCCAATTAACATTGCCTTGGACTTATCAGGGTTCAAAGCCATATTGTTTTGTTTGCACCATTTCCGCACACAATCAACGTCTTTCTATAGTTTGCATTCTATTAAACTCCGGCGCAGTGGATTGGCTCCGCATCAATCACAGCCACACTGATTTACCACGTGACCATAGTGTGTATACCAAAAGTCAAGCTATTGGTTACATGTGATTTAGCTGAGACTTAGCTATTTTTTAACTCACTGTGATAGAAATCTGAGCGAAATCTCCTGCGTTGGAGATTGACCTAATCGCAAACGACCGAAATGGTCCAATTTTGAATATATGTTATACCAAATTCTACAAAGGAAAATATACATTATCCAAATGCCATAGGCTACATACATCCATACATACATATTCGAATATATATGCTCCTACATATAAATACCAATACATACAAATGTACACACATACTAAAATATAAGTGTTTAATGAAAATATTACTTACAAGTAATAATAATAACAAGTAACTGGTGTTGTATGCAACACATAAAGTCCCCTACCGGCTCCACCTTGACTCAATATGGTAATCAGTCCCATTTTTTGCCATATTTTCACTATTTCCGTTACCATAGCAACCACAATTTTAGTCGAAGAACAAAAATAAAATGACGTGCATAATCTACACATTGCCATCTAGTCATATACCAAGTTTCATCAAGTTGCTTCTTAGTTATCGCGGGATCCCATTTTTTGCCATATTTTCACTATTTCCGTTACCATAGCAACCACAATTTTAGTCGAAGAACAAAAATAAAATGACGTGCATAATCTACACATTGCCATCTAGTCATATACCAAGTTTCATCAAGTTAGCTTACTTAGTTATCGCGGGATCCCATTTTTGCCATATTTTCACTATTTCCGTTACCATAGCAACCACAATTTTAGTCGAAGAACAAAAATAAAATGATGTGCATAATCTACACATTGCCATCTAGTCATATAGCAAGTTTCATCAAGTTAGCTTGCTTAGTTATCGCGGGATCCCATTTTTTGCCATATTTTCACTATTTCCGTTACCATAGCAACCACAATTTTAGTCGAAGAACAAAAATAAAATGATGTGCATAATCTACACATTGCCATCTAGTCATATAGCAAGTTTCATCAAGTTAGCTTGCTTAGTTATTGCGGGATCCCATTTTTGCCATATTTTCACTATTTCCGTTACCATAGCAACCACAATTTTAGTCGAAGAACAAAAATAAAATGACGTGCATAATCTACACATTGCCATCTAGTCATATAGCAAGTTTCATCAAGTTAGCTTGCTTAGTTATTAAGTTATCGCGGGATCCAGATTTGAGCGGACAGACGGACGGACGGACGGACAGACGGACAGACGGACGGACAGACGGAGGGCAAACCTATAGTCCCCTCCGGTGTGAACACCGGTAGGGGACTAATAAAGTAATATCAACACTGTAACCCAAACAAAACGAAAATTACGTAACCTGAAGATAAAACACGTAAATATACACACACACAAGTGCCCTTGTCTGGCCATAACTCGTCCCCTTAAAAATGAAAATGCAATTGTGAGTAAGACGAAAATGCATATGAAAAAAGATTACGATTATTTCACCGATATTAAATTAAATTTTCAACCTGAAAGATGTGCGTTACATTATTAAGAAGACAGACGCCATATTGAATGATAAGAAATTATGGCACTCAGCATAAATTCTAAATATCGGTCAAGAGAAAACAATATGTGCTTAACGTGTCTTTAAAGTTATAATAGTGTTTAAATTCATAAGTAAGTTCAAGGAAAAATACCCATAAGTTTAAAAAAATATCCCCCTTTCCTGTACTTCTGACCGAAAAAAAAAACTTTTTTTTTCTTGACAATATATATCGGGAAACAAAATGTTGCAGACAGCAACAGTTATTCTCTCTACTTTGTTAATGTTTGTTAAAAGTTAATAAAAAGGTTTAAATTGGCTAGGTGTTACCTGAAATATAGAATATTTAACAATATGAGAGGAGCAGCTATGTTGCACAGAAAAAATCTCAAAAGTTTTGGAATGAATATCCGGAATTTTCACAAAATGTAAAACATATGAATGATGTGACTTCTTTACTGTTACAAAAATACATAAATTACCGGTACTTTCTTTTATTTTCATAAATATATATAAATAAGTGAATTAGTACCTTATAGTTTATTTTAAACCTTTTCTATAAATAAGTTTCCAATTAATATCCATTTATTTATATTAATCTATCCCTAATGACAGGTATTCACGGTTTTATTCATTTAGTCTTCATTTATTTTTATTTTATTTTTTTCTCTTGACAATCTAATGTAAACACTCATATCATTAATCGGAAAATAAGATTATTGTAAGAATTATTTCTAGGGTTTCTAGGAATTATTTCTAGTAATCAGAAAAAAAAATGAACATTTGTGTAATGAAATAAATTATATCCATTTGCATATGACTCACCAAAGTCAAACAACAGTAAGGTCTATTCAATGAATTTAAATGAAGCTGAATAAAAACTTTTCTTTCTTTTTTTAAAATCAGTTAGCGGGTCTAATACGGATATGCTGTTGTCTACAGTGTACGTCGTGACATCTTACAGCAATCTTGTATTATCATCTTGTATCTCTCTTTAATAAATCCTTTTTGGTCTGCATATATTTAAGTGAGCTTATTATTTTCAACGAATATGCCTGATGCAATTCTATAGCCTAGGTAGTAAATAAATACCAATAGGCGCCTATCTGGGCTTGAATTTCTCCATTGACTTCACGGTTTTCGAAATATTTGTCTTGGTGGGATGGTGCCTGTCGGGGCCATAATATTATTCATCTTCAGTACCCAGGCTATTAAACTATCTGCGTGCATTACTTCTAATAATACCCATCTAAAGGCGCATAATCACGTAATGCAACATTCTGTTATAGTAAAAAGAAAAAGGGAGGATGGGGGCAGGATGTTTTTTTTTTTTAGTGTTCTCCATGACATGCAATGAACGGTAATGAACCTATACTTAGAATTATAACATATATGTTTAGGTTTTTTCCTGTGTGCCGTCAGAGTCATATGACTGATCACATTCAGTCTTCGCGCATGCGCTATCTTCTCGGGCTCAACATTTGAATAGCACTTACAAATTCGTTACCCGGAAGTGTTACGGAACCTACAACGTGGTAACGCAAGTACCTGCTTCCGGGAAACCGTATTTTACATTTAATCGATTTCATCGAAGTGAGCGTTTACGACAATAATTTATTGCCGTACATTTAATGTGACCTACACTTGCCGAGTTTATTTGTCAAGAAACAAATACTTTACCAACATAAACGAGAAAGAGAAGAAAAAAATGCTTCTACCTATCATTTGTGAAAGAGCTGCTGGAAGCCAACTTACCGGAATGGTCATATTCTCTACATATTTTTTAGTTAATGAGAATGACTTTGCGTATACCGATCAATATTGGTTTCTTTCGTCTTGCTCCGACTCTCAGACCGCCCAGAAAGGTTCAAGGAGCCCTTGCTACAGAACTTCGATCTGTACAGGCCAAGAATCCGTTTGTTACAACAAACGATATGAAGATGAACACACCTTGCCCTGCGTTTAATATTATGAAAATGTATTCCAGGAATTCTGCCTTCGTGAAGAAAAATAGAAATCCAAAAAGCCACGAAAAACCTGTCAGGGTCGACAGTTTAGCGTATATTTTGAAGTAGTTTCTCTCGGTTTTGATGCTGTTATTTGCCATGATGTTGCTAGTGATCTTGAAAATCACGGCTGCAAACATGACCCCATTAAGTATTATGACGATACCAACTGGAATGGCGAATAGGTAGCCGACCATGTTCGAGTCTGAAATGTAGCAACTGCCGTCACCGTAACCAATTTCCTTGCCATTACTTCGGTTCGAGCTGATTCCAACGTTTATAGCTATGAAAATGATTGGAATAATAGCTGTGTAGAGAACGTAGAAAAGTGTTCGGCGTATATAATTTTTGTTTGTGGTCATGACTTTGCTGGAAAAAACACGATACACGTGAAATGAACAGACATTCATCCACATGAGCACAGACAGCCAAAAGAAATGTATAAGAACGCCAATCAGACGACATGCCCAGACTGGTACCGCATCTGCCTGGTTGATTCCGAACTGGAAAACCAGTTGGGCCACAATAAGACAGATGACCAGTCCTATGTTATTTATACCGGGCTGGGTTCTTAGCTCGGCGAAAATCGAGTACGTAAAAAGGGTACATAGCGCACAGATCACGGACAGACATGTGCATACAAGTGACAGAATACCCTGTGGTGTCACACCTGACGATTCCTGGCCAGTGTCTGTGTCTGTGTTGACTTTACTCTCTACCACACTTAGGTACAGTTTTTGGCATATCGAGAATACAACAGTTCCATTTTCCTTAGCCTCTTCAAAAATACTTTTCCGGTCAAAGGTCGTTTTCAGTTCTGTTACATAGATTCCTTTCTTAATTTTCGTTATATTATATTCATCCGAGGAAATTTTCAACAAAGGACATGCTATCTTCTCTGTCAATGCAATAGGTGAGTTTGTATCAATAGTTAAAAATCTCCGAAGAGTGGGTTTAATTGGAAAGACCTTCAACTTCTTGTCGGTTTCAAGATCAATGACTGCATTATAATCTTCCATTATGAAATCTTCTAGAGTTATTACGAATGTGTAATTTGTGTTGTTTGATACATCACTCATATTTACTAAAGTTCCGTTAGATGCAAGAATTTTATCTAAAGATGCAGTTTTGTGGACTTCGGTTAAACTATTGAAAAAGTATAAACGTACATTTGTCACCATATATGCTACGACTGGATTAGTATGCGATTCTACACCAAGGAATGATGTTTTTGACTTCATGGTTTTATTCACATCCACTGATGTACTTGCATTACTTTTCGAGATCGGTTTATACAGCATCGAGAAGGCATACACAGCATTATCTACTCCCCATTCTGCAAAGAGGTCAAAACTTTTGCTTGAGAGTTCCTGCATGATCAGGGAGAAATTATCAAATTCTGTTGGATTTTCTGGAGTGAACTTCATGAAGAGTCGATAGGAAAGCCCAGCGACAGTTTCTGCAAGATTCACACATTTTCCATCTTCGTATTTCTTCGGGAATTTGCACGAGACTTGTCGACATACATTCTGAAATGATGAAAACACATCGAATGTAAATTGTTTTATGTTGTATGTTGCTTTCTCCTCCTCTCTCTTTCTCTCTATCTTTCTGTTTAACATCCCACCAACAAAACGTATTTAAAACAATAAAAAAATCAACTTTACTTTCTATTGACATCTACTACAATAACATACATACACGGGAATTGAATACACATTACAAAGCAAGAACAAGACACTTTCGCAAAATGTGCCAATGGCTCATTCCGTGAATATATCAGTTACGCTGGATCCTTTAGCGACACATATTCTGCCAAAAAGCAGTGTGTATTCTTCGAACAGAAAAGCGAAACGTGTGCTACAGATTTGTTAAGAAATTCAATCTGTACATATTTGTTGATGACATCATTTATGATTACTATAATGCATATAAATAAGGAAGAATATTTAACTTAAGATCATTCAACTGTTTACAAAAATACCTAATTTGCATTTTCCGTATATCGTCGTCATTTTTCTAATTTTCGGTGACTGTTTTTCAAATTCAAATAATTTCCAGTTTCATACCGTCTTCTGGAATACTCGCCAAGCAAAATGTAAACCCTAAATATATTTTGACATCCATCCAATATACTTGTTATTTTACATCTGATGTATACATTTTATTGACCTCCATCTCGGTCTCCGGAACCGGATAACTCAGATTTCAGTATACATGCTCCCTATGATATAGTCCAAATTGTTTCTATATAATATCGTCAGTTTTTCGTATAAACCAATTTTATGGTCATAACACCTACTTATTTAAAACATTAATATTTCATTCTGGTTCATGTTTTAGTCTACGGCTTTATGTACGTACCCGTGAAAGATTTTTAGATCAACAAATGTTACATGAAAATATTGACGCAACTTGAATACAATCAGCATAAATGGTCGACATTGCATTGATGTTCATAAGATACAGAGCATTACAAATAGAAAATAACGAGTTCGTATCCGCGTCTACTTTGGGCTACTACATTGTACTCTGGTAAGTAATGTAATCGGATTTTTCGGCCGTTAGGCCGTTTATTTTCACCCTGACTTCCTGTGAAACACACAGTAATGAAGCGGAATAAAATTAGGCTTTTCATTGGTTTTTATATACTTTGCTAAATTACCATTGGTCATTGTAAAATAGTCAAAAGAAAAGAAGGGAGTTGCGAAAACGAGTGCTTTAGATCTCTGTTTGTTTTAAAAGTTGAAGTTTTCTTCCCCTGCGAACGATTTTTCCCGAATAATAAGACACTGCACCTTTTTAAGGTAAACTGAAAGAGTAGAACGCTAAAAAAATTGGAAACACATAGATTTCGGAATTGATTGTTCGATCCTGACAGATCCTTTATTCAACAAAAACTTTCGTTTTGTAGCCCGCGAAACGAAGTCTAATGCGCAGATATTTTAAGGCTGTAAGTGTCTACCAAGATTGTACAAATTATTTGGATCTGTGGTATTTCAAAGAGCTGCACTGACACAGGAATTACGCAACTATTAAACCAACAACAAAATCTATTACATGTTAAACCATTCAGACACTAATCATCAAGCTGGTTACCACGGCCGTGTATCTTTTTTAAAGATATTTCTTGTTTAATATGTTTATGATAATTTGTCTTTGTAACTCCGGATAGAGTGATATTATTATTGTTTATACGTACTGCGCATAAAATTTCGGAAAGTAGTTCGTAAAGGTTGACCTGCATATCAACCCTGTCTCAGTCTAAACTTTTATAACAAAAAACAACAACAAAAAAACAAACAAACAACAAACACTTAATCATGACAGTATCTTCGCAGAGCGGTATATAGTGTCTATTCTTAAATATTTTATTCCATAAAATTATTATGTGTCTATGATTTCAAAACCCCATAAATTGCCTTGCTAACTTATAAGCTAAGTTTTTTTTTTCAATTGGCAGCTCTCAGGACTATCGGTCCTGTGTTTGTTAATAATATGTAAAGTTATTTTATATTAAATTATGTCATTATGAAATATAATGGGCCTTTAAGTTTCTGACGCAAAAATTGATGAGGTCATTTTTCTTCTTTCTTCAAGTCCTAGGATACGCCTTTCATAAACCCGCGTGGGTTCGAATTCCGGCAGGGTCAATCGGATTTTCATGTGAGGAAGCCTTCCAGCTGGCTTGCGGTAGGTCGGTGGTTCTATCCGAATGCCTCCGTGCATTCGGGTTCTTCCTCCACCTGTAATTAGCTGGACGTCGCTATATGACTGAAATACTGTCGAAGCGACGGTAAACTCAGTCAAGTCAAGTCAAGTCTTAAAACAATGATCGAGGTTAACTGACTTAGTACAAGTAATGACGTCTGGAGGTTTTGGCGTAAAATGTCCATTGCATCTATCGAGTTCAACCCTGCTTACACACTGGAATTTAAGTTACATGTATAGCTATTTCATTATGTAACTCTTGCTGAAGTCTATCAGCGCATTGTGCGCTTTAAGGCAAGATACCTGTAATGGTTCCGCTACATATCGGACCATTTAACCTCTACCAATATAACCAAGGTACCCTAATGAAACATTAGGAAACCTTGGTTATCTCCGTGGAAGGCCATGGGGTCCAAAATATATCGGAACCATTACAGGTATCTTACCTTAATTGTATAAAACGTGCTTAAAAGTAGATTTTGCCACAGGAAGTCGGTCTGCTGACTACGCAGGTGAACGGATGTCGAGTTAACAGTGCTGATGGATCAGGTCGTCGTCGTCGTCGTTGTTGATGATGTTGTTTTGAAATAGTTTTGCTGTGGATATTGTTACCGAAGCTGTCGTGATTGTTGTTGGTGGTGTTTGGTGTGGCTGCTATTGTGTAGGTTGTTGTCGTAGCACATGACTATAGTCGTTGTGGACATTGTTGTCGTAGCTCATGGCTATAGTTGTTGTGGATGTTGTTGTCGTAGCTCATGGCTATAGTTGTTGTGGACGTTGTTGTCATAGCTCATGGCTATAGTTGTCGTGGATGTTGATGTCGTAGTTAATGGCTATAGTTGTCGTGGATGTTGATGTCGTAGCTCTGCTATAGTTTGTGGAGTTGTTGTCGTAGCTCATGGCTATAGTTATTGTGGACGTTGTTGTCGTAGCTCATGGCTATAGTTGTTGTGGACGTTGTTGTCATAGCTCATGGCTATAGTTGTCGTGGATGTTGATGTCGTAGCTCATGGCTATAGTTGTTGTGGACGTTGTTGTCGTAGCTCATGGCTATAGTTGTTGTGGACGTTGTTGTCGTAGCTCATGGCTATAGTTGTCGTGGATGTTGTTGTCGTAGCTCATGTCTATAGTTGTTGTGGACGTTGATGTCGTAGTTAATGGCTATAGTTGTTGTGGACGTTGTTGTCGTAGCTCATGGCTATAGTTGTTGTGGACGTTGTTGTCGTAGCTCATGGCTATAGCTGTCGTGGATGTTGTTGTCGTAGCTCATGGTTATAGTTGTTGTGGACGTTGATGTCGTAGCTCATGGCTATAGTTGTTGTGGACGTTGTCGTAGCTCATGGCTATAGTTGTTGTGGATGTTGTTGTCATAGCTCATGGCTATAGTTGTTGTGGACGTTGTTGTCGTAGCTCATGGCTATAGTTGTTGTGGATGTTGTTGTCGTAGCTCATGGCTATAGTTGTTGTGGATGTTGTTGTCGTAGCTCATGGCTATAGTTGTTGTGGACGTTGTTGTCGTAGCTCATGGCTATAGTTGTTGTGGATGTTGTTGTCATAGCTCATGGCTATAGTTGTTGTGGACGTTGTTGTCGTAGCTCATGGCTATAGTTGTTGTGGACGTTGATGTCGTAGCTCATGGCTATAGTTGTTGTGGATGTTGTTGTCGTAGCTCATGGCTATAGTTGTCGTGGACGTTGTTGTCATAGCTCATGTCTATAGTTGTTGTGGACGTTGATGTCGTAGCTCATGGCTATAGTTGTTGTGGACGTTGTTGTCGTATCTCATGGCTATAGTTGTTGTGGACGTTGTTGTCGTATCTCATGGCTATAGTTGTTGTGGACGTTGTTGTCATAGCTCATGGTTATAGTTGTTGTGGACGTTGTTGTCATAGCTCATGGTTATAGTTGTTGTGGACGTTGTTGTCATAGCTCATGGCTATAGTTGTTGTGGACGTTGTTGTCGTAGCTCATGGCTATAGTTGTTGTGGATGTTGTAGCTCATGGCTATAGTTGTTGTTTTTGCCATTTTTGTGGATGTTGTTGTAGCTGTTGTTTGTTGTGTTGTTGTTGTTTTAGTTTATTGATGCAAAAGTTGGTATGGTTGTAGCTGACATTGTTGTAGTTAATCGAAATTATTATGCTCTTGTGTTATAAACCGTTTTTCCAAATGTAAGCTCGAACCGAGCCATATTTTCTCAGTATGTATCATTCGTTTCACCCTCAGTGCGTTGTAGTTCCTGTTTCTTTACTTGAACATCCTCAGTAAATGTATACAGAACGACTCCCGGATCTGAAATAGATAAACATCGTCCTGTTTCACCCACGATAATTTAATTTGTACAAATATCGAAAGGGGTAAAGATTAATGTGTTAACTGACTGGCTGTACTTTTCTAGTCTATACTTATCTAGTATACTGATTTTGACTTGTTTTCAGGAAAGTCGTTTTAAATGTTCTGTCGCCATGACTACCAAAGTTATATAGATTATATAAAATACTTTTATAATTATCTGGCTATTGTATAATATGCAACTGAAACAATCAGTTAAGGGACAGAGTTTAATACCATCAGTATCATTATCAGCAGCAACAACAACATCAACATCATTTGATATTACTTATATTAGTTTCCAAAACTATCTGTTATGTTAATATGTGTATATCGCTGTGCAAGTAAGCACCAAATACATGATAGTGTACGTATTAAATAGATTGGTTAATATTGACCTAGATACCGGAAATAGCGACATTTTGTTTTCATTTTACATTAACCCTACTTTGTAGAATGATATACTAAATAATAAAGTATGTGATCGGTAAAGGAGTATTAGTATTATTATCTATCATCATAGTTCATTCAGTTTGAATGTTTCAACGGACATTTCGAACAAAAACAAGGTACTTGCACTATTTCCGTTCTTACACTACAACCCTATCCCTGTGTGAAGGAAAAGTGAAGTGTAGAGTACTTAATATCAAATCACAACGAATACGAATCAATTAGGATTTATCAATCTTGTTTATCATTAATATTTACCATCTTTATAAATCAATGTTTACGCACGTAATGTATGGTTATGATGATAGACCATTTCATCAGAGGATCGGCAATAAGCCGATATAAATTGGCCAATCAGTGACTGGGGAAAAATCTCAGATGTGGGTTAACTGTGTGGAATTATACACCAGCATGTAGATTTGGTGTTCGGGAAGAGCTCCTTGATTTACGTAGGTTTACGTCTCAATTCGGAGTGAAATGGTCTATGTTTTGATACAATATAGTATCTGTAGCATCACTTAAAAATATGCGGATAGTACGTGTACTTTATTGAGAGACAAGACGTAAAGGATGGTGACACCATCAATATATTAATATTCTTGTTTACGTTTTATGAATGAGTAAAAACGAAACAATTAACGGCTGACTGTTACAATAGAATCCGAGTGGAGGATGGATAAAATAGTGATTGAGCCAGTTATATCTATTTTTCATATATTTTAAAAGAGCAGAACTCTTACCTTGTTAGTCTTCTTTTTATATTTCTTGATGACCATGTTGACGACCGTTGGATATTTTAAAAGTTACCGTCGTTCTTTAGTGACGTCGATGCTTGACGTCTGACTGTCGATCGCGTGACTTGATGACGTAAACTTGCTTAAAAACTAAGTCACTTTATGTTTTGACTCTAAAATAGCGGGATTGTATTGCAGCTAATAAGTTATTGTAATGAAATGATCATTCCATTCATATTACAGTTTGCTGCCACATCAGTGCCTGTATCAGACTTAATGTTTTGTTGTTGTTGTTGTTGCTGTTGTTGTTTTGTTGTTGTTGTTTTTTTACCTCACATTAGGTTAGAGTGGGTGGGTAACTCACCGTTTATACGATTATTTTATTTATAAGGAATTGACAGTTGTACATCCACTCTTCTGTTATGAAAATACATAATGATATGGATGAATCACGTAATCAGTTTCATTGTTACATCCATCAGCCATTTATGTCTGCATATGCACTATTTGTTTACATGAGGAATTTCATATAGCTACTTATCATCGTTGTCATCACCAATTTTGTATAAAAGTATTTTAAGTTGAGAAAAAATTAGGAATTTTGATTACAGATTTGAAAAGTTTTGATCCAACGACTTGTTGGATCCAACCGACTGTTGTAAATATCCAACTGTCTACCGCTTGATTGATTCCAACAGTGTGTTAGAAATTTGACGTCATTTGTTGGATCACGCACTTGTTGGATATTTTATACATATATGCTGCTGTTCCCAACAATCGGGGTCTTTCGAATTCTCGCGTCCATACAGGTACGTCGCCAGTTTCTTTGAATTTTTTTTTCTCTTTAGTTTCAAATTGGGGTCATATTTAGCGCGCTGCTTTAACTTTACTGTCGTCTGTATAACTTACAGTATATCTACGCGGTCGATTATATTTACTTTGTAAAGAACTTAACATTTTATTAGATACATAAAAGTCGACATACGCTATTAATATAGTCTGTTTTTTTATTATGGATATAGATTAATTGCGAGAGACCCGGACTGTCAACCATTCTATTCAACGTTTTGCGTGACTACAGGAATATGACTTCCAGTTAGTTTATTAAACTTCAGTTAATTCAGATCAGTCTTTTGTTCTGCATTTTAGTCCTGTGTAATTTTGGTATCATCCTGATTAATTAAATAACTACAACACTAGTAGTAAAAGACCTTTACCGCTCGGTCGTAACATTACAAAATGTCTGAATATTGTTTACCTATTTTTACCTTGAGATAAAAGAGGCGCCCCCCCCCCCCCCAAAAAAAAAATGACAATATACAAATTGAAAAAGAAATGTTGTATTCAAATAATAGCATGTGAGGGGTATGAGCGTCCGCCTCGGGGACAGGGTCGGGGTTCGATCCCTGATCGCGACTTACCAAATACAACCTCAATTCTTGGCAAAATAGGGGGGGGGGGGGGGGTCACAAATGCTCGTTTTAGAGATTAAGATTATGGTAGAGCATCACTGTTCGCTAAAATTTGTTGAAACAATCAAGGAATTGAAAATTGGAAAGATTTAATTTCTAAATACTTCAAATAATTTTTCCAAAATAATTTATCATAATTTGTATATCATAATGTATTTGTTTTTAAGTTTAGGTGAAAATACCGTCAAACAGACATGGAAAATACCAAACGAGTATAAAACACCCATTATGCCAGGTCCATAATGCATATCAGAACTAACCAAAACCTTTGAAATTTTATATATAATTTTCTTTATTAAAAAAATCAACGGATAGATTTTTTTGATTTTTTCAGATACAATTCACTCAGGAAATGAAATAAAAATATATACCTCTACATGTTTCTTTTTATAACTAAAACTGCTTTTTTATTTAAATTTTAGCCAAAATTGTATAAGAACAATAAAATGTCACATTTTTGACTCTCAAAATTTGGTATATATACTTTTAATAACGTTTTTACACATGAATATTAAAATTTGGATTTTCCTAAAACATTCTGTGTGTGTGTGTGTGGGGGGGGGGGGGGGCGGAATTGTGGTAATCCGATAAACCGATAAACGTCCTAAAATAGACATAGTCGCTAGATGACCGACACACTGTCAATCTATTTCAAACATTAATAAATAAAATAAGTACATGTACATGTAAATGATATTGCAATATTGGCTTACTTTATATCTGTCAAAGACTTCGTTGTTTCTGCAAATGTCTCCTGCATCGTATTTACCTGACCGAGAGGTTAACACAGAATCTGGATTAAAATTCAGAAGTGCCGAAAAGGAACCAAGAGCTGATTGTGGCCGTGAAGCATAACATGTTGATGCGGGTGCAGCGGTGTTACACAAAAAGCAGAAAACGTTTCGATATTTATTAGCGAATACGGATGTGAAGGCATGACACGCCGCCTCTATTAGAGGGTCATATGTTTTCCAGTGGCCGGTGACGTTGCAAGTAGCAACTTTTGGTTTATTACACCTACGTGCTGATTTTTTCATAGAATGAGGTTCCTTGAAGATCAAGTCACATCCAGTCGCAGCGATAACTTTCTCTACAACGGTGTCCTCTGTCAAGTTCTCCAAAAGAGAATCACCAGCTGCAGGACCACACTCCAAAGATGGTTTCCAGTAAATAACGTCCCGTGTGTCCACGTGATTGCATTCGGCGCAGAACTTATTCCGAAATGTTCTAGAAGTCGAAATGTCTGTGACAGGGACATGGAAAATAAGGTCCCTGAACGACGAGAAATTTTCACATTTCTCCTTAATGTTTGAATATTTAAAACTTTCTCCTTTAAATTTATTAGAGCATAATTTGTAAAATACATATTTGTGCAAATGCGTGTAGAATGGGTCACTTTTCAGACTTGCACTCGCACAAAAAGCCAACTTTTCACGTTTACTTTCCACGGGTGTTGGAACAGATGACAAGATATCTGGACAACAGTTGCCTTCTTGTCTGCAAGTGTTGATGTCACACAAACAGCCGCTACAGCAAGACATTAAACTGATTCTCGGAGGTTTCAGATTTTCTACGTAGTCGCTGTAGATAGTGTTTCCGTATCTGTCAGTTGAAGTGTCCAAAGTCAAGTTTTTATTACAAATAGAAATATCTCCACAATAAGCCATTTGCACTTCAACCATGTTTGCAAAATCAGTGCTGGTAAAATCACTCATCACTTCAGTCACAAGATAAAAAGAAAACATGCATAAAGTATTAAATAAAGGCCACATTTTCACCGCTTTACTCAAATGAACTGTTTGAGTGGATATCATTCGTTAGCCCTGGCTGTACATACAGACACCGTAACGGATGATTAACGATTCGATGTTTCCGCCGCTTAAAAGCGGAAATCCTTGGGTTGACAATTAGTATCTTGGGTGTTGACTGATAAGCAACAGTTTTTATCCACTTATTTAATAAAGAGCGATCCTATATGTGTCATGTTATAAACAGAACAAAACATGTTATTTATATGAATTGAACACAAACAAGTGGGCTAAGATGGCCCTGAAGTCGCTCACCTGAGAAACTTTGCCTTCATTGACATGAGCATACGAACTCGCACTAGCAATCTGCTCTATATTCCAGCGCTCTCTTGACACTGGAAAACTCCCAACTAATTGGAGAAAGGCCTATGTTTCAAAACGTTATAAAAAAAAAAGGCGACTTCCACCTAGCCGCAAACTACTGACCTGTATTGTTTACCTGTGTAACTTGCAAACTAGAACACATTATCTGCAAGCACATTATGACCCATCTCAAACAAAATAATATACTTACTACACAAAATCATGGTTTCAGCTCGGGCTTCTCCTCCAAGACGCAACTTATAACAACTGTCCACGACCTTCTTTCCAATAGCGATAATGGCTCAGATAGATATGTTAATATAAGATTTTAGTAAAGCCTTCGACACAGTCCCTCATCGTAAACTTTTACACAAACTTGAACATTATGGCATCACTGAAAATATTAACCACTGGCATAGGGACTTCCTCACCAACAGAATCTTGAAGGTTATCGTTGAAAGAGAAGAGTCTGAAGCAGTCACAGTCGACCCAGGCGAGCCACCGGGGACAGTCCTCGGACCTATACTCTTCCTTTGCTATATCAACGACCTCCCTGACTCAGTTAAATCGACAGTCCCGACTATTTGCAGATGGCTACTTCCTCTATCGCAAAATTCCAAACAGGAACAAAAGGGTCATGATGGCCCAAGGTCGCTCACCTGAGAATCGGGTATTAGTGGGAGGAAAAGAAACAGCAAATATCTTATGATATTGGAAAATGGGTTCTGCCCTCTGCCAGCTATACAACGAGTGAGTACTTTTGGACAAGAATATTTTTCAAATATGTACTATATACATATAAGGATAAAGGGCTCCATCCCCTGGCGGCCATTTTTTTCAACGGATCAAAAAAAATAAAATAACAATCTTAATACAGAATGACCTAAGGAACATCTAGTCCAAAATAACTTTGAAATCCAGACAGTACTTTTGGCAAAGAGGATTTTTCAAATTTGTACTATATACATATAAGGGAACGGGCTCCGCCTAATGGCGGCCATGTTTTTCAACCGATCAAAATAATTTGATTAATCTTAGTAAAGAGTGACCTAAGAAATATCTGTGCCAAACAACTTTGAAATCCAGCCAGTACTTAAAGAGGAGAAGATTTTGAAGGTTTTACGATATAGTATAAGAAAAACGGGCTCTATCGCGTGGCGGTCATGTTTTTTAACTGATCAAAATAATTTGAACAATCTTAGTAGAGAATGACCTAAGGAACATCTGTGCCAAATAACTTTGAAATCCAGACAGTACTTTAAGAGGATAAGATTTTTGAAGGTTTTACTATATACATATGAGGAAAACGGGCTCCGCCGCGTCGCGGCCATGTTTTTTAACCGATCAAAATAATTTGAACAATCTTAGCAGAGAGTGACCTAAGGAACATCGGTGCCAAATAACTTTGAAATCCAGTCAGTACTTTTGGCCAAGAAGATTTTTCAAATTTATGCTATTTTCATATAAGGAAAACGGGCTCCGCCCCCTGGCGGCCATGTTTTTTAACCGATCAAAATAATTTGAACAATTTTAGAGAGTGACCCAAGGAACATCTGTGCTAAATATGAAATCCAGCCAGTGCTTTTGGAGGAGAAAATTTTCAAATGTTTTTCTTTCCGTTGCCATGGCAACCAGAGTTCTGCATAGAATCAAATTCTTTGAACAACTATGAAAGGTCTTCACCCAAGGAACATTCCTGTTAAGTTTCTTTAATTTGGCCCAGTGGTTTAGAAGGAGATGCCGTTTAAGTTAAAGACGGACACCGGACGACGGTCGCCGGACATTCATCGGTCACAATAGCTCACATTGACACGTTGTGCTCAGGTGAGCTAAAAATCATGAAATTCTACAAGAAGACCTGACAAATCTTGAGAAGAGGGCCACTACTATGGGCACGAGTTTCAATGCCAGTAAATGCTACTTAATAAGCATCAACCGAAAATCTAGCAAATTCCACAGGTATTTGAGGACAGGACCCTCACACACACACACACACACGAAGCGCTTTGATATAGCGGTTTTCAACTTTAATTCGCCATTTACATAGAGTTTATGTTTCGAAATATTCACATTCAAATAAATCTAATGTTTACTATCCATGTCTTTATATAAAAAAATCACTATATATAAACAACAAGGTAACCAACTCAGCAGGATACTGAAGAGCACCCATCAGGAATTGGTGTCAAAATAACTATGTAAAATGTGCCCATCGGTAATATTGGCGCGTTCCCACTGTCAACGGATAATTTCTTTCATAACTGTTCTAAAGAAATACAACTATAATTATTTCTAATGTCTAAAATGTCAAGATTTCGAGTGGGGATTTAGTGATTTAACCCCATTCGAACCTCAATCAACGGAAGTGAACCCAAAACGATATCTATGAGGTCAGCGCTGCGATTTGTTATGTACAGAAGGGAACGGTAAGTGTATTCCGAAGTTATTTTGTTTACAAATATTTTCGGAACACTCTTACTATCATATACAATCGCAACATCTTTTTCTCAGTCTGAGTTGACCTTCGTGAGCGATGACGTCATAGATGTCGTTTTGGGTTAGCTTCCGTTGATCGAGGTTCCAATCGGTTAAAATAAAAAGTCTCGAGTAGAAATTATAAAATACAATAATATCTGTATTTCATGTGAACATTAATGAAGTAAAATTATCCGCTGACAGTGGGAATTCTCCAATATTATCGATGGGCGCATTTTCTTTGATTTGTTGACACTTATTCCCGATGGGTGCCCTTCAGCCTCCTGCTGAAAAGTTGGTAACCTTGTTTATTATGTATAGACTATCGTGTTTTTTGTTTTTTTTAATTGATAAAGACAGGGTCCTGTCCTCAAGTACCTGTGGCAAATTCTATGAATTGAATAGGCACATTCTTCAACAAGTATAAGAAAATTCGTATCTGGGTGTGACATCCAAAGAAGAGATGGAGCTCTAGTATCAATAAAACCACAAAGAAGGCCAACTCAAACCTAGGGATTTCTTCGTCGAAATCTCAAGCATTGCCCAGAGTCATGTAGAAGACAGCATACTTCACATTAGTCCTCTCAACTTTAGAATATGGCTCCATCATCTTCGACCCCTACCTTCAGAAAGATGTCGACAAAGACGAAAAGGTCTAGAGACAAGCTGATAGATTCGTCTCAGGGGACTACTAAAAACGCCTGGTTTCGGTGCTGTGCAAAAATCGACATTTGTAGAAAGTCGTACTTTCTAAAATCTGTGATTAATTTGAACAAAATGGACGATAGTGTTGTGTACGCGGACAGTGTTGATAACACTCTGTACATTGCGATTAGCTGCTACTGAAATATACAGCCTTTCTCTCTCCCGTTGCGTATATGCTGTTAGGCCCTGCAACGTACTCATCCAGAGCCAGGTTGTTGCCATTTTCATTGTGTATAAGTCTAATGATGATTGTTTAATAATTAATAATTGCTAATGCTAGAGTGTAAACAGAGTAAAGATCTAGCATTTGTTTTTGTAATTCAAGGGCTTTAATTGCTGACCGAATTGGCCGATAACAGCCAAAGCTTAACTTGGCTGAGAGATTATGGTCATTACCATTGTAATAAAGTTTCAAGATGATAGTTTAAGAAAGGAAGATGGTAGAGTGTAAACGAAATGATTTTTTTTTAACTCCTGACATAATTCACTGATATCAGCCATAATCGAACTCGGCCAAGATTTTATAGCTATAAATTTGAAGATGATTGCTCAAGAACCGTTCGTAACGCTATTGTCTGATAAAAAAAATTATTTTTTTTACAATCACAGATGGTTGCATGCACGCATATTCACGTAGTTTCAGTTCAAAATCTTAGGAAATGGTCATCCTTACTTGATTGATTACAGCAAGTTTACACATCTCACGTTACCTCGCGGTCATATGATCGTACACGCAACTTAATGAGAGCTTCTATTGACTTGCTCATTACCAATATCAGAGTTGCGGATATCTGGTATGTTATAAGGTCTTTGTTAATGTTTTTACGAGAGCTTATTAACAAAAGGGAGGAAGAGATAAAATAAGATGGCCTGTTGAAGTGGGTGTGAAAAAAAAGTCACATGAAAATTTAAGGCGATCACATCTAGACATTCTGGACGAATATAGAATAGAATAGAATGTTGATTTAAAGACACCTCAACAGTCGAAAGACGTCATATGGTGTCTAAACGATCATATAAAAACATCAATATTTATCATGTATTACAATAAATATTTCAAACACAACAGTGATCCCCGCACAGCAGGTGAATGTAAACAAGTTTAATAAGTTAATGTGTGTAAAAATCAAAGTTTGTTATATACACCAATTTCTTTCATAAAAGCGATCAAAGTATCAATAGAAACGGTATTGAAAAGCTCTAACATTGTAGTTACATTAAAATAATTTGTCCTGATAAAACTCAAATCTACACAGTCAATTAAAATGTTTAATAGTATACGGTTCCTGACAAGGAATACAGAAAGGTAGAACTATGAGAGTGAGTCAAGCGACTGTGTCCAATTCGACAACGATTAATAACACATTCTTCCCTTCGCACAGCGCGGGAAGCTGGACTCCAAAGTCCTAAAAATGGTTGAATTGTTCTCAATTTATTATACTGAGCATTATCTCAAACAGTTTGCAATTTGCATTGTATAAGTTTATTAATAAAGGATTTGAAATCTGTATAAGGGATTTTAATGTCAGCTCCATCCATATCGGAGGCTGCCTTCGCAGCGCGATCAGCTTTTTCGTGCCCACGAATTCCCACATGACTAGGAATCCAACAGAAAGTAATGGTATTTGGTAAGAATATCTTGAATAAGAGGATTTGAAAAATTCATATTTTTAATAGACTGTATGTCACAAAATAATGTTGACGTGGCATGAAAATAAGTGTAGATTTAGAGTACGTTGTATTTGTCACGTAGGCCAGAGTGGAACTGTGTTAACCGATTTTGGTTATATAAGGTTTATCACAGATTTCTTTTATTACCTTTTGTTCAGAATGAGATATGATTAGGGTTTGAAATAGTTATATCTACTGTTTCGCTAAGTTTTAAGTGTATTAAGAGAGGTGTTTAAGGTTTAGAAGTTTAAACCTATAGTTTCTTTACATTAGCCCTTTTTATCAGTATACCTCAGTGTTGTCAGTGTTTCTCGGGATGCACGGGATTCAGCGATTTACAATTTATTGCACGATTCACGTGATATTTGTTTTTTAAGAGTAAATCGGGGGGGGGGGGGGGGAGTATATAAGCTGATTTGTATGGAGCCTCAGTGTCAGATATCGATGGGAGCTACAGAGGATACCTGGTCCAGTCTAGAGTATTCTGACCAAATTTCATTACGGAGCTTGTCCGTATTTAGTTGGGGCATGGAGCCTATGTACGCCGGAAGGTTACAGTCGTTACGGGACCCCATTGGTAGACTACGTCACAAGGACGGGAGAATCTACGCATGCGTCATATGGACGACAGGGTGTCTAAGTAGTATTTAGTTATGTAATCTGGGTGGTCCCAGTCGATACGGGACCCCATTGGTAGACTACGTCGTAAGGACGGGAGAATCTACGTATGCGTCATATGGACGACAGGGTGTCTACGGTGGACTAAGTGGATCACATATACTGAAGGGACAGCGACGACAGGAAGTCAGTGTTCATCGGTAAGAGCACGTGTTATAGTGTATGAGTACTGTGAATTTAGGAATCATTTTGTGAATGTGGCACATTGAAGTGCGTTTGTATCAGTAAGCCATTATGTAGTTAATATGCGGGCTTAAAGTGAAAATAGAACGTTCAGTGCAGTTATTATTTATTATTGTACCAACAGATAAAGAGACAGTTAGCCGGCAGTTTTTTTTTCATATTCTTTAATTCTTTTCTAATATTCTCATTGTTTATATTTTTATATTAAATATAATTTTAAAGAAAGTTGTTTGGTATTTATTCTACCTTAGAGAGTTGTCCGCCCTTGGTCATTTTGTTACACTGTAAAACTGACAATGAGTCAGAGAATATAATGATTTTATCAGTTGACCTAAAAGAAAAGACGTCTAAGGCTAAGTCAATAGCCTTAGCTTCAGCAGAGGATATGGAAGCGCCATCTTGAAGACGATATAATTTTGTGTAAAAACTTATCACTGCACAGCTGGTCGTTTTACCATCTTTAGAGCCATCGGTATATATTTCATAATGATTATTATAAATAGATCGAACTTTATTAAATTTGGATTGAAACACAATTGGATCAGTATTTGATTTCTTAGAATTAAGATGACTAAGGTTTACTACAGGTTTCTTCATTGTCCACGGTGGAATATTTGGAACTGTCCACGGTGGAATATTTGGAAGTGTTTTGTTTTTAATCAAATCAATTTCCATGTCAAGTTCTGATAAAAGATGTTCAGAACGTAAACCAAGTGGTTTTACTACTTTTGATTTACTTTCATAAAGAGATTTATAGTTTGGATCAAAAACAATATTGAAGGCAGGATTGTCAGGACATGATTTAAGTTTTGTTAAGTACTAGATTAACTTTTCCCTTCGGGAGTACAAGGATGGCTCTTTGGCAGCATCGTATAAACTTTGAACAGATGAAGTTTTGAAAAGTACCAAGCGCCAGACGCAGACCTTGGTGATGAATAGTGTCTAGCATTTGAATATAGGATTTTCTGGCTGAACCATAAACGATACAACCATAGTCCAATTTTGAACGAATAAGAGGTCTATATAAACTTAAAAGAACTTTTGTATCTGCACCCCAACCAGTGTGTGCAACAACTCTCAATAAGTTTAATGCTTTTAAACCTTTATTGTTCACGTATTTTATGTGGGGAATAAACGTTTGTTTTCTGTCAAAAATACGTCTAGAAATTTAAATTCATCTACGACAGGTATAAGAGTTCCATCAAGGGTTAATTGAGGGTCTAAATGATGTTTTCCTTGCTGGCAGAAGTGAACACTTTGGGTTTTAGATTTAGAAAATTTAAAGCCGTTTTCTGTTGCCCCTTTATGGATTTTATTTAGGCATTGTTGCAGTTGACGCTCAATTGTGTTCTTACTTTTAGAGCGATAAATTAAAAAGTCATCAACGTAAAGAGAACAATCAACTCCCGGATTTAAACATTTAACGATATGTTAATTTTAATGCTAAAAAAGAGTAACAGAGAGAATACTTCCCTGTGGTACTCCCTGTTCTTGATTGCAGCTATCAGACAGGGTAGATCCAATTTTAACTTTAAAATTTCTATCAGATAAAAAACTATGAACAAATTCAGGTAAATGACCTCTAAGACCAAAGTCATGTATGTCTTTCATGATACCATGTTTCCAGCGACTTTACCCTCTCGACCACAGAGGCCCCATAGCTATCTGCCACCATGAGTAGCAATATAAGGATTTCTGATACACATTTTTTTTTTTTAGATTGTTAAAAATATTTTTCTATGTGTCAGCTTAGTTTTCTCTCCAAGTTTATTGAGCGGAGTTAATTTTACTATGTTTCATCAATTCAAGGGCTGTAACTCAGGACATTCTGGCCAGCCTACCCACTAGCCGCAGGTGAATTCATAATATGTCCCATCATTGGACAAGTGTATACAAATGTCTCTGTACAAGTCAAAGGTGAATACATGCACATATCTCAGCTTTGGTGGCCTGTTTAGCAATGTAATCCTTGGCCACAGGGACTTGCTCCTGTGTTTTAAAAAAAAATCCTATTGTACACATAAATATCAACAAGGGAGGACACAAAGTGAACTTAATTGTCCACATGGAAATGTTTGTGGGTAGGGTCTATTGTTACCAATTTAAAGGTCTCCATAATAGAGTCCTCATTTCATAAATATGTTCCCACTTGGCACTTTCTCATTCATTGTTTGAATCTTCAGTCGTAGGTGTTGGCATAGTCACACAATTACATACTCACACTGAATGTGGTGATAACACAAACTCTTTATTTCTTGAGAATATTTTATTACAATCAATTAAGCTCTTACACACAATAACAAAAGACAAAACCGGCAAAAATGTTTAACATAAACATGTTGTCTACCAATATATTAATCTTGATACATATTATAGAGAAAATGTCCTTGCCATGTTTGACAAGAAATGTTTGTTAAACATATACATTTTGTATGCCCCCTCATATGCCATAATTATTTATATAGCTATAACATGGGCATGTAAAAAAATTCAGAACTTATCTTGGTGAAGACTTACTACTGATAATTATGAACACTGCTAAAAAGATGAAACTAAATCTTCACCGAAATAAATGAATTGCGAGATGATTTATATAACTGTATTTTAAGTAAAAGAACATATCAATAATATAAAACCAAAAGATTATCAGTGTTTCATTTTCATAGTCTATGGGAGGGGATATCCAGTTCATTTCTTTTCCTAACTGAGGTTTCAAAATACTTAATGCAATTTCACCATGCTTTGGCCCACATTCATCAAACTTCATAGGATGACTGGCCATCACTAGCAGAATATATGACCCTATGAATTTTGGTTGACTTGGTCAAAGGTCAAGGTCATAGTGACCTCCATGGGCATAGGGGGAGCATAGGGGGTCCTATGTGTTGTTCCAACAACAACAATCATACTAAGTTTGAGATCTCGGGGTTCAAATAGAACTAAAATTATCACTCAGATAAGACTTTCATTTAAAGATATGTTAGCATGTGTCACCTTGATCTTTGAGGTATTGACACCAAAATCAATAGAGGTTTTCTACTAGTTATAAGCAACATTAAATTTGTGACTTAAGGAGCAAATAGAACTAAAGTTATCACTTGGACAAGGTTTGGTTTACCAACAGACTGACAGACAAACCAACCGACTGACCTGCATGTGCAAATCAATATGCCCCTCTTCTTCAAAGGGGGGGGGGGGATAAAAATTAGGCAACATTAACCCTTACCACACTATAATAGAAAGCTAACATTAAGTATGTTTGTGATAGCTCTTAAAAATAAGACACTACAAATTAACCCTTAACACCATATATCTTATAGATGCATTCTGACACCTTGGCAAACAGAGCAGACCCAGATCAGACAGCTGCTGGAATGAACTGCTTGTTCAGCTCCTCCTTGTTTGCTCATGCAATATTGTAGCTCAGATTCTACACAATCACCACGGCAATGTATCATTTCATATACTATTTTAAGATTTAAAACGTCATCATGATTTGTACATGAATATTCATAAGGCAAAGGGTTTAGTGTCATCGTGAAAATCAACTGCATCTAAGAGCCTCACTTTCATTTTGGAAATAATAACAGCTTTGCTATGGATGCAAATTTCAACTATCAATAAACAATCATTAACATACTTAACATAATTTGAACACATGTTAATGCACATATCAATATTGTACCTGAAGGGTGGGGCGGCTGGCTGAGCTGAGGGATTTTTCGGGGGAGGGAGGTGTCTAAATCCCCACCTTAGTACAATGGCTATTTCTCAAAATTTCCAGAGTGGGAGATGTTTTGCAGAGATCTATAAATTCAACTAAAGTCTATATTACAGACCTTAGGACCATTCTGTTTGGGAAATTCCAGTCTGTCAGGAACAGTCTCAAACTTCCTGTGTCTGCTCCCCGGGCCCCCCACCCCCTGGGGCAAAATATAAACGAAAAATGATCATAAAAAATAAATTTCCTGTTATTTTCATAATTCTGTTATTGGGGAAAACACACAATATTTCATAATCATAAATATAAATCATAAATATAAATATAAAAAAGATACAACAATAAGCCTTAAAATGGTTTACAAAGTAAGCAAGAGTTAACACCTACAAAATTATATTTGCTGTCATCATTGGTAGCATTAATTTTTTGGGTTTTTTTTTTTACTTAATTTGCAAGATGCTATTGTATGCTTTTACCCTTTACCTTAAAAACATTGGCAAACAGACCAACCCAGATCAGGTTCTCTTTGTTTACTCTTTCAATATTGTGGATCAGAATTTTCACAGTTACCTTATTTTCACGTGAATATACATAAAAACAATCAAGTAAGTTAGTAACTGTTGCCCTGCAAATTTAATTTGAATGAGTAAAAAGCATATAACAAAGTGTCTTAATCCTTACAATGCTGTGGGCACTTGTAACTGCCTTTGCTACTAGTGCGGACAAAGACCAGCCTGCATATCCTTGCAGTCTGACCATGGCCTGCACTGTCTACTATTCAGTCAAAAATTGTCAGCAAGCACCCCCATCAATAAATTGTCAGCAAGCACCCTCATCAATAAACTGTCAGCAAGCACCCCCATAAACAACTAATGGTATGATCTGAAATGAAGAAGGGCAAGTCCAATTCAGAAATACTGCATGGTAAGGTTTAAGTGCATTCATCAAAGTGAGAAGGTTTTTAGCTAGTTTTCAGCTTTCACAGAATCATTCAATAAAGAAAGTTACCATATCCTGTTATACGAGTGGTCACCTCAAATTCAAGTATAAATAGTAACAATAATCAAGTAATGTTATCTTTAGCTTAAATAATTAATTTAGTCACCTAGATATTTGGCCCTTTTTAATTGATAGGGCCCTTTTCCCCTTCTTCATCAATGGCCATTCCCCCTCTGATATATGCAGTCTTCCCAAAATATATACTTAAGGAATACTCAAGGTATTTTCTTTTTCCATTGTTAAGAAAGTAGCAATATTTTCAAATAACAAGGGTGTTCTCTGGAACACACGTCACCTGCTGAAGCAAAATGGAAAAAGTGTGACAGATGGACGTGTGGCCAGACTGGAGTAAGGTGCCAATTATTTTGTTATTTAAAGGGCCATGGCCCATTATTCTGTTGTAACGGAATGAAGTCTGTTGTTCTCTATTGTTCTGTTTACTGTTTGATGGCCCCTTTACTCCAGTCTTGCTGCATGGACAGACGGACAAGTGATCCCTTTGCAAATGCTATAAAAATAAAAAATAAATGCAATAAAGCCCCTTCCCCAATATCTGAAGAAAAAAGGCCTGACTGAGTAAATATGTACATAAGCTGAAAAAGGCAAGATTAACACAACTACAATACTTTACATAATTTCATCTTAATACATGCAAGACCTATACTTTAGCTACAAAGATGCTGTATCCTGGCTTCCATAGCTCAGTGGTCTGCAACGCTTTCTTATCCTTTCAGTGACCCTTCTACTCTTATACAGCAATAAAAGTAAATGGCAAAAACAAATAGTGAGGATCTACTGTGATTTTATTGTACGATTGATTTTCAGCCATAAATGGAAAAAAACAAAAACAAGTCATTATTAATGACCACAAGTAAAATATACTGCAATCTTAATTACTTAACAACAGCTATTCTGCATGTATTATCTACAGCTTGTTTCTGCCAATTTCACTATCTTTTTTTTTTCTTAAGTCTCAAATGTACAAAATCATTATTAATTTTTTGTCATTTTTATAATGGTCTGATAAATGCAACATTTTTGTGAAAGATAACAACAATTAACTTTTTCCAATAATAAAAATAATAGACATGCTGGATAATTACATTAGTTTAATTTAAATTTATCAATTTCATGTCGACTGGAAACAAATTCTGACAACTTATATTTACTGTAAAATCATTAATTTTCATTGGAATCAAAGTTTGTGGAATCTGAAATAAAGTAAATTTTGTTGGTACATATATTCATGGATTCATGTCCTAGGACACTTGAGGTTCATGAAACAGACAATTTTCGAGGGGATTAATATTCGTGGATAGTTGTCCACAAAATCAATGAAGATCAGTCCATTTTACAGTTTTCATCTCGACTTTCCTGATCTTTCCTAGACCAGCACTCATCGCCTTGGAAGTCCATGAAAATCCTAACCCTAAACAGGGTTACACTATATGTTACTATACATATAATACACAAGCTGATAATACAATCAGTCATGTATTTACATTATGCATATAACATATTATGTGAAAAACATTTAAGACACACACTAAAGTTTACATATATAACAATAATGTAAAGTGCAATACAGAGGCACTGGAGCTACCGGTATGTCAGCCATTGCCACCCAGACACAAGTATTATTCACCTATGACCATTAATAATTCAGATTTCAATAAGACACTGGACATTTGGTCTAATCATGAAATTATTTCCTTAAAATACCTCTGAACCCCATCCCCCTATTAAAGCCAAAGTAATACTCTTTCCTCTTTCCTTCCTATCAAAAAACACTGTCCCATACATCTGGGATGCATTATAAAGACAACCAGATGCATTTGAAAAACACAATGCCCCTGCCAAAGCCAAGCATCCTTTGGCACCACTCCAATGGGTTAAATGTAAAAAAAAAATAGGTATCAACTGAAAGGTATTCATAAGTGTAATATGTTAAATATCATGTTTAGCTTATATTCTACAGTCTGTATAGAAAAAAACAAACTTTGTTTCATATATCATTTAAAGTTCAATTAAATAATATTCATCACATAATAAATTTATACATGAATATTCATAAGGTAAAGGGTTAAGCCAAATAAATAAATTTTACTTGTTACACGTACACAACATTTTGAATGAAAATGTAAGAAATCAGACATCACGGCATATATTTGTATAAATATATTTATAGATACAATTACTCATTGAATATACACGAGTAACTGTGTGATATTACTACACAGTACCATTCAAACTCAAATATTGCTAAGAAAAACAATGGATTTCAAAACATATATTTAACTTGTTTCTTTTACATCAACTGAGAAACACATTCTTACAGCTTACAACAAAGTTAAATCTGACAACTTTCAAGAAGTCCATCTTGATGACCCCTTGTTTGGACCAGTACTTTGCAAATGGAAAGATAATTACCGAAAGAATCCTGCCCCCAGCAGGGTTGAAATCAAAATCTTTGGATCAACAGTCAGTGTGCTACCACTGTACTAAGGACCCCTTAAAACCAAGTCTAAGTTCCAACCTGCATGTAATCAAGTACTTATCAAAACAAAATTGGACATGAACTCATGGAAATAAATACATCAACGAAATATAAAAAGACTAGATCAAACCTGAAGAGGTATGGGAGCGGGAAAAGACAAAGTTGAACATTATGCTCCCCCAAAATTCTCCAGGTAACAGAAAAAACATGGCTTTCAAATACATACAAAAAAAAAACAAAAAAAAACAACAAGAGGGCCATGATGGCTCTGAATCGCTCACCTGATTTATATATATATATATATATATATATATATTTTATAAAACAGCAAAATAATCTTAATTGCAAACAAAAACTCTACCTGTGGTCCAAATTTTGATGGTCATATCTATAAAATCAGGTGACCCCAAGAGCCATGATTTGAAAACTTGGTTCAGGTCCACAAGACCATATTACATACCAAATATCTAAATCCATGTTCTTGTGGTTTCTGACAAGGATCTTTCCTATGTAAGTCTATGTAAAATAAAGTGACCCATGGCCAGGGCCAATTTTGACCCCAGGGCCGTGATTTGAACATACCTGGTTGATGTTCATAAGGCCATGTTACACACTAAATATCTTAACTCCACTCCTTGTGGTTTCTGAGAAAAAGATTTTTCTAGTTTTTACTTCCATATAAGACTGTGTTAAATAAAGTGACCCCTGGGGCTGGGCCAATTTTGACCCAAGGGCCAAAATTTTAACAAATTTGGAAGAGATCCACTCTACAATGCTACACACCAAATATCTAAACTCCAGGCCTTGTGGTTTCTGACAAGAAGATTTTTCTAGTTTATTTCCTATATAAGCCTATGTAAAATCAAGTGATCCCTGGGGTGGGACCAATTTTGACACCAGGGCCATGATTTGAACAAACTTGGTAGAGATCCACTCAACAATGCTACACTATGAATATTTAAGCTCCAGGCCTTGTGATTTCTGAGAAGATTATTCTATTTTTTTTTCTATATAAGTCTATGTAAAATCAAGTGACCCCTGGGGCGGGGTCAATTTAGACCCCAGGGTCATTATTTGTACAATCTTGGTTGAGGTCTACTTGACAATGCTACACACCAAATATCTAATCTCTAGGCCTTGCAGTTTTGCAGAAGAAAATTTTCAAAGTTTGCATTTTTAAATATTCAGCGGTTTAGGAGGAGATGTTGTTTAAAGGAAATTGTTGATGCCAGATGCACGCACGCACGGATGCCAGACAAAAGGCGATCATAATAGCTCACCATGAGCATGTTGTGCTCAGGTGAGCTAAAAACATCACACTACACTACACTATTAATACTATATCTTAGACTTACACTTGTATCAAAAATTTACCTGAAGAGGTATTGGAATGGGAAAAGACAAAGTTGAACATAATGCTCCCCAAAAATTCTCCAGGTAACCGAAAAATCATGGCTTTCAAATATATACAAAAAAAAAAAAAAAAGAAATAACATAATGCACCACACTGTTACTATATCTCAGACTTGAACATGTATCACAAATTACAGATTGTAATGGCACTTTGAGATTCAAATGAATGCATACAGAAATACTCTGACAAGAGCCTCTAGAACACATGACATGTGTCACCTGCTATAGTGTGATGGAAACGGTCAGATGGACGGACAGACAGACGACAGAAAAGTGACCTTATGTGTCACCTCTGCTTACAGCAGGTGACACAAAAACTTACTCAAAGTAAATAACTCTCTACAACGTAAGGACTAGCTATGAAATGAACTTTGCAAGCAGTACATGTATATACCTAGATTAGCCTGAAAGTTACACAAAAGGTTGATATGGTTCTATGTTGAATGCTTAACATCAGAAGATCGTGGATAACCTGTTCACACTTCTGGGTTATTTTTAGTCTGATCTTGATTTCAGGGCTCAAGCATGATGTAAACATGGTGTATACAAGTTGCACATTTCTACAGCAGTACTACATGGGCTGTTCTTGTTTACAACATGTATACTAAAGAGCAACTGCCCCATCCTGTCAATACTCTTCACACACAGGAAATGCAAACTTGACTTCATTTACTTCCTTGGGCAATTTCGTTTTACATCATCCAAGGATATTATCAGGTTCCTTAACATGCCAATCAGACTTAAATCTACTCTCATGACAGGAAAGTTTCATTATACTTCTGAAAGAGAACTTGGTGATATTCAATACAAAATATTATGACTAGAAGCTAATGCAACATTATGCTGATGAAAGGTTTAATGATATCATTTACTTCACACAGAATGGTAAATACACACAAAATAAGCTATAAGACTTAAGACAAAGATCTTAAGCCTAACACATGGTTCATAAAAATTTTCTGAAGCAAAATTTATGGGTTTTTAAAGTTTTTTTTAAGGCCTTAAAATTTAAAATTAAGGACTTACATAAACCGCAACTTATGCTTTAAATTTTAAGGCATGAAAGGGATGAACCTCAATTTTTAACAACTTGATAAATACTTTTTTATGATCAATAGTGAAATTTCAAATTCAAGGGTTTTCCGAGACCTTTTAATTAATATTAAGGGGTTTTCAAGGGTTTATAAAGCAAAATGTGATTTTCAAGGTTTTTTTCAAGACAGACATCCAATTCATGGGTTTTTTAAGACCTGTGTGAACCATGTTACATTAAAACTGCAGTGAGTTAGTGACATGCCTTGGGTTGGACCCCAAAACATTGCATTATAAAGACCCTGCACTGTATTACCACTACTGCAAATTTAGAGAAAAAGTAGTCATATACTTTAAGGAAAGATTGGCAAGTTTTGATAACTTAATTCACTTGAAGGTAATGTCTGCCCTTTTCCTCTTGAAGGCTGATCAGGAAAATGACTTACATGACCAGTACAAAACCAGGTCCACCTGTGAGGACACTCAAACTGATCAAAAATGTTACATTGAACCACTAAGACCCATTTTAATATCACCTACTGTTTTGGGATTTAATATATTGTCCCTTCCATTTAGAGGTCAACCTCCCACAAATAGTATGACACACCTACCAATGTGTTCTTTTGTGTTAACCAAGTCAACCAGTGATTACACTGACATCCAAGTGTAGCCATTGTATAATCTGAAAATCTAATCTGAATATAAATGTTCCTATATATATGTAACAACTGGAATGTCCTCAATGTTATTTCCAGAATCTTCTAGACTTTATAGTGCTATGACACAGTTTTACATTAACATATCTGTGAAGTATTTCAGCAGTTCTCAGAGCCTGCCAGTGCCTTTTCATGATCTTCAGAAACATTATTCTGTAAGGGTTTCATTTCTTTGCTCTCATTTGAGGCACTATTGTTAAGCTTTTTTTTTTTCCAAAATAAAAAACCAGCAATGATCCCTCCCAGTAAGACTAAACTACATATGACAACTATGATGATGTATATCAGTGCATTGTCCTCCTCTGGAGGGGCTCCTGTTGTGACATCCTCCCCAGAAGATGTCTGTGGAGGCAGGGATGGTGTAGTGACAGGTGGTATACACACAGGCATCTCCATCTCTCCATCACTGCAACTAAGAGTAGACAACTGCTGCTTTTTTGCATTGTTCTTACAGCTCCAACTGAGAGATTCACCATGGGGCAGGAAACCTTTACTGTTGACATTATTCACTACTACATACCTTGAGTCTACAGTGACCTTGCAGTCACAGTAGCAAGCCATGTTTCCATGCTCCCACTGACCATCAAAGCAATCATCTGTAGCTGGCCCTACCTTTGTGACTGAGACATTGTCCCCTTCTTTGCAGGTCAGAACATAGACATCATGTGACAAGGTTGTGGTATCCACGCATGAGGACTGTGTGGGGTATGAAGGACAACTGGTCCTTTCACATGTTGGCTTCGGTCCCCAAGCCCCATCAGCTCCACAAACACTCTGCGGACTGCCTACCAACACAAAGTTTAAGTTACAAGTAACAGTGACCACACTCTGATAGGAGTTCATTTTTCCATGCGCCATGTTTTGGTGGAAATTGCCATTCTGAACAGGTCCAAACTCTCCACATGAGACCACCTCACAGGTCGGGGAATCAGCTGGAAACCAGTGGCCATCAAACCTACATCTCATTGTCTCACTCCCAACCAGACGGTAGCCCTCATTACAAGCAAACCTTGCAAGTGACCCAACGGAATAGTCAGGAGTTTCAGACAAGTACCCATTTCGTGGAATGCTGATTCTACCACACCTTTTTTCACAAGTAATGTCCCCTCCTGTCCAACTTCCTTGTGTGCAGGTGAACTTATTACTCCCTCCAACGCTGCCATATCCACTATTACAGGAATATTGTGCTACCACTCCTTCTGGGTAAGGTGGAGCACCAGTGGCATTATGGGAAGCATTTTCAATGTCCGGTGGTGCGTTACATTCACAGTTTACTAGGGCAATACCTGTGAAATACAGATGGTCAGAATGTTGTTTCATCAAAAGTTCATAATTTAGAACTAGGTTGTAAAAAGTAAAGAATATTTCTGAAACTTAAGGTATATAACCCAGAATACAAATATCAATTTGTCATTAATAGTAAATTGAGGGCTGACCATGAAACTGTTCTATCTCCATCTATTTCTATAGGCACTTAGAACAGTTTCGTGAACAGCCCTCAAAATATTGTAAGCAGAAGTTTCACTTTGTGATTATAATTAATTTTAGCTTTTAGCTAATTTTAGCTATTGTGCTATCAAATGAGGATAAACTGGTATCCTTTTTTTGTCTTTATATATATATATATATTTTTTTTTTTTTTTTTTTCATTATGAATAATCTAATATTAAAATTCCATAAAACAAATTATGTATGTCTTAACCCTTTCCCTCATATAGACTCATTTTGACGCACTCAATAGGTATCACATAAAGCCTGATCTGCAGAAAACCACAGTTATACCTTACCAAATTTAATTACAAAATCCTCATTTCCAGACCACTGAGGAGCAGCGAACAGCATAATACCTAATCAGCCTGCGAGTTACTCGCAGGCTGATCAGGTTTTATGCTGTTTGCATAGGTCTTTTCATGGTGTCCTCTATGAGGGAAAGGGTTAATCTGGATGACTATCAAATTTGATGATCATAATCTAAGGAAGTATATGTGACTCTCAAAAAATTTACACAATTCACCAGTACATAAAAACAAGAGGACTATGATGACCTAAATTCTCGCCTCACCTTAGGACCATTGCTTAAGTCATTTAGCACATGGTGGGATCAGGATAGTTCAGAAAAAGAAAGAAAATCTACTGTTTCATTACAGTCAGTCTGCAGAACCCATGATAGGATCAGGCTGGCTCAAAAAAAGAAAGGAGATCTATTTTTTATTTTTGTTTGTAAAAGTTTGGCTGAACTCAAATAAAAATGAAATCAATATCCTGCAGACATGACTCTAGAGCCCATGACTAGATCTGGCAAGATCAAGGAGAGAACCAAGATCTATTGCTGGTCAATGTTATGTTTGTTTGTTTACTGGGTTCAACATCCAGCTGACAGTTTTTTAGACATTTGGAGATGATGTCTTCTTGAGACAGATATAGAGGTGTCACACTGCAGTATCACGTCATAGACATGTGGCATGTCACATTATCCTGACACCGGACCAACCAGTCCTTGAACTTCCCACGGGGTGTAGTCAATGTTTAATATAACTTGAGTTTAAATAACATACACACGGCCAAAATTGCCCTGAAATTGCTCACCTCAAAAATACTGCCTGCATTGCCAGACAAAGCATAGCAAAGACATACTGAATACATAATTTATGCAGAAGTACAGCAAGATCATCTAAATTTCACCAAAAAAAAAAAAAAGGCCTACTGTGGTCCAAGTTTTTAAGGTCATAGCCCATATAATTTATAAAAAAGGGATGATGGCCCTAAATGTCACCTGATTATAAATGAGTAACATATATTGCATGATTCATATTGACCTACTTTTTGACCCCTATGACCCAACTTAAAATTTTATGGAAAAGACATTCAGACCAAGTTTCATGAAGATTTGGCCAGAAATTTGGCCTCATGAGTGCTACGTTTTTCTAAGATATGACTTTGTAACCTACTTTTTGACCTAACATGACCCAACTTCCGACTTGTCCAAGATTCTAAAAAGACAAACATTCTGACCAAGTTTCATGAAGATTGGGCTAAAAGTATGGCCTTTAGAGTGTTAACAAGCCAAATTGTTGACGACACACGACGGACAAAGGGCGATCACAAAAGCTAACATGAGCACGCAGGTGAGCTAAAAATGGGACCAGGTAGAGTTACAGTTCTTTGACAATGCACTTTTCCTAGTTGCCATCTGTTTACATTTTAAGTTTCAAGTCAATATCTTTTATAATTTTAGGAAGGGAGATAAATTAAAAATGGAACCAGGGATATAACTCTGCCATCCTTGAGACAACTCAAGTGAAATTTATGTCGGAAACCTCTCCAGCTGATTATCAATGCACACACAAAAGTTGAACTGAATCAGTTCAGAAATGTAGAAGAAGTTTGCATTACAAGATACAGTAGAACCTCATTAAACCAAAGTTCTTTCGACCCAGCTAATATCTTCGAAATAACGATTATTCGGATTAAATATCCAATGGAAATTTCGGTTTTTGCACAGGTATGTCTGTGTGTTTATGACCGGTGGGTATCATGGACATGGTTATACCATTAAAACCACATATTAGGTGTATTTGAGTGTCTGTATACTAACTTATTGTCACAACAGGGGCCAATCATTTTCCGTCTGAGCTTAATCTAAAAATTATATGTATTTGATGTCCCATATGATCAAAACAAAAGTTATCCATGATCTAATATTCAAATTAAGACATCATGTGACTCATTGTGTTAAGGCTGGGTAATATTTAAAATGCCTGTCAAATTCATTTACTGTTGAACTTTGGTGACTCAAACAGGCTGGGGGAACA
>CM037784.1:39428340-39447501 GCA_021229015.1 Solen grandis
ATGTTTATTGATATATTGAAATCTTTAAAGGACATCTCCTTTGAAATTTGATAGGATTTGATTCAATTTGGCAGGTATAATCCTTTGGTGGAGCATCACCAAAGTTGCTAAAAGATTTTCTGATTCGTCAAGAAAATTGCAAGGCTATTTTATGTTAAATATGGTATTAAGTAAAATATTTAAATGTCATCTTGTTTTAACTGCTTGATATAATTTGATTGGAATTGGCAAGGATGATAACAGAGTGAGGCTTCTCAGATGTTTCTAAAATAATCATTTTCAGTGTAAGAATTCTTGTTGTCATGGCAATGGAAATAAAAATGTATAAAACTTTAAAATCATGTCTCCATCAATACAACTGGCCAGATTTCAAAATCATTTAGTACAGATGTTCCTTTTGTAACCCTTTATCAAAGTTAAAAATATTCTTCTTAAAATTTTCCCTTGGTTTTGATTTTAATACTCATGTTGTAGTAAGGAAGTAGCAGTGTTAACTAATATTATTTCCATTTTTATGGCATCATCTAGTGAATGGAATTTTAATCATTTGCATGTTTCAAAAAATGTAAGGAAATACATAAGCTGCTAAACAACTTATATTAATTAAATAAAGTTTAAAGAACGTGTTGTTATAAAAGACAGTTTAAAAAACAAACGGCACATGTAACCTTTAATTATGTTGTTGGTAATTACTTCCCATTCGGTTAATTTAATTAACAGCCAATGAAATACAAGGACGCTATTCACCCCGGTCATATCCGGTTTTGTTTCTCTTATGTAAGTAAGACATGAAACAATGACAAAAGTTCGAGCATAAAGCAACTGTTTTAACAGTCGCAAAGTAATTTTCATCCCGTGAATATGGCAATCATGTTATACATTGTTCATCATTTCATTAACCCTGTGCATCTGTGATGCAATAGCAATGAAAAAAAAACAAAAAAACTATATATTGCTTTTTTGTCTCTTTGCTTCCCAGCCAAATGAGTATACAGCATGAATTTTTCTTTTGTCTATGTCTTTTAATCTTCTCAAAACTTGTATAATGTAAAATCTACCCTGGCCAAACACATCTAGATACTCATTCATCAAGGGTCATATTGGAACTTGCTCAAATTTGTTACTTATTTTAAACTTAATACGCCTACACACACAAAACCATTGCATTGTTCTTACAATTACTTTGATGGGCTGCCATAGGCACTCCTTTGCACTTGTATTCCCCCTTTGTTTCATATTGTCACTTACTTTCACTGTCTACACCTCAGCATCTTCAGTTCTAAAGATATATGTATTGTACTGGCAATTAAGGCTATTTATCTCAGGTGAGCAACTTAGGGCCATCATGGCCCTCTTGTTTCATTTATGGTGGTCTGACTGGTTCTCGAACCTCTTAGCAAGCAAATCCATAACATGTGTTTTACAAAGTAAAATAATGAAACTCAAATATGTTATAAAATAAATATCAAAAAAATCTTTAATACATACATTATTAGCATTCATGTGTAGAGTTCCTAAAAAAATATTTATTCCCCACCATCCAAACACAAAAACTGTCATGGCGACTAAAAATATATGACGGAACCTAATTTCGAACCTCAACATAAAAGAATAATGTATCATATGGATTTCCATGGTCACGTGACCTAATGAAATGCTGCAAAAGCCATATCGTCCATTGAAAGCCAAAAGGGGCTATCAGCATATGTAAAAAGAAAGCTGATAGCCCCTTCTGGCTTTCAATGGACGATATGTGACTGACTGTTTCTGCATTTCAATAATTTCTCATTTAAATCTGCTTTTTTTTGTAACAAGGGCAAAAAGTCATAAGAAAATATGTTAGTTTATTCATTTCAGTAATAAAATATACTATTTAACTATTTTTTTATGCAATTTTGTAAATTCACAGCTGCAGGCGTCTTTTAAATAAACAAAGCACCATACACAAAAAAGTTATGATGTAATCAAAAATGTGTACACCCATGTTGTTCTAGAACGAAAGGCACAACAGCAGGTCAGGTTCGAGAACAGGTCAGTCCAGGATAAAACTTATGACTGTTTTCATTGATGACACATATGGGTAACTGAAACATTTTTACACATGCTCATCACTTAACATACGCTTTACACACCTAAAAAAGCTTCTTCCAGCCCCGTAAAATTTGTGACAAATATCCATCATGTTTTTATTCAAATTGAGCCATCATGTGACTTATTATGTGGCACATGGCGACGTTTACTTTGCTGTCCACATACGATACTATTCTGCAGTTTGTGTTAAAAAATAATTGAAGGAATTGGTTTTTAAAAATATATCAGTTTAAATACTACAGATAAGACCTACCAAATAGCTATTCAAATATGAGTTCAAGATATACAGTCGAACTTCAGTGACTCGAACACTGAAAACTGGAACATACCTTATTCGAACACATTTTAAGTTCCCTGCAAGACTGTTCTTTACTCATTATTGCTCAACCGGGGATGATCGAACACTGATGACTGGAACTCTCAAACTTAATTTCCGGCCAATTAACCAATTAACATTCTACATCGGATGTTCGCTGGCGATTTAACTGCAACTTGGGGTGCAACATGGTTTTTACACATGGTGAAATTGGCACTTATTAGTGGCATTTATTAATTATTCTTATCAAAGTAATTTGCTAAATGTTACTTGTTTCATTTGAGCTGATATTTATGTCTGATTGTGCTAAAGTGGATTATTCACAATAGTTTTTTTCTGCAATGAAAAATAAGTAAACTGAGTATGCAGAAAATGTTACGACTTGTACGTTGGCCGATGTATGTGTACATGTATGTGAACGAAATGAATATCATCGTTGAGATTTCATAACTGATTTTGTCAGCTGCTGTTTTATTGATTTATATTTTATTCAAAGAATAAAAGAATGACAAAGATAAGTTTATATTTTTTAATGATACCTTTGGGTCGAACCAACAATGACTAGAACTAATTTCTGTTCCCCCAGCCTGTTTGAGTCACCAAAGTTCAACAGTAAATGAATTTGACAGGCATTTTAAATATTACCCAGCCTTAACACAATGAGTCACATGATGTCTTAATTTGAATATTAGATCATGGATAACTTTTGTTTTGATCATATGGGACATCAAATACATATAATTTTTAGATTAAGCTCAGACGGAAAATGATTGGCCCCTGTTGTGACAATAAGTTAGTATACAGACACTCAAATACACCTAATATGTGGTTTTAATGGTATAACCATGTCCATGATACCCACCGGTCATAAACACACAGACATACCTGTGCAAAAACCGAAATTTCCATTGGATATTTAATCCGAATAATCGTTATTTCGAAGATATTAGCTGGGTCGAAAGAACTTTGGTTTAATGAGGTTCTACTGTATCTTGTAATGCAAACTTCTTCTACATTTCTGAACTGATTCAGTTCAACTTTTGTGTGTGCATTGATAATCAGCTGGAGAGGTTTCCGACATAAATTTCACTTGAGTTGTCTCAAGGATGGCAGAGTTATATCCCTGGTTCCATTTTTAATTTATCTCCCTTCCTAAAATTATAAAAGATATTGACTTGAAACTTAAAATGTAAACAGATGGCAACTAGGAAAAGTGCATTGTCAAAGAACTGTAACTCTACCTGGTCCCATTTTTAGCTCACCTGCGTGCTCATGTTAGCTTTTGTGATCGCCCTTTGTCCGTCGTGTGTCGTCAACAATTTGGCTTGTTAACACTCTAAAGGCCATACTTTTAGCCCAATCTTCATGAAACTTGGTCAGAATGTTTGTCTTTTTAGAATCTTGGACAAGTTTGAAATTGGGTCATGTTGGGTCAAAATGTAGGTCATAAAGTCAAATCTTAGAAAAACGTAGCACTCATGAGGCCAAATTTCTGTCCCAATCTTCATGAAACTTGGTCTGAATGTCTGTTTCCATAAAATCTTGGACAAGTTTGAAGTTGGGTCATGAGGGGTCAAAAAGTAGGTCAATATGAATCATGCAATATATGTTATTCATTTATAATCAGGTGAGCATTTAGGGCCATCATGTCCCTCTTATTTTATAAACTTATATAGGGCTATGACCTTAAAAACTTGGACCACAGTAGGCCTTTTTTTTTTTTTTGGTGAAATTTAGATGATCTTGCTGTACTTCTGCATAAATTATGTATTCAGTATGTCTTTGCTATGCTTTGTCTGGCAATGCAGGCAGTATTTTTGAGGTGAGCAATTTCAGGGCAATTTTGGCCGTGTGTATGTTATTTAAACTCAAGTTATATTAAACATTGACTACACCCCGTGGGAAGTTCAAGGACTGGTTGGTCCGGTGTCAGGATAATGTGACATGCCACATGTCTATGACGTGATACTGCAGTGTGACACCTCTATATCTGTCTCAAGAAGACATCATCTCCAAATGTCTAAAAAACTGTCAGCTGGATGTTGAACCCAGTAAACAAACAAACATAACATTGACCAGCAATAGATCTTGGTTCTCTCCTTGATCTTGCCAGATCTAGTCATGGGCTCTAGAGTCATGTCTGCAGGGTATTGATTTCATTTTTATTTGAGTTCAGCCAAGCTTTTACAAACAAAAATAAAAAATAGATCTCCTTTCTTTTTTTGAGCCAGCCTGATCCTATCATGGGTTCTGCAGACTGACTGTAATGAAACAGTAGATTTTCTTTCTTTTTCTGAACTATCCTGATCCCACCATGTGCTAAATAACTTAAGCAATGGTCCTAAGGTGAGGCGAGAATTTAGGTCATCATAGTCCTCTTGTTTTTATGTACTGGTGAATTGTGTAAATTTTTTGAGAGTCACATATACTTCCTTAGATTATGATCATCAAATTTGATAGTCATCCAGATTAACCCTTTCCCTCATAGAGGACACCATGAAAAGACCTATGCAAACAGCATAAAACCTGATCAGCCTGCGAGTAACTCGCAGGCTGATTAGGTATTATGCTGTTCGCTGCTCCTCAGTGGTCTGGAAATGAGGATTTTGTAATTAAATTTGGTAAGGTATAACTGTGGTTTTCTGCAGATCAGGCTTTATGTGATACCTATTGAGTGCGTCAAAATGAGTCTATATGAGGGAAAGGGTTAAGACATACATAATTTGTTTTATGGAATTTTAATATTAGATTATTCATAATGAAAAAAAAAAAAAAAAAAAATATATATATATATATAAAGACAAAAAAAGGATACCAGTTTATCCTCATTTGATAGCACAATAGCTAAAATTAGCTAAAAGCTAAAATTAATTATAATCACAAAGTGAAACTTCTGCTTACAATATTTTGAGGGCTGTTCACGAAACTGTTCTAAGTGCCTATAGAAATAGATGGAGATAGAACAGTTTCATGGTCAGCCCTCAATTTACTATTAATGACAAATTGATATTTGTATTCTGGGTTATATACCTTAAGTTTCAGAAATATTCTTTACTTTTTACAACCTAGTTCTAAATTATGAACTTTTGATGAAACAACATTCTGACCATCTGTATTTCACAGGTATTGCCCTAGTAAACTGTGAATGTAACGCACCACCGGACATTGAAAATGCTTCCCATAATGCCACTGGTGCTCCAC
The DNA here is from genome assembly GCA_021229015.1 of Solen grandis. NCBI lineage: Eukaryota > Metazoa > Mollusca > Bivalvia > Adapedonta > Solenidae > Solen > Solen grandis. The sequence continues at coordinate 39,433,949 of CM037784.1, forward strand.
CTTACCCAGAAGGAGTGGTAGCACAATATTCCTGTAATAGCGGATATGGCAGCGTTGGAGGGAGTAATAAGTTCACCTGCACACAAGGAAGTTGGACAGGAGGGGACATTACTTGTGAAAAAAGGTGTGGTAGAATCAGCATTCCACGAAATGGGTACTTGTCTGAAACTCCTGACTATTCCGTTGGGTCACTTGCAAGGTTTGCTTGTAATGAGGGCTACCGTCTGGTTGGGAGTGAGACAATGAGATGTAGGTTTGATGGCCACTGGTTTCCAGCTGATTCCCCGACCTGTGAGGTGGTCTCATGTGGAGAGTTTGGACCTGTTCAGAATGGCAATTTCCACCAAAACATGGCGCATGGAAAAATGAACTCCTATCAGAGTGTGGTCACTGTTACTTGTAACTTAAACTTTGTGTTGGTAGGCAGTCCGCAGAGTGTTTGTGGAGCTGATGGGGCTTGGGGACCGAAGCCAACATGTGAAAGGACCAGTTGTCCTTCATACCCCACACAGTCCTCATGCGTGGATACCACAACCTTGTCACATGATGTCTATGTTCTGACCTGCAAAGAAGGGGACAATGTCTCAGTCACAAAGGTAGGGCCAGCTACAGATGATTGCTTTGATGGTCAGTGGGAGCATGGAAACATGGCTTGCTACTGTGACTGCAAGGTCACTGTAGACTCAAGGTATGTAGTAGTGAATAATGTCAACAGTAAAGGTTTCCTGCCCCATGGTGAATCTCTCAGTTGGAGCTGTAAGAACAATGCAAAAAAGCAGCAGTTGTCTACTCTTAGTTGCAGTGATGGAGAGATGGAGATGCCTGTGTGTATACCACCTGTCACTACACCATCCCTGCCTCCACAGACATCTTCTGGGAGGATGTCACAACAGGAGCCCCTCCAGAGGAGGACAATGCACTGATATACATCATCATAGTTGTCATATGTAGTTTAGTCTTACTGGGAGGGATCATTGCTGGTTTTTTATTTTGGAAAAAAAAAAAGCTTAACAATAGTGCCTCAAATGAGAGCAAAGAAATGAAACCCTTACAGAATAATGTTTCTGAAGATCATGAAAAGGCACTGGCAGGCTCTGAGAACTGCTGAAATACTTCACAGATATGTTAATGTAAAACTGTGTCATAGCACTATAAAGTCTAGAAGATTCTGGAAAAATGAGGACATTCCAGTTGTTACATATATATAGGAACATTTATATTCAGATTAGATTTTCAGATTATACAATGGCTACACTTGGATGTCAATGTAATCACTGGTTGACTTGGTTAACACAAAAGAACACATTGGTAGGTGTGTCATACTATTTGTGGGAGGTTGACCTCTAAATGGAAGGGACAATATATTAAATCCCAAAACAGTAGGTGATATTAAAATGGGTCTTAGTGGTTCAATGTAACATTTTTGATCAGTTTGAGTGTCCTCACAGGTGGACCTGGTTTTGTACTGGTCATGTAAGTCATTTTCCTGATCAGCCTTCAAGAGGAAAAGGGCAGACATTACCTTCAAGTGAATTAAGTTATCAAAACTTGCCAATCTTTCCTTAAAGTATATGACTACTTTTTCTCTAAATTTGCAGTAGTGGTAATACAGTGCAGGGTCTTTATAATGCAATGTTTTGGGGTCCAACCCAAGGCATGTCACTAACTCACTGCAGTTTTAATGTAACATGGTTCACACAGGTCTTAAAAAACCCATGAATTGGATGTCTGTCTTGAAAAAAACCTTGAAAATCACATTTTGCTTTAAAACCCTTGAAAACCCCTTAATATTAATTAAAAGGTCTCGGAAAACCCTTGAATTTGAAATTTCACTATTGATCATAAAAAAATTTAAAGCATAAGTGTTATGTAAGTCCTTAATTTTAAATTTTAAGGCCTTAAAAAAAATTTAAAAACCCATAAATTTTGCTTCAGAAAATTTTTATGAACCATGTGTTAGGCTTAAGATCTTTGTCTTAAGTCTTATAGCTTATTTTGTGTGTATTTACCATTCTGTGTGAAGTAAATGATATCATTAAACCTTTCATCAGCATAATGTTGCATTAGCTTCTAGTCATAATATTTTGTATTGAATATCACCAAGTTCTCTTTCAGAAGTATAATGAAACTTTCCTGTCATGAGAGTAGATTTAAGTCTGATTGGCATGTTAAGGAACCTGATAATATCCTTGGATGATGTAAAACGAAATTGCCCAAGGAAGTAAATGAAGTCAAGTTTGCATTTCCTGTGTGTGAAGAGTATTGACAGGATGGGGCAGTTGCTCTTTAGTATACATGTTGTAAACAAGAACAGCCCATGTAGTACTGCTGTAGAAATGTGCAACTTGTATACACCATGTTTACATCATGCTTGAGCCCTGAAATCAAGATCAGACTAAAAATAACCCAGAAGTGTGAACAGGTTATCCACGATCTTCTGATGTTAAGCATTCAACATAGAACCATATCAACCTTTTGTGTAACTTTCAGGCTAATCTAGGTATATACATGTACTGCTTGCAAAGTTCATTTCATAGCTAGTCCTTACGTTGTAGAGAGTTATTTACTTTGAGTAAGTTTTTGTGTCACCTGCTGTAAGCAGAGGTGACACATAAGGTCACTTTTCTGTCGTCTGTCTGTCCGTCCATCTGACCGTTTCCATCACACTATAGCAGGTGACACATGTCATGTGTTCTAGAGGCTCTTGCCAGAGTATTTCTGTATGCATTCATTTGAATCTCAAAGTGCCATTACAATCTGTAATTTGTGATACATGTTCAAGTCTGAGATATAGTAACAGTGTGGTGCATTATGTTATTTCTTCTTTTTTTTTGTATATATTTGAAAGCCATGATTTTTCGGTTACCTGGAGAATTTTTGGGGAGCATTATGTTCAACTTTGTCTTTTCCCATTCCAATACCTCTTCAGGTAAATTTTTGATACAAGTGTAAGTCTAAGATATAGTATTAATAGTGTAGTGTAGTGTGATGTTTTTAGCTCACCTGAGCACAACATGCTCATGGTGAGCTATTATGATCGCCTTTTGTCTGGCATCCGTGCGTGCGTGCATCTGGCATCAACAATTTCCTTTAAACAACATCTCCTCCTAAACCGCTGAATATTTAAAAATGCAAACTTTGAAAATTTTCTTCTGCAAAACTGCAAGGCCTAGAGATTAGATATTTGGTGTGTAGCATTGTCAAGTAGACCTCAACCAAGATTGTACAAATAATGACCCTGGGGTCTAAATTGACCCCGCCCCAGGGGTCACTTGATTTTACATAGATTATATAGAAAAAAAAAATCTTCTCAGAAATCACAAGGCCTGGAGCTTAGATATTCATAGTGTAGCATTGTTGAGTAGATCTCTACCAAGTTTGTTCAAATCATGGCCCTGGTGTCAAAATTGGTCCCACCCTAGGGATCACTTGATTTTACATAGGCTTATATAGGAAATAAACTAGAAAAATCTTCTTGTCAGAAACCACAAGGCCTGGAGTTTAGATATTTGGTGTGTAGCATTGTAGAGTGGATCTCTTCCAAATTTGTTAAAATTTTGGCCCTTGGGTCAAAATTGGCCCAGCCCCAGGGGTCACTTTATTTAACACAGTCTTATATGGAAGTAAAAACTAGAAAAATCTTTTTCTCAGAAACCACAAGGAGTGGAGTTAAGATATTTAGTGTGTTACATGGCCTTATGAACATCAACCAGGTATGTTCAAATCACGGCCCTGGGGTCAAAATTGGCCCTGGCCATGGGTCACTTTATTTTAGAAAGATCCTTGTCAGAAACCACAAGAACATGGATTTAGATATTTGGTATGTAATATGGTCTTGTGGACCTGAACCAAGTTTTCAAATCATGGCTCTTGGGGGTCACCTGATTTTATAGTTATGACTATCAAAATTTGGACCACGGGTATAGTTTTTGTTTGCAATTAAGATTATTTTGCTGTTTTATAAAATATATATATATATATATATATATATATATATATATATATATAAATCAGGTGAGCGATTCAGAGCCATCATGGCCCTCTTGTTGTTTTTTTTTGTTTTTTTTGTATGTATTTGAAAGCCATGTTTTTTCTGTTACCTGGAGAATTTTGGGGGAGCATAATGTTCAACTTTGTCTTTTCCCGCTCCCATACCTCTTCAGGTTTGATCTAGTCTTTTTATATTTCGTTGATGTATTTATTTCCATGAGTTCATGTCCAATTTTGTTTTGATAAGTACTTGATTACATGCAGGTTGGAACTTAGACTTGGTTTTAAGGGGTCCTTAGTACAGTGGTAGCACACTGACTGTTGATCCAAAGGTTTTGATTTCAACCCTGCTGGGGGCAGGATTCTTTCGGTAATTATCTTTCCATTTGCAAAGTACTGGTCCAAACAAGGGGTCATCAAGATGGACTTCTTGAAAGTTGTCAGATTTAACTTTGTTGTAAGCTGTAAGAATGTGTTTCTCAGTTGATGTAAAAGAAACAAGTTAAATATATGTATTGAAATCCATTGTTTTTCTTAGCAATATTTGAGTTTGAATGGTACTGTGTAGTAATATCACACAGTTACTCATGTATATTCAATGAGTAATTGTATCTATAAATATATTTATACAAATATATGCCGTGATGTCTTTTCTTACATTTTCATTCAAAATGTTGTGTACGTGTAACAAGTAAAATTTATTTATTTGGCTTAACCCTTTACCTTATGAATATTCATGTATAAATTTATTATGTGATGAATATTATTTAATTGAACTTTAAATGATATATGAAACAAAGTTTGTTTTTTTCTATACAGACTGTAGAATATAAGCTAAACATGATATTTAACATATTACACTTATGAATACCTTTCAGTTGACACCTATTTTTTTTTAGCTCACCTGAGCACAAAGTGCTCAAGGTGAGCTTTTGTGATCGCCCTTCGTCCGGCGTCCGGCGTCGTGCGTCGTCCGTTGTCCGTCGTCCGTCGTCAACAATTTGCTTTAAACGACATCTCCTCTGAAACCGCTGGACAGAATTTAATGAAACTTGGCAGGAATGTTCCTTGGGTGAGACTCTACAAAAGTTGCTAAAATAAAGTTGATCCATGAAGAACTCTGGTTGCCATGGCTACAAAAAGAAAAATAATTTGAAAACTTTAAAAATCATCTCCTTCAAAACTACTGGCCAGATTTCAAAATAATTTGGTACAGATGTTCCTTGGGTCAACCTCTACCAAAGTTGCTAAAATTATTCCGATCCGTAAAAAACATGGCCGCCAGGGGCGGGGCTTATTTGCCTTATATGTATATAGAGAAACCTTTAAACAACATCTCCTCTGAAACCACTGGACAGAATTTGATTAAACTTGGCAGGGATGATCCTTGGGTCAACCTTCACAAAAGTTGCTAAAATAAACTTGATCCATGTAGAACTCTGGTTGCCATGGCAACAAAAAGAGAAAAAAATAAAAAACTTTAAAAATCATCTTCTTCAAAACTACTGGCCAGATTTTAAAATAAATTGGTACAGATGTTCCTTGGGTCAACCTCTACCAAAGTTGCTAAAATTATTCCGATCCGTAAAAAAACATGGCCGCCAGGGGCGGGGCTTATTTGCCTTATATGTATATAGAGAAACCTTTAATCAACATTTTCTCTGAAACCACTGGGCAGAATTTGATTAAACTTGGCAGGGATGATCCTTGGGTCGACCTTCACAAAAGTTGCTAAAATAAAGTTGATCCATGTAGAACTCTGGTTGCCATGGCAACAAAAAGAAAAAAAATATGAAAACTTTAAAAATCATCTTCTTCAAAACTACTAGCCAGATTTTAAAATAAATTGGTACAGATGTTCCTTGGGTCAACCTCTACCAAAGTTGCTAAAATTATTCCGATCCGTAAAAAAACATGGCCGCCAGGGGCGGGGCTTATTTGCCTTATATGTATATAGAGAAACCTTTAAACAACATCTCCTCTGAAACCACTGGACAGAATTTGATTAAACTTGGCAGGGATGATCCTTGGGTCAACCTTCACAAAAGTTGCTAAAATAAACTTGAACCATGTAGAACTCTGGTTGCCATGGCAACAACAACAAAAAATAAAATGAAAACTTTAAAAATCATCTTCTTCAAAACTACTGGCCAGATTTTAAAATAAATTGGTACAGATGTTCCTTGGGTCAACCTCTACCAAAGTTGCTAAAAATATTTCCGATCCGTAAAAAACATGGCCGCCAGGGGTGGGGCTTATTTGCCTTATATGTATATAGGGAAAACTTTAATCAACATTTTCTCTGAAACCACTGGACAGAATTTGATTAAACTTAGCAGGAATGATCCTTGGGTTAACCTTCACAAAAGTTGCTAAAATAAACTTGATCCATATAGAACTCTGGTTGTCATGGCTACAAAAAGAAACAAAAATGAAAACTTTAAAAATCATCTTCTTCAAAACTACTGGCCAGATTTTAAAATAAATTGGAACAGATGTTCCTTGGGTCAACCTATTTATCTCAGGTGAGCGATTTAGGGCCATCATGGGCCTCTTGTTTTACATTTAACCCATTGGAGTGGTGCCAAAGGATGCTTGGCTTTGGCAGGGGCATTGTGTTTTTCAAATGCATCTGGTCGTCTTTATAATGCATCCCAGATGTGTGGGACAGTGTTTTTTGTTAGGAAGGAAAGAGTATTACTTTGGCTTTAATAGGGGGATGGGGTTCAGAGGTATTTTAAGGAAATAATTTCATGATTAGACCAAATGTCCAGTGTCTTATTGAAATCTGAATTATTAATGGTCATAGGTGAATAATACTTGTGTCTGGGTGGCTATGGCTGACATACCGGTAGCTCCAGTGCCTCTGTATTGCACTTTACATTATTGTTATATATGTAAACTTTAGTGTGTGTCTTAAATGTTTTTCACATAATATGTTATATGCATAATGTAAATACATGTATTATCAGCTTGTGTATTATATGTATAGTAACATATAGTGTAACCCTGTTTAGGGTAAGGATTTTCATGGACTTCCTAGGCGATGAGTGCTGGTCTAGGAAAGATCGGGAAAGTCGAGATGAAAACTGTAAAATGGACTAATCTTCATTGATTTTGTGGACGACTATCCACGAATATTAATCCCCTCGAAAATTGTCTGTTTCATGAACCTCAAGTGTCCTAGGACATGAATCCATGAATATATGTACCAACAAAATTTACTTTATTTCAGATTCCACAAACTTTGATTCCAATGAAAATTAATGATTTTACAGTAAATATAAGTTGTCAGAATTTGTTTCCAGTCGACATGAAATTGATAAATTTAAATTAAACTAATGTAATTATCCAGCATGCCTATTATTTTCACTTCAAATACTGGTACTTATATGTACAGCATGTCTGTTGTATGTATTTCACATATTGCCTTTGATTAATATATAAAAAATATCCATATAAAAGATGTTATCATTTTTATTATTGGAAAAAGTTAATTGTTGTTATCTTTCACAAAAATGTTGCATTTATCAGACCATTATAAAAATGACAAAAAATTAATAATGATTTTGTAAATTTGAGACTTAAGAAAAAAAAAAAGATAGTGAAATTGGCAGAAACAAGCTGTAGATAATACATGCAGAATAGCTGTTGTTAAGTAATTAAGATTGCAGTATATTTTACTTGTGGTCATTAATAATGACTTGTTTTTGTTTTTTTCCATTTATGGCTGAAAATCAATCGTACAATAAAATCACAGTAGATCCTCACTATTTGTTTTTGCCATTTACTTTTATTGCTGTATAAGAGTAGAAGGGTCACTGAAAGGATAAGAAAGCGTAGCAGACTACTGAGCTATGGAAGCCAGGATACAGCATCTTTGTAGCTAAAGTATAGGTCTTGCATGTATTAAGATGAAATTATGTAAAGTATTGTAGTTGTGTTAATCTTGCCTTTTTCAGCTTATGTACATATTTACTCAATCAAGCCTTTTTTCTTCAGATATTGGGGAAGGGGCTTTATTGCATTTATTTTTTATTTTTATAGCATTTGCAAAGGGATCACTTGTCCGTCTGTCCATGCAGCAAGACTGGAGTAAAGGGGCCATCAAACAGTAAACAGAACAATAGAGAACAACAGACTTCATTCCGTTACAACAGAATAATGGGCCATGGCCCTTTAAATAACAAAAAAATTGGCACCTTACTCCAGTCTGGCCACACGTCCATCTGTCACACTTTTTAGCTCACCTGAGCCAGAGGCTCAAGGTGAGCTATTGTGACCGGTCTTCGTCCGTCGTCCGTCGTCCGTCCGTCCGTCGTCCGTCCGTCCGTCGTCCGTCAACATTTTGCTTCAAACGACATCTCCTCCTTAACCGCTTGGTCAATTTTGATAAAACTTTACAGGGATGTTCCTTGGGTGGTCCCCTTTCAAAGTTGTTCAAAGAATTGAATTCCATTTGGAATTCTGGTTGCCATGGCAACGGAAAGAAAAAACTTAAAATGTCTTCTTCTCCAAAACAACCAACTGAATTTCAAAATGTTTTGGCACAGATGTTCCTTTGGTAAGTGTCTACCAAGATTGTTCAAATTATTTGGATCCGTAAAAAAACATGGCCGCCAGGGGCGGGGCTTATTTGCCTTATATGTATATAGAGAAACCTTTAAACAACATCTCCTCTGAAACCACTTGACAGAATTTGATTAAACTTGGCAGGGATGATCCTTGGGTCAACCTTCACAAAAGTTGCTAAAATAAATTCCAATGAAAACTTTAAAAATCATCTTCTTCAAAACTACTGGCCAGATTTTAAAATAAATTGGTACAGATGTTCCTTGGGTCAACCTCTACCAAAGTTGCTAAAATTATTCCGATCCGTAAAAAAACATGGCCGCCAGGGGCGGGGCTTATTTGTCTTATATGTATATAGAGAAACCTTTAAACAACATCTCCTCTGAAACCACTGGACAGAATTTGATTAAAATTGGCAGGGATGATCCTTGGGTCAACCTTCACAAAAGTTGCTAAAATAAACTTGATCCATGTAGAACTCTGGTTGCCATGGCAACAAAAAGGGAAAAAAAATGAAAACTTTAAAAATCATCTTCTTCAAAACTACTGGCCAGATTTTAAAATAAATTGGTACAGATGTTCCTTGGGTCAACCTCTACCAAAGTTGCTAAAATTATTCCCATCTGTAAAAAAACATGGCCGCCAGGGGCGGGGCTTATTTGCCTTATATGTATATAGAGAAACCTTTAAACAACATCTCCTCTGAAACCACTGGACAGAATTTGATTCAAATTGGCAGGGATGATCCTTGGGTCAACCTTCACAAAAGTTGCTAAAATAAACTTGATCCATGTAGAACTCTGGTTGCCATGGCAACAAAAAAACAAGAAAAAAAGAAAACTTTAAAAGTCATCTTCTTCAAAACTACTGGCCAGATTTTAAAATAAATTGGTACAGATATTCCTTGGGCCAACCTCTACCAAAGTTGCTAAAATTATTCTGATCCGTAAAAAAACATGGCCGCCAGGGGCGGGGCTTATTTGCCTTATATGTACATAGAGAAACCTTTAAACAACATCTCCTCTGAAACCACTGGACAGATTTAGATTAAACTTGGCAGGGATGATCCTTGGGTCAACCTTCACAAAAGCTGCTAAAATAAACTTGATCCATATAGAACTCTGGTTGCCATGGCTACAAAAAGAAAAAAATATGAAAACTTTAAAAATCATCTTCTTCAAAACTGCTGGCCAGATTTTAAAATAAATTGGTACAGATGTTCCTTGGGTCAACCTATTTATCTCAGGTGAGCGATTTAGGGCCATCATGGGCCTCTTGTTCCATTTTGCTTCAGCAGGTGACACGTGTTCCAGAGAACACCCTTGTTATTTGAAAATATTGCTACTTTCTTAACAATGGAAAAAGAAAATACCTTGAGTATTCCTTAAGTATATATTTTGGGAAGACTGCATATATCAGAGGGGGAATGGCCATTGATGAAGAAGGGGAAAAAGGCCCTATCAATTAAAAAGAACAAATGGCCAAATATCTAGGTGACTAAATTAATTATTTAAGCTTAAGATAACATCACTTGATTATTATTACTATTTATACTTGAATTTGAAGTGACCCACTCATATAACAGGATATGGTAACTTTCTTTATTGAATAATTCTGTGATAGCTGAAAACTAGCTAAAAACCTTCTCACTTTGATGAATGCACTTAAACCTTACCATGCAGTATTTCTGAATTGGACTTGCCCTTCTTCATTTCAGATTATACCATTAGTTGTTTATGGAGGTGCTTACTGACAGTTTTTTGATGGGGGTGCTTGCTGACAATTTATTGATGGGGGTGCTTGCTGACAATTTATTGATGGGGGTGCTTGCTGACAATTTATTGATGGGGGTGCTTGCTGACAATTAATTGATGGGGGTGCTTGCTGACAATTTATTGATGGGGGTGCTTGCTGACAGTTTATTGATGGGGGTGCTTGCTGACAATTTTTTGACTGAATAGCAGACAGTGCTGGCCATGGTCAGACTGCAAGGATATGCAGGCTGATCTTTGTCTGCACTCGTAGCAAAGGCAGTTACAAGTGCCCACAGCATTGTAAGGATTAAGACACTTTGTTATATGCTTTTTACTCATTCAAATTAAATTTGCAGGGCAACAGTTACTAACTTGCTTGATCGTTTTTATGTATATTCACATGAAAATAAGGTAACTGTGAAATTCTGATACACAATATTTAAAGAGTAAACAAAAAGAACATGATCTGGGTTGGTCTGTTTGCCAATGTTTTTAAGGTAAAGGGTAAAAGCATACAATAGCATCTTGCAAATTAAGTAAAAAAAAAAAAAAAAAATTAATGCTACCAATGATGACAGCAAATATAATTTTGTAGGTGTTAACTCTTGCTTACTTTGTAAACCATTTTAAGGCTTATTGTTGTATCTTTGTTATATTTATATTTATGATTTATATTTATGATTATGAAATATTATGTGTTTTCCCCAATAATTTTTATGAACAGAATTATGAAAATAACAGGAAATTTATTTTTTATGATCATTTTTATACGCCGCCGGAGGCGGTCGTATATTGGCATCATCTTCTCCGTCTGTCCGTCCGTCCGTACGTCCGTACGTCCGTACGTCCATATCTTGTGAACGCAACTCCTCCTACGTTTCTGAATGAATCTTTTCAAAACTTGGTCAATGTCATTACTATAATGGGTAGATGTGCATGAAGTGGCGATTTTCCGGTTCATTGATTTTTACAAGATTTGTGTCCCTTTGAAACTTAGTCTCTGTAGCTGAATGATATTGCAGCCTTGTGAACGCAACTCCTCCTACATTTCTGAATGAATCTTTTCAAAACTTGGTCAGTGTCATTACTATAATGGGTAGATGTGCATGAAGTGGCTATTTTCCGGTTCAATGATTTTTACATGATTTGTGTCCCTTTGAAACTTAGTCTCTGTAGTATTTCTGAATGAACTTTTCAAAACTTGGTCAGTTCATTACTATAATGGGTAGATGTGCATGAAGTGGCTATTTTCCGGTTCATTGATTTTTACATGATTTGTGTCCCTTTGAAACTTAGTCTCTGTAGTTGAATGATATTGCAGCCTTGTGAACGCAACTCCTCCTACATTTCTGAATGAATCTTTTCAAAACTTGGTCAATATCATTACTATAATGGGTAGATGTGCATGAAGTGGTGATTTTATGGTTCATTGATTTTTACATGATTTGTGTCCCTTGAAACTTAGTCTCTGTAGCTGTTTGATATTGCAGCCTTGTGAACGTAACTCCTCCTACATTTCTGAATGAATCTTTTAAAACTTGGTCAATTCATTACTTAATGGGTAATGTGCATGAAGTGGGATTTTGGTTCATTGATTTTACAAGGTTTGTGTCCCTTGAAACTTAGTCTCTGTAGCTGAATGATATTGCAGCCTTGTGAACGCAACTCCTCCTACATTTCTGAATGAATCTTTTTATAACTTGGTCAATGTCATTACTTTAATGGGTAAATGTGCATGAAGTGGCGATTTTATGGTTCATTGATTTTTACAAGATTTGTGTACCTTGAAACTTAGTCTCTGTAGCTGATTGATATTGCAGCCTTGTGAACGCAACTCCTCCTACATTTCTGAATGAATCTTTTCAAAACTTGGTCAATATCATTACTATAATGGGTAGATGTGCATGAAGTGGTGATTTTCCGGTACATTAATTTTTGCAAGATTTGTGTCCCCTGAAACTTAGTCTTTTTAGCTGATTGATATTTCAGCTTTGGGAATGCAATTTCTTGTATGTTTCTGACCTAATCTTTTCAAAACTTGGGCAATGTCATTACTATACTGGGTAGATATGCACAAAGCAGGGGCTTTGATGTTCATCAATATTTGCAATAGTTATGCCTTTCTAAACATGGTCTCTTTAAAACACAACTCAAGTTTCTAAACAGGTAAAAGTGCATAAGGCAAGGATTTTCTGGTACAGTGATTTTTGCAAGAGTTATGGGGAGAAAGAAAAAAGGATTCAAATTGATACTGCTATTTGACCTACTGTCATATTGGAAGCATTTTTAGGGTTCTATCTCTGTTCAGCTAAATTAATTGATCTTACAGACTTCATTATGAGGTTATGCTTACAGAAATGTTAAAAGCAATAATTAAAAGACCCCTCTTGGTCTTTATATTTTGTGGCGGCGTATATTGTGGCATCACTGGCACTCTTGTTCGTTTATATTTTGCCCCAGGGGGTGGGGGGCCCGGGGAACAGACACAGGAAGTTTGAGACTTTTCCTGACAGACTGGAATTTCCCAAACAGAATGGTCCTAAGTTCTGTAATATAGGCTTTAGTTGAATTTATAGATCTCTGCAAAACATCTCCCACTCTGGAGATTTTGACAAATAGCCATTGTACTAAGGTGGGGATTTAGACACCTCCCTCCCCCGAAAAATCCCTCAGCTCAGCCAGCCGCCCCACCCTTCAGGTAAAATATTGATATGTGCATTAACATGTGTTCAAATTATGTTAAGTATGTTAATGATTGTTTATTGATAGTTGAAATTTGCATCCATAGCAAAGCTGTTATTATTTCCAAAATGAAAGTGAGGCTCTTAGATGCAGTTGATTTTCATGATGACACTAAACCCTTTGCCTTATGAATATTCATGTACAAATCATGATGATGTTTTAAATCTTAAAATAGTATATGAAATGATACATGGTGATTGTGTAGAATCTGAGCTACAATATTGCATGAGCAAACAAGGAGGAGCTGAACAAGCAGGTCATTCCAGCAGCTGTCTGATCTGGGTCTGCTCTGTTTGCCAAGGTGTCAGAATGCATCTATAAGATAAGATATGTGGTGTTAAGGGTTAATTTGTAGTGTCTTATTTGTAAGAGCTATCACTAACATACTTAATGTTAGCTTTCTATTATAGTGTGGTAAGGGTTAATGTTGCCTAATTTTTATTTCCCCCCCCCCCTTTTGAAGAAGAGGGGCATATTGATTTGCACATGCAGGTC
>CM037784.1:39447601-39497601 GCA_021229015.1 Solen grandis
TTTAGTCTTTCATTAATTGCAATCTTATTGTATTTCATAATATACCTTGCAATTCTTAATTGTATCCTTCAATTATGTATCAATTTTGCTTTCAATACCTTCGTTTTAAACCAATTGCAATTTGAGGGTTTGAATCCTTTTTGCTACTTTTTATCTGGGCTTATTTCATTTTATTTCAACTTTCATCATTAAGACTTGATCATTTACAAATTTTATTCTCAATACTTCTGCTTTGAAACTTTCAAATACTTTCTACATGTTTCTATTCAATCAATGACACCTTTTACAATTTCATTGGACCTATTTAAATCTATTTCAACATTTTAGACGTTCAACTAATTCTAGTAATCTTCAGATTACTTTTTTCCATACACACCAATTTCATTTCTTAGTAATCAATTCATTCAAAGTGCTTTTTCTCTTCCTCCACTTAATTCAAGTCACTCATTTCTATTGATCATTTTAGTCATTTCATAATATACCTTGCAATTCTTAATTGTATCCTTCAATTATGTATCAATTTTGCTTTCAATACCTCCTTTTTAAACCAATTGCAATACTTTCCACAGTCATAAAGTAATTTGAGGGTTTGAATCCTTTTTACTACATTTTATCTGGGCTTATTTCATTTTATTTCAACTTTCATCATTAAGACTTGATCATATACAAATTTTGTTCCTAATACTTCTGTTTTGAACCATTTCAAATACTTTCTACATGTTTTCCTATTAATCAATCAGCCATTGCACAATTTTTATCTGGACCTATTTAAATTTGTTTCAACATTTAAGACATTCAACTAATTCTTACATACTCCTTTTTAAACCAATTGCAATACTTTCCACAGTCATAAAGTAATTTGAGGGTTTGAATCCTTTTTACATTTTATCTGGGCTTATTTCATTTTATTTCAACTTCATCATTAAGACTTGATCATATACAAATTTTGTTCTTAGTAATCAATTCATTCAAAGTGCTTTTTCTCTTCCTCCACTTAATTCAAGTCACTCATTTCTATTGATCATTTTAGTCATTTCATAATATACCTTGCAATTCTTAATTGTATCCTTCAATTATGTATCAATTTTGCTTTCAATACCTTCGTTTTAAACCAATTGCAATACTTTCTACATGTTTCTATAATCAATGAACCCCTTTACAATTTTCATCTGGACCTATTTAAATTTGTTTCAACATTTTAGACATTCAACTAATTCTAGTAATCTTCAATTACTTTTTTCCATACACACCAATTTCATTTCTTAGTAATCAATTCATTCAAAGTGCTTTTTCTCTTCCTCCACTTAATTCAAGTCACTCATTTCTATTGATCATTTTAGTCATTTCATAATATACCTTGCAATTCTTAATTGTATCCTTCAATTATGTATCAATTTTGCTTTCAATACCTTCGTTTTAAACCAATTGCAATACTTTCCAGTCATGAAATAATTTGAGGGTTTGAATCCTTTTTACTACTTTTATCTGGGCTTATTTCATTTTATTTCAACTTTCATCATTAAGACTTGATCATTTACAAATTTTATTCTCAATACTTCTGCTTTGAAACTTTCAAATACTTTCTACATGTTTCTATCAATCAATGAACCCTTTTACAAATTTCATCTGGACCTATTTAAATCTATTTCAACATTTTAGACGTTCAACTAATTCTAGTAATCTTCAGTTACTTTTTTCCATACACACCAATTTCATTTCTTAGTAATCAATTCATTCAAAGTGCTTTTTCTCTTCCTCCACTTAATTCAAGTCACTCATTTCTATTGATCATTTTAGTCATTTCATAATATACCTTGCAATTCTTAATTGTATCCTTCAATTATGTATCAATTTTGCTTTCAATACCTCCTTTTTAAACCAATTGCAATACTTTCCACAGTCATAAAGTAATTTGAGGGTTTGAATCCTTTTTACTACATTTTATCTGGGCTTATTTCATTTTATTTCAACTTTCATCATTAAGACTTGATCATATACAAATTTTGTTCCTAATACTTCTGTTTTGAACCATTTCAAATACTTTCTACATGTTTTCTATTAATCAATCAGCCATTGCACAATTTTATCTGGACCTATTTAAATTTGTTTCAACATTTTCGACATTCAACTAATTCTAGTAATCTTCAATTACTTTTTTCCATACACACCAATTTCATTTCTAAGTAATCAATTCATTCAAAGTACTTTTTCTCTTCCTCCACTTAATTCAAGTCACTCATTTCTATTGACCATTTTAGTCATTTCATAATATACCTTACAATTCTTAATTGTATCCTAAATTATGTATCAATTTTGCTTTCAAAACCTCCGTTTTAAACCAATTGCAATAATTTCCACAGTCATGAAGTAATTTGAGGGTTTGAATCCTTTTTACTACATTTTATCTGGGCTTATTTCATTTTATTTCAACTTTCATCATTAAGACTTGATCATTTACAAATTTTATTCTCAATACTTCTGCTTTGAAACTTTCAAAAACTTTCTACATGTTTCTATGAATCAATGAACCATTTCACAAATTTCATCTGGACCTATTTAAATCTATTTCAACATTTTCGACATTCAACTAATTCTAGTAATCATCAATTAATTTTTTTCAATACATACCAATTTTATTTCTTAGTAATCATTCTCTTCCTCCACTTAATTCAAGTCACTCATTTCTATGATCATTTTAGTCATTTCATAATATACCTTAAATTCTTAATTGTATCCTAAAATTATGTATCAATTTTGCTTTCAATACCTCCGTTTTAAACCAATTGCAATACTTTCCACAGTAATGAAGTAATTTGAGGGTTTGAATCCTTTTTTTCTACATTTTATCTGGGCTTATTTGATATTCTTTCAACCGTTATCACCAAGACTTGATCATTTACAAATTTTTTCATCAATACTTCTTTGAAACATTCAAATACTTTCTACATGTTTCTATCAATCAATGAACCCTTTCACAAATTTCATCTGGACCTATTAAAATCTATTTCACAATTTAAACTAATTCTAATAATCCTCAATTACTTTTTTCCATACACACTAATTTCATTACTTATCAATCAATTTATCTAAAGTGCTTTTTTTTTTTTCCCTTAAATCAATTTAATACATTTTATCTTTGTTTATTTGATTTTGTTTCAACCTTTATCATTTTAAAATTTTCAGGACCTATTTAAATTTTTCTAATTCTAGTAATATTCAGTTACTTTATTTTAAACACCATTTTCATTACATATAAATCAATTCATTCAAAGTGCTTTTTTTCCTTTTCTTTGCTCAAATAATTTCTAGCTGCTCATTTCCATTTTTAAATTCTGCTTTCAAATACTTTCTACACGTTTCCCCTTTAAATTTGGCCTTTAAATTTTTTAAATTTTAATTCAATAATTCTTTTTTTTTTTCTTTTTTTTTATTTCAATTATCTTTTTCCATACCCACCAACTTCATTACTTAGTAATCAGTAAGAATATACATTTCAGAGGTTTCATATTCATTCAAAGTCCTTTTGGCTCCACTTAAAGTTACACATTAATATTCACCATTTTAGTCATTTCATAATTTACCTTATAATTCTTAATTGTATCCTTCAATCATGTATCCATTTTGTTTCAATACTTCCATTTTGAACCAATTGCAATACTTTCCACAGTCATGTATTCATCTGAAGGTTTGAACCCTTTCCACTACATTTCAGCCAGACATTTAAATTTGTTTCAACCTTTATCATTAAGTCCTTCAATCATATACAAATTCTGCTCTCAATACTTCTGACTTGAACCTATTGTAATACTTTCTTTTTTTTCCCTGAACTCTTGTTTTTTAAGGGGATTTTTGGTTTATAAAATCTTCTGCTTATTTCCAATTACACCAATTTCGTTATCTGGTATATAATTCAAATCCATATTTCAAATGTCTTAATAACACTAATGCATTTCTATTCTATTAGCTGTTTCATAATATACCTTACTTTTCTCAATTGTTTTCTTCTATCATGTATCAAATTTGTTTTCAATACTTCCATTTTAAGCCAACTGAAAAACTTCCCACAATCATGTATTCTTGTAAATTCTTCTGCTTTGAACCTTTTCCATTTACACCAATTTCATTATTTAGTATACAGTGAGAATCCATATTTCAATATTTCTTCCTTTTTTTTTCCTTAAAAAATTTCTATTCTATTAGCTATTTCTTATTTTTTTCTTTTATTTTTTATTTATTTTTTTTTAATCTTTATCAATATACCAATTTTGTTCTCAGTACTTCTGTTTGAACATTTTCCAATATTTTCCACATGTTTTCCTTTCAATCAATCCACCCTTTCACAAATTTTATCTGGACCTATTTAAATTTGTTTTTAAATAATTATCTTTTTTTTATATTCCAATCTGAACCTAATGCAATTCTTTTCAGTCATATATACATTTCAATCAATCAACTATTTCATATTGACAAATTCAAATTCATTTTATATTCCATTTTTATTTATGAATTCCTCTGTTATAGTGATTTTTTTCCTTTTTTTTTAGCTTTTCATAATATACCTTATTTAAATTCTCAATTGTATCCTTCAATAACATCAATTTTATTGTCAAAACTTATACAATTCTGATAATCATTTCTCATATATTCATTTCAAGCAATCAACCCTTTTACCACATCTATGTCTATCAACTGATTTTAACTGCTCAATTTATTTTAACCCTTCAAACATTCAACTTTTCTGGTAATATGCTTACTTTTTCACAATTTATAATCTTTGAATCAAAACCATGGTTTTTACCCATGCTTGCCCATTTTAAAATTGTTTAACAACAACCCTACTACTTTAGGTACCTACTGAAACGTACAAGAGCACTACATGTGGATGCCAACGCTCGTCTGATTGGGCTTTTAATAAACAAGAGGCCCATGATGGCCCTAAATCGCTCACCTGAGATAAATAGGTTGGCCCAAGGAACATCTGTACCAATTTATTTTAAAATCTGGCCAGCAGTTTTGAAGAAGATGATTTTTAAAGTTTTCATATTTTTTTTCTTTTTGTTGCCATGGCAACCAGAGTTCTACATGGATCAAGTTTATTTTAGCAGCTTTTGTGAAGGTTGACCCAAGGATCATCCCTGCCAAGTTTAATCTAAATCTGTCCAGTGGTTTCAGAGGAGATGTTGTTTAAAGGTTTCTCTATGTACATATAAGGCAAATAAGCCCCGCCCCTGGCGGCCATGTTTTTTTACGGATCGGAATAATTTTAGCAACTTTGGTAGAGGTTGACCCAAGGAACATCTGTACCAATTTATTTTAAAATCTGGCCAGTAGTTTTGAAGAAGATGATTTTTAAAGTTTTCATTTTTTTCCCCTTTTTGTTGCCATGGCAACCAGAGTTCTACATGGATCAAGTTTATTTTAGCAGCTTTTGTGAAGGTTGACCCAAGGATCATCCCTGCCAAGTTTAATCAAATTCTGTCCAGTGGTTTCAGAGGAGATGTTGTTTAAAGGTTTCTCTATATACATATAAGGCAAATAAGCCCCGCCCCTGGCGGCCATGTTTTTTTACGGATCCAAATAATTTGAACAATCTTGGTAGACACTTACCAAAGGAACATCTGTGCCAAAACATTTTGAAATTCAGTTGGTTGTTTTGGAGAAGAAGACATTTTAAGTTTTTTCTTTCCGTTGCCATGGCAACCAGAATTCCAAATGGAATTCAATTCTTTGAACAACTTTGAAAGGGGACCACCCAAGGAACATCCCTGTAAAGTTTTATCAAAATTGACCAAGCGGTTAAGGAGGAGATGTCGTTTGAAGCAAAATGTTGACGGACGACGGACGGACGGACGACGGACGGACGACGGACGGACGGACGACGGACGAAGACCGGTCACAATAGCTCACCTTGAGCCTCTGGCTCAGGTGAGCTAAAAAGGGGGAGATAAATTAGATGAAAATGGAAGAGTTATGGCCCTTGATGGGACTGTAGTCCTCATGATAGTGAAAAAGTATGTGAATTTACATGACAGAACCTTTAATAATTAAGAAGTTATGGCCAAAATTTAAGTACGGTGATACCAGAGTAATAACAATACTTCGCCTTATATTCTTTGAAAACCAGACAACCTAAAAATCATGTATTCAATTCCATTTCATTTATCTACACTATAACCATTTCAGTTATCAGTAAACACATCTCAGATGTTGTAAGCACATTTCAGATGTTTATTTTCAATCAAAATACCTTCTTTTTTTTTTTTTCCTCCCAATCATTTCAATATTTTTGATCATTTCATAATAGGCTTTTAAAATTTTAACTTCTTTACATTAGAATGATCATTTATACATAAATCATTTTCAATAACCTTTTAACTACCCATTCCAAACTTTTAGTTATTAAACTATTCTTGTTTATATACAAACTACCCACTTCAGTTTGTTTTAGCCCTTAAGTCACTCACTGTTTCTAGTTTCATGCTTACTCTTTACAATTTGGTTTCAAGTAAATTCTTTCCTCATACTTTCAATATACATTCACATAAGAAAATGAAATAAACCTACTTCAACTCTACAAAAGTCATGTGCCTATTGGCACACAATGTCCTGTTTCTCTTTTCCTTGAATTTTCCTATCCTACAAAAGAGATTATCAACAGAAAAACAAACTACCAATGTATCCTTTTCATTCAAAGCACCTCATATCTTCCTCTATGATTAAATGCAAGTCACTCATTCCATGTACTTATTTCAGCCATGTCACATATTTTCACCTGTCATAATCTGTGCATATACCCATTTCATTAGTTATTTTACTTTCATGCTTACTTTTAATCTAATCCATCCCTCATTGCAAAATTAATGTAGAAATGACAATTCTACTTCAATAATGTAACTATTTCAACCCCTGCATTTCCATACCAAACCTTTGAATTTTAAAAGAACCCACTTTCCAGATTAGCATTCAAAATGCCCCTTTTAGACAATCAAGTGACTCATTTTTTTGTTTAAAATTCTTCTTTTTGAACATTTACAAGTACACAAATACACCATTATCAAGCACAACAACCCTTTTTTTGTAGTTATATCTGAATCAACTGATTTGAGCTACCTAATTCAACTTGTTTTATCATTTTAGTCATCTAGTTATATACAGCTTTCTTTCCACCATTTTAAGTTTCAGTCAAAACCATTTGTAATACTTTTTACCAATCAAATTTTTTATTGAGTAAAATGACAACTTAATCAATCTACCTTCATTAACAGTACAGAATTCATTCAGTATTTCACTTATAATCCTGGTCTATTTCTTGCTTTTTCATACCCATCTGTTTGCATTATCAGTAAATAGCCACATTTCAGATGTTTAATTTTCAATCAAAATACATTTTTCCAATCACTTCCAAGTTACTCAATAAATTGAATTCTTCCAGTCTTCATATTGTAGTGTTTTTTTTATCATTTCAATTCTCTTTTACACGTTTCAATCTTTACCATTTTTAATATAATTTTTTTTTTTTTTCCCATTTTTTTTTTTATCAACTACCCATTTCAATTTTGCCATTATCCAACTACCCATTTCAATTTTTGTCATTATCCAACTACCCATTTCAATTTTTGTCATTATTGAACTACCCATTTCAATTTTTGTCATTATCCAACTACCCATTTCAATTTTTGTCATTATCCAACTACCCATTTCAATTTTTGTCATTATCCAACTACCCATTTCAATTTTTGTCATTATCGAACTACCCATTTCAATTTTTGTCATTATCCAACTACCCATTTCAATTTTTGTCATTATTGAACTACCCATTTCAATTTTGTCATTATTGAACTACCCATTCTTTACCATAGTCACACAATTCTTTACCATAGTCAATTTTGTCATTACTGAACTACCCGTTTCAATTTTGTCCTACTCATTTCAATTTTGTCATTATCAAACTGCCCATTTCAATTTTTGTCATTAGCAAACTACCCATTTCTTTTTTAACTACCCTTTCAATTTTTGTCATTATTGAACTACCCATTTCAATTTTGCCATTATCCAACTACCCATTTTAATTTTTGTCATTATCGAACTACCCATTTCAAATTTTGTCATTATCGAACTACCCATTTCAATTTTGTCATTATCAAACTACCCATTCTTTACCATAGTCACACAATTCAAATTTGAGTAATAACCCTACAATTTCATCAGTCTTCCTTCCTCAAATGTACAAAAATCATGTAAATATTTCATTTACAATCCCATGTCTTTTCCATACCTATCCGTTTATATCATCAGTACATAGCCACATTTAAGAGGTTTCATTTTCATTCAAAAGACATTTTCCCCCAATTAAGTTACTCTGTTCAATAACTTCTAAAGTACTGTTTTAATTAAGATTCATTACATACCCTTTTCTTTTTCATTTCAATTCTCTTTTAAACCCATTTCAATATATATTACCATTTTCACATTTAACATTTTCAATCACATCAACCGGTTTTACTGTTTAACTCTTACTATATTCCAGTTTAACTCAAATAAATAATCATGTTTGCTGTAATCATACATTTATAAACCAACAAATTTCAATTTGTTATAGTCTTTTTGTCATTTAGCTATTCTAGTTATGCTTCTATTACAATTTAGTTTCAATCAAATGCATGCCTTATACTTTTATCATCACATTAACAGGGTTCCCAAAAAATTGAAAAAATCAAAATACCCTGAACTTCCCCTGACCAAACTTAAAATTCCCTGACCAAATCAAGTGCAAATCAGGCGACAAATATAGATCATCTATGAGCACAAAATGTACTTTGTGTGATGCTATTGGAATTTACCAACGCAATCAAACTTGAAAAAAGCCAAATGGAAGAAACTGCCTTAGCCTTTCCTTATTATAATCCTCCTGCTGTTTGGTCGACTTTCCTTGATTGTAAAATTCCAACTTTTCCCCCCGACTTTTTCTGAATTTCCAAATTCCTGACCAATTTCAAATTTCCGACTTTTCCCTGACCTTGAAAAAAAATCCTTTTTCCCTGACCCTGGGAACCCCGATTAATTTAGAAAATTGAGTAATGACCCTGAACAAAATAATTCATAAACTTTCAAGTTAATACCATGAATGGTTACTGAGATACAAGCCCGATAGTAACTTGCATGCAAAACTGAACACCATGCAGTTGCAATGCCAACACAAGGGTGATTGCAATAGCTCTCATATTCTATAGCTCTCGATCTCCTTTAGACTTTTAGATATTCAACTATCTATATCCTCATCTTTCACAAGTCAGTTCCATGCCATTATTTTTCAATGCTTTCATACATTTGTAAACCGAGTTAATGAACCCATTACAATTAGATGACCATCATGTGAACTTTCATTTCACCCTTTTTCAAATACAGTCCTCTCAATTTTTGGGCTAGGTATTGGTAACATACTTTTGCCACATATAAACCATTATGGCACTTCTAAACCTAGGCTATTTCGTTTAATCTGTAAATATAAGATTAACTTTTATGATCTCAACTGCCACTTGCTTCGTCAACCCTGTAGGGCCCATTAAGGAGTTCATGTGTTGGATGAAATATCTTTTTTTATCAATCAAGTGACTAATTTCAATTATTTCTTTCAGCCATTTTGGAGTGAAAAGTACAAACAAAAAGCAAGCTTTTTCTACCATATTGAAAACATTTTGGCTGTATGCCATTTAGTAATTTTTTTTAGTAATCATTTAATCATCTTTTTTCCCCCACGTTAAAAGACCTTAACTGGAATCTTCAGTTGGACATCTAATTATTATTTATTTTTTATTTTATCCATTTCTTTTCATACCTTTATAAATTGATGAAGTTTTGTTTAACCTTTGCTTTGTGTCTTAAAACTACCTAGTTACAGGCTTTTTATAATTTTTATTTTCAATCAACTTCAACTTCTTTTTACTTTTGTTAATCAAATGACCTTATTACAATTAGATGTACACCTTCATTACACCCTATTTCAACTAAATGACTATCAAATACCTCTCAAGTTTCTTTTTCATACCCAGCATATGAACCTGAACAAGAATCAACATTTTCACTTAAAATCTTTATGAATTTTATGAAGCAACTCATTTCATTTATTTAGAACTGCCATTTAGTAATGTTTTTTCTCTGTAATTGTAATCATTTGTTCATGTTATTTTCTTCATTCCTGTTGTTATTATTGACCTTTTTTTTTTTTATCTTCCTGTTGTTATTATTGACCTTTTTTTTTTATCTTCATTTTGACATCCAATCTTTTTTCACCTAACATCCAGTCTTTTATCACTTTATTCATATCTATGTAAACTGATAGAATTTTCCAAATTTCAATGGTTTAAAATTTTACCAGTTACACTTTTCACAATAATTTTTAAAACCTTTTAATTTTAATATTTTTTAACAGATCATTTTCATTCTTTTCCATTCCTTATCAAATTCAAGTGAAGTTCACCTTGGTACCTTTGTCATTTCTTGGAATTTCTACTGATGCAGGGAGCAATGTCAATCCTTTTCACATGTTAGCAACTTACTTCTTTTAATCAAATATTAACTTTTCTCTAATTTAACAATTTCAACAGACCATAATCAAAAGCTATTGAAACTAAACATGCACCTTCTATATTAAATGCAATAATTCAAACAAACCTGTATCTAATTAAAAGCATCTTATAATCTTACTGTTACTTATCCAGTGTCTATTTTTTTGAACATGCAATTTGATGATTCTAATACCCATTCATTTTTCAATACTTATGCAAAATTTATTTTTAATCAATCAACCCTTTTCACCATATTTAATTTCTTATATTCAAATTCAAATGACCAATTTCAATTTGTTTTGTTTTTTAAACCTTTAAGACATACAACTTTTCTAGTTATATCCTTATTTTTTTTCTTTACAACTCACAATTGCAATCAAAACCATTCTATATACCCGTTTATTTTCACTAACTACAAATATCCTGAAAATATTTCAATCCAATTTCATAATTCTACACTATAACCGTTTCATTATCAGTAAGCACATTTTGGAGGTTTTATTTTCAATCAAAATACTTTTTTTTCTCCCAAAAACTTATCGGTCATTTCATAATGTGTTTTAAAAATTGTGCTCCTTTAATTATTCACCCTTTTGTTTTTTTTATGAACTCCCTTGCTTTTTACCATACTCACACAATTTCAAATCCTACCTCATTTATGTACTCAAAAAAAGGTATGCATTAAGTTTCAGTTCATTTTACTTATTCCTTGCAGTTTCATACCCAATTGTTTAAATTATCAATTTGTTGAAAAACAATTTTTTTTTTTCAAATTCTTATCTTATCAATTTTCAAACTACTTTTTCTTTTTTTGTAGTTTCAATAAACCATTTCATTCCGAAATGATATACAAACCTATGTAAATCAATGAGCACTTCCTGAATACTTTATCTACATGCTGGTGAACAATTTCACACATTGTGCAATGGGAAAGGAGGATGTGTTTGAGATTTTTCCCCAGTCCCTGACTGGTCAATTTAAATCAGTGAATTATACCGGATATTGCCAATCCTCTTGTGAAATGTTCTATCAAAAAATTTTTTTCCCTCATCACATTGAAAATTGTATGATGACCCTACTGGCTTTAACTATTCAAAAGTCATTTAGGTATCCCAATTCATACTTCTATTTCTAGTACACAACTCTTAAAATTATCAATAAATATCCACACTTCAAATGATTTTCAGTAACTGTTTAAAACCTTTTATGCCAATCCTTAACCAACCCTTTTGTTTAATTTTCAATAATTTATTAATTTACTTATTTAAGTATGAATGATCATTTACACACAATTTATTTTCAACCACATCAACCTTTTGACTACCCATATGAAGCTTTTAGTTACCGAACTATTTAGTTTTGGTCATGTTGATATTTCAATTTCATTCAGGATTCTTTTTCTTGCACTTTCAGACACAATCATTTTATCTATCAACAAGTATCCACATTTCAGACATATCATTGTCTACTCCAATCCATTCCTCATACTTAAACCATGCTCACACATAAGATGAACCTACTTCCATCTGCCTATACAAACTCTAAGCCAACCACTTGATTTATCAATATAAATAACTTTTTTTCTGTTTTTTTAACCTATTTTGATAACATATTCATGACAAACATTTCTTCTCTCAATAAAACCTAGAGAATTATTCACATTATTTCTATTAGTCATTCAATAATTTAACATTTTTCAACTGACTGCGATCAGTCCTGATCACATTTAATTTGACACGCCTACTCTAAAGCATCCATTTTAACTACATTGAAGATGTTTAGGTTTAACAACTGGTTTCAGACTCTTGGCCATAAGCATATCATGAAACATGGATTCCTTTGCACTTTTCAAATTCAAAAAATTACTTTCCTGCAACTATTTTATATATAAACCTAGTTGTTATTTTTATATTTATAACTATTTCAACAAATTTTGCTCCATTTAAATTTCAACCATTTTGTATGGAGCATTTCCAAACTATTTTAGTCATGCAGCTATTTAGTACATACTACTCCTGTGTTTTCAGTTTTAATCAATCATTTAATATTTTTTTCAGATTATTCTTTATTGTTCATTATCTTCATTCCTGATATCTTTTTCATCTTTTTCTGTTTAATACAAGCAGCCCATTTAAATCCAACATCAAAAACTATTCACAAGAAGATGCATTTTTTGTACCTCCTTCAGCCATGTGCTCATTCTAATTAGCTTTTTTTTTTTGCATTTCAAATGCTTTTGGCTAAATGTCTATAGTTTAAATCAGACTCAAAATAATGTTATTCATAAATTTCTGGAAATAATATCGGATACCTTGTTTAACAAGACATTTATTTAAATGCCTATTTTGATAAGAATATTTCAAAATTTGTGTACAGGTCATGTACCAACTTTTTTTGCGCAATTTTCTTTTATAAATGCAATTCTACCTTTGTGCAACCAATGATTAAAAGATAGTTAAAAACACCAAATATCAGATGATTTCATTGATTTTATTTATGTCCTTTTTATGACTGAAACTAACCTTTTGGCTATATATTTTACAACAGGATGCAAACTTTTATCATAAAATCTATCTAAAATCTGTCTCAATAGCATGCAACACATTAAGTTTTTTTCATTAACAAATTTTACTTAAGATTATAAGACACATATTTTGTAAAAAAAAATAAACATAATTATTATGAAATAAAAATACGGATTCATTTTTCTGTTATGAATTTTACCTTATTTTTTCTTTTACATATTATGCAATCCTATCACCATCAAGAATAAAATGAATATCTCCCTACTTCTTTAAACTATGACATGCAATCTGAATCCTACAGTTTGTCTATGGCAAATTTGTTGCAGTATTAACGTACCTGATATAAATATCAGACCATAATCATCAAATTCAACTATAGTCATTCTACTTAACATGATTCTACATTGGTCTTCAGTCTTTTTTCTTTATCATTCATCTATTCCTTTCACAACTCACTATCGACTTCTTTAAAGATCTTCATAAACATAATATGTGCTTGCATGGTATAACAATTTTTTTTTCCAAATTAAAAAAAAAAAGAATCACTGTAATGCAAACAAATTGCTGTATTTTCTGCAAATGTATTTGTCGCTAACATCTGACATCAGTTGTACAATAAGTGGTCTTTAAGCCATGAATGTTACTGTACCGCTTCATGAACTATTTCAGTGGGAGAGCTATTGGTATTTTTCTTATAAACCGGATTTATTTTTGTCTGAAACTAGAATGAAGAATTAAAACATGCCCAGCAAAAGGCTGGGAAAAAAAGTAAATTTATCAAAATCTGAGAAATATACTCAAGACTAATACAACTTTTTCATTACAGTAGCATACTTAAATCATTTTTTTAATCCATAAAATAGCCTGTTACAATATGAATATGTTTCTAATTATATAATGGCAAATCCATAAAATAGCCTGTTACAATATGAATATGTTTCTAATTATATAATGGCAAACACCCTTCCTATCCTAAACTAATATTAAAATACCACCTGTTTCAATCTTTATGCAAGACCCTTTGTCTAATTTCCTGGATTGGCACAAATCTAAAGCAGGGTTACATTATATAGAACTGAAAAAGAGAAGCCCTGAAAAAAAAAACAACTGCAAATTGAACTGTATTAATTGAGAATATGAACAAGTTATTAAAGATACAAACTCAACAGATGAATGTACTTCTCTGAAAAGAAAATGGTAGTCTTCATTTAAGTCAATTGCAGACATATCATGTGGAAAAAATAGATTAGTGTCTTAACAAATACATGTAATCATAAATTACATACTTCATGTTAAAATATGTTTCCCTTTATCACTTATTTCCATGCAAACTCTACAAATACAGTAAAAATGTCATAGTCCAAGGAGTGACCCTCTGAATATTATGCTCGGTTTGTGATATATCCCTAGTCCCAACACAAGCTCCATTACTTTCACTGAAAGCAAATATACAATAATTATTGTTCTCTTTTCTTTTCATTCTTGAATATTTGCAATTTTACTGTAATAAACTATCAAATCAAGCACACCAACATAGTTTACCTTCTTGCATTTTTTTGTCCCATCAAAGTTATCTCATCATCAGCTTCCTTTAATGTAAGCATGGCTCCATGGTATAGAATGCTCGTGTGAAGAGCTTAGCCATAAAGTCGACAGCCTGCTGCTCTTAATACCAACTATTCCCATCATAAGATCTGTAACAAACCCTGCAAAATATTTTAAATCTGGATTTACAACTTCCTCTATTATAACAAAGAACAAGCCTTTGAAAGTACAGCAAGCAATACTGTTAGTAGTCCCCACCGGTGAATAACCCCTTTGAAGAATTTGTTCCAGATAGAAACAAGACAATTATGGAAATAGGTTATGATCCCCGATCTGCATTGACCATTCGAATCTGCATATTGCTGATGCATGTGACACACCTTTGTGTTATGACTAACACTTCAGTTAAGTTTCAAGAAAATCCAAACAGATGTTGAAGTTATAAAGCAGACATGAAAATACCAAAGACAATTTCTAACAACTTCCATGACCTTGACCTTTCAAACATGCAAGTGATACATCTTTGTGTCATAAACACTTCTATAAGGTTTTATGAAAATCCAAAGAGATATGGAAGGTATAGAGCAGACAAAAATGAAGCCTATGAATGGTCAGACAATTTCAAACAACTCCTGTAACCTTGACCTTTCAATCAAGCTTGCATATTGATGCATGCGACACATCGGTGTCAAACATTTCTGTAAATTATGAAAATCCAAAGTATTATGGAAATCCAAACAGATATTGAAGTTATAGAGTAGACACGAAGGTTAACCTATAAATACCAGAGAATTCTAACAGCTCCAATGATTTGGACCTTTCAAGAAAATATGAATTATGTGCACAACACATCTCAGAGTTTTAACAAACATTTCAGTAAAGTTTTATGAAAATCCATCCATTGACATGGAAGTTACAGAGCGAAAACGAAGATGTAGCCTGTAAGTATATTTGTAGCCTATATTTCTAACGAGTCCTATGACATTTTCTTTTCAAGAGTGCATATGGCAAGTGCATGTGACACACCCTTGGGGTATGAGGAATACAAGTGAAGTTTTATTGAAATCTATCCATAAAATATCCAAGTTATGGAGCAGCCACAAAAGAGGGATGGACATGAGCAAACATATTCCCAAATTGGTTTCACCAGCAGACTAATAAAGATGCTATCAAACATTTCTGGAAGAAAAAAAAAACTTACATACTGAACATTTCTTCTCAAAAAACATATGCAACCAAAAGCATTACTTGGCAACAATGAGTACCAGTACATTACCTTAAAATGAGATGTCATTTTCTGCAATATCCTGGACAGTATATGGATGTAGTTGACAGTTAAAAGGCTCCCTTCAGACACTTTGATCCAACACCATGAAGCAATCAAGGACCCTTTCCTATCGATCTAGTTGGTGAACTCAGGCAATCTCTTGCATTGTACTGTAGCCTGTATTGTGTGTGTGCATGCATGCATGTTTTAGTAATTTTTATTTTTTGGTTACTCCATCAATCGGTCAATATCAAACACCTGTTTGAATGTAGCACACTACTAAAATGCAGCTGTTGGAACAAGCTCTGAAGTTCAGTAGTAAAGCAAGTTCGCTTATAGCAATGAACAGGTGAAGATGGACTGTTGTCAACTAGAAGCTAAACAGCTTTTCCAACCAACCATCTGGGATATCTTCATTCCAACACAAGCAGATGGTACCAATTACACAACAAATGGCTAAAATTCATGTGAAAATTGCAGTGCTAGTATACCCTCAGTTCATGTTCAGAAACAAATTAAGTTTTCTGAGGGTGGATAAAGTGATCACCCATAGTAAAATTCTCAAAACTGTGCTGAAATTCACTTGTGTTCTTTTTGAAAATAAGTTGAATCTATTCTAGGGATCTCCAAATATAACCTTCATACCACTGGAGGTGTTAATACACTCCATCCTCAGGCTTTTATTTCACAAAACCTCTCAACAGGTTCAAGAAAATCTTGATATTAACACTGAATACAATTCAATAAAAGAATTTAATCAGAACAAATTGTAAGTCCATTAACATTTTCTTAACTCATTCTGACGAGAAGTTTTTTGAAATATAGGCCAAGCGACCTTTTTGATTTCCTGTGTAAGTTTGTTTTTTTTAATCAGAATGAGGTGAAGATATACTACTCAAAATTTGGTAAAGATAAAAACCAAATGATTTCAAACATCTTGCCTTACTATACTACATTCAAATACTTTCAGAACGGTCGCAAAGTAGTGGAGACACTATACATAGGAATCTTTCATGAATATGAACCAAATCAGTCCTGAAACGAATTCGAAAGATATAGCCTACATCCTTTAAACTTGCTTGATGGAAATAAATATTGGCCAGTTACAAAAGCTTAACAATTTCACTATGTCTCATGTGATGCAATTCTAAAATGGAATCTATTTCAAACAACAGGGTTTAACCATTACCTTACTAAAATTTGAGTAGAGAATATCTTCTAAGAGAACATCTATATAATAATGGTCAACAGCCACCATTTATTTTTTGCGCTTTGTTTTTGTGTACACTAAACTTAATTGTGTGTTTGCATGTTTGCACTATTTTTTCACCAATCTTTTTGTGTGTGTGTGTGTTGTGTGTTTTTCCCCTTCGTATTTATAGTTTATGCTTAGTTGATACACAAGTTGTGTCATTTCATTTCTCATTTAATTATTAATACCTAAGGAGTTTTTAAGCCCCTTATCCAATAGAATTATACAGGGAAACTGATGAAATACAAAAACAATTTTATTCATTTACATACATTTTTTTTTATTTTCTTTTTCAGGAATCTTGTTTACAAGTTCAATACATTTTAAGAAATATTATCAACAAGAATTTTTAAGAATTCAAAGTTATTTGAATTTTGAATTTAGATGGTTTTTGAGACCCAAATGTCAGGTGATGCTGCGAGCCGGCTGCCCAACCCTACTCCCCACTTTGGGGAGGGGGAGGTAGGATTTCCCAAGGCTCAAGTCCAGCTCAGGGTGTTTACTCACCCCCCTGACTAAATATATGAATTTGGTGCCAAACTAAACATGACCCAAAGCTTTTTTATACACTTATTTATCTTGCTTTCTTGATCCAATTCTTCCCCGACCTTGTTTCTCTGTTATGCCGCAGGGTACGCTTTTAGCCAGTATTTGTAAATGGAACTGAAAAAGAGCCTCGTTACGATTCCAAGAACAAACTTAACAAATTAAAAGCACTCTTTGTCCAGGTATTAAATAACCACAACAGCACTTTCTATTAAAAGAATATCAATATTGCACAGCTAACAATACAAAAAACGCAAAGATTAACAAAACTAAATACAATGCATCTTAGACAAGGATGCCAAAGGTTCAATTAAAATTATCAAAAACTCTGTCAGTAATGTAACTAAAAACAATATCCATGGTACTAAAAATTGGTAAATTAAAAATTTAAATTTAAAAAAAAAAACAATTAAAAAATTCATCCAATAAGCATACTCTAATCGTCTGTTTGCAAAATTTTTCCCATCAGGACGGCTTTAGTCCAAACATCTTTCTTTTCTTACTAGTTCTTTCAGCCACATAAGTCAGTTAAGTACTATCAGAATCTGCAAAAAAATAAAATTTGAAACACCCCCCATCCCCCATTTCATCTACCTAAGAAAAGTCCTATCAGAAAAATAATTGTATCAATGAAAAAGCATGATTCTGTAAAATTTATTAAGTATTATTCAAGACATCACAATATATTTGCTTCTTTAATGTAGCAGCTGCAGCAAGTAGAACTGAATCACCAGAAATCAAGAGTTGTTCAAGCAACACATACTATACTTCCATGTCTGCAAGTGAATTTCTCAAATACCACAAAAGACTCTCAGAAGGAAACTTGGCAGGACATGGACGGTGTATCTGCAATACAACAAAACCCCCACCTGCAAGGCAAATTCATACCCCCAAATTTCATACTGCACTCTTTTTTATGCATTATTTGTTTTAGATTATTTACCAAATCAAACAAGGTTTTTTTACGGATAACAAAAATATTCAACATACAAGACGGGAGGAAATCTACTAAAAACGGAATTCACAACAATAATTACCCAATACAGATAGCCACCTAGATATTGGTAATCAAGATAAGATTTCTCCACAGCACAATACACAATGAGTAAGCTTCCTCTTGATACCTGATTTCCCTCTGAAAAAACAAGGAATATCCCCCTCTCACCCCACAAAAGCACAAATTTGTACAGATTCTTGTATAAACACTGTGCCTAAAACAAACATTTATAAACTCTTATCTGAAATCATGTCAAACTTGCATTGCTTTTTAAAGTAAGGATATCAAATTACCCTAAAAGTAAAGACAGAAATATAGCATTATAGCTTTTTAAAATGACAGCTGATGAGGTCAACAATCTAAAATGGGTATGATGCACTCCTCTTCATCCTGGATTTCCATTTAATCCTACACAATGGGAAATATTTACCTAAACTGTAGGTTATAAAATTTTCTAATACTTTAGGTCATCTTTGTTTATATACATGGCACATTACCCGAGAACTGGCCTAATTTAATTGAAGGTCCATCAAGGTTTGTACTTCATCTTTTTTCCCCCCATCTTCCTAAATGATGCTGTTGCAATGATCTGTAAAACACTATTCACACCAAGCAACTTCCCTAAAGAAACATCCCAGTTTTAGTCTCCAAAACGAAAAGTGTTTCAACTTGATGCTGACATCTCGATCATTACATTCAGTGAACTTTATTTTCATATTTAATGAATTCAAATATTGATGAAATTGGAAAACAATTTTAAATCTAGATTTACCAGTTTTCTCAAGCATTCTCCCTTTTTCGGACACTTCTAAGTTGACCAACTTCAAAGTTCTTAATCTGCTGAAATTTCCCTACGCTGTATTTTTTAGGTGTCATAAAGATTCACTCATCTTAAACCTTAGGATGTTGACTTTTTTTCATCTTTATATCACTTCATTCCTCTGCATGTATCCAACAGATCTAATTCAAGAAATGGAATCTGAAAAGCATCACACTGAATTTCTGCAAATGGTCCTAAGACCTCTTTTCAAAGACCGGTGTCTCGGTTATGGCCAGGTTCACAGTTATGGATGAAGCTCATGCAACTTATTTCCTTTGAAGCTTGGACCTAATGCTGGAAATACAAAACAAAACACTTCCCCATCCCTTCCAAGTATCAAAGCCTTTAGACCATTGCTTTTTTTTTCTTCTTAAGCTGCATCTGTCTTCAGCAATGACAGCAATCTATCATTTACCTAAACAAAGAGATTTTTTTTTTTTTAAACAGTTTTCATTGTTCATTTTCCTTCTGTTATGTTATGCATAATCCTTATTCCTCGTTTTATTAAGTACATTTATTAAGTAGTTTGCAGACATCTTTTTTCAGGTCACACTGCCATCTGAAAAGAGCTGCTATTCAAAAAAAACTGCTTCTTGCATATCCTCATAAATTCCCGAGAAAACCTGCAATTTAACTCATTAATGAAATTTTAGGTACAAAACTGTAGTTTTCCTTAATTGGATTAACATTTGAACTTCTGATTTCATCTGTAAATAAAATTACAATAGAACAGTTCTTACATGTAACTAGTAATACTGTTTCACGAAGAGTGTTAGCGCTGTGATGGTGCTCTATAAGATCTTCCAATTCATGCTGCATCTATTAGTATTTCCCTTTAGTTGATCTAAAGCCAATCTTCCTCACTAGCCAGTCAGATCCAAGAAAGTTAGGAAGCAGAACTACTGGAAAACAAAAGCATACCTCCGCCACTCCCTCTATGCACTATTCTGTAAGTCAATACTTCAACTAACACACCTTTATATTTCTAAAGGAAAACTTTTTAAATATAGAAAAGTAATACGACTACCCGAGTTGTTAATTTCTAGACGAAAAAATAGGTTTTCTTATATTAAAACAAATATTCAAATATTGGTTTCAATTAAAAACTATCACTTGCCAGAACTCCTGTATCACATCTTTTAAGCCGCCTTGTTTATTAAGGCCATGTTCAAACTGAAAGTTACAGGTACAGGGGTCTCTGGGTTTCTTTTAACTGAAAAACAAGAAAATGTTCCGCCTCTCTCCAACACAAAACCAACACCAATAAAACAAGAACGACATCAGTAACTATCAGCTATGGATCAGTGTTGTTTTTTTTATTGCTGGACAAATTCCCAAAATTAATTACCACAGTAAGTCTAACTTAATCTTTCAATTCGGATATTCAGGTCTGGTATTCCTTTAAGGATTTTATTTCTGAATTACATAATACTTTATACTAAAATGAGGTTTTTTCTCCTCACTACATACTGCATTAAGCTGCGTATTCCTCCTACTCCACGCAATTTCTGGTGATGAGGGGGGGATTCATCTTCCAACTTAATCACAGACCTGTTGAAAACTTAGAAACAACCCACTTCCAACTACAAATATCAACACTTCAAACATTTAGTTAAAAACCACACATTTAATTTTAACTTCTTTTTAGCATTATTATTCTTCTTTTTTTTTTGGCAAGTGTTTTGTTTTCAATATAAAATATTTGAATACCCCGTGCAATGTTACACATTAAAAATAAGTAGAATCTTTACTTAGTTCAGGATGAGTATGGGAATGACGACTAAAATCTTGTATCTTCACATCTTGTGCATCTCTCTGGAGTGTATTTCAAGATAAAACACCAATGCAGAGTTAAGTGCTGAGGAGGGATGATCTTTTTCACTGTTACTGGGTTGAAAAAAGTAGGTTTTCTTTGTATCAGATCTCGTAGCTACCATTGAAGCGTGCTCTGGGAAGTGGTTCTTTGTAATGCCTCAAATAAAGCTCATAGAAGGGACTGTTGGTAGTTCTTTTATCTTTGTACCATCATACTGCATTAAATCAACTTTTCAATTCAATCTTGTAGCTACCATGTTATGTCCCTTGGAAACAATTTCTTGGTAATGACTTGACCTGAAAGAACTCTGGATTAGGGGGGTGGAGAAAGATTTTATATAAAAAAAAATAAATAAAAAAGCTAGTGATATTGCTGCAATTTGTATTTTAATGATCATTATTTTACAAAGAGGAGTAAAACCAAATGGACGTTAAAACATTTCATAATTAGAATAAAATCAAAATTGCATATGTAGCATTTAGATCAAGACTTAGAATTTACCATTTTTTTACTTAAAGACTTCAGGAACGAAGGACAGTATCTGCTCTGCTAAAGCTGCCAATTGCGCTGTTGTGGACAGGAAATCTTAATAATACCACACAGGTCTTGGGAGAATGCTACAATTCCATCATGAATGCATGTTGTGCACAGCTTTTAAAAGGAATTAACCAGACAAGCAGCTGCCTCTTAGAGATGAATGACCGTGTACCTAAAACTAGACCTGAAAGGAAACTGGGTTAAGAGAGAGAAGGGAGGGAGAAAGAAGAAAAGCATTTTTTTTTTCCTTTTGGTGCAACATAAGTTTTAAAAAATTTGCTAAATTAAAAATTACCAAGATAAATTGGAGTATAACATGATTTTATATTTTATTTTACAAATGGTAAAGGTCACTTAATCATTTATTTTATTTTTTCATATTTACAAACTATTCCAGTTGAAAATGCCTCAATTGGTTTGGTATTTTTGATGGGTGGATGGTCTTTATGATGGGTGGATTTTAAGTTGAAGCCCAGTCTAGTTGTAGTATCCATTTCTTTGAAAATCTAGACTCTAGAATATTGCAGATCTCTGCCTTGACTGTTTCGACCAGGACATTTTTAAAGATGTGTTGGTAGTAGTTCCAATGGAGATGGTGGACCTCAAACTCAAATCAATTTCTAGGGACAGCAGCAAGTATGGTCAAGATTGCATCTTAAGAACATCAGCTCACATAATGAAGGACCGGACCTTTCAATCTGGTGGCTGCTTGAATATCCTTATGAACAAGATATAATTGAATCCTCGAGCTGAAATAACACTAGCAAAGACAGAGAGGACAGGAAAGAGGAGAAAAGGAGAGAGAGCACATTTCATTATTTATATGGTATTAGGTAACTTATAAAAATTCCCCACAAATTTAGACCTAGATCTGAAAGATGAAACTAATAAGTTACTGATGAAAATTCCCCACAAATTTAGATCTTAATTACACAAATTTAGATCTTAATTATAAAGATAATTTATAAATTATTTATTGCCTTAGTACCCACTCAGAAATTGCTTAGATTGAAAGCATCTGCCATTTCACTACTCCCACGAACTCCTTAAAATTATATATCAAATGACATTGAATGTATCAGTAAATCATATTTACCAATGGCAATTGTTAAATATGGAAAACCAAACAGACTGATTCAAAGTCGCAATTCTTTAGCACTGCATCAATGGATTTTCATCATTAAGATCTAGCTTGTGTCGATGGATCTGCTTTACTCCGACCGAGACTGTAGAGGGAATTCTTCCCAGCAAAATTATCACATCCACTGTGGTAGGCTCTGATAGGTTCAACAAAGAAGGGCCGACGTATATCTTAACACAGGACTGTTTATATCTTGAGCAACTTGGCTAGGGAATCCATGGAACTTCCACTACACCTAGGAACCATTTCACTGCCTGGAACAGCACTGGGATAAGACAGAGGGATAGGAGAAAAAGGACAGTTTAGAAAAACATTTTTAAGTAGCATTTATGGATAGAAGACTTTATAAATAGACTTTTTCTTCCCCCTCCCCCCCAATTTGTTCTTACCAATATTATTGTTACTGTACAAAAATTAATGGACAAGCATTTTAACTTTTCGAGAAATATACCGTTTCAACAGTGTGAAATATCAAATGATCAAGTTATATTACCAACTCTTTTATATACATCACCAACACTGAGGATTCATCAACTGCTGTTACTTCATATCTTGAATATACGGGAATGGCTTTTCAGGATTTTAAGCCTCGATACGACATTTGCAGGTGACCAGATGAAGGGCTGGTTGCATTTCATAGGGTGTGCGTCAATGAAGAACAGTGAAGTACTTTAATTTCTGAAGAACCAGTTCCATTTCTAACCCGGACATGGGATGAACGTCAAATGAACAGCAAGTAGTCAATGCGAAAGGACTGGTTGCATTTTAGCTCAGATATGGGATCTATGTGATGTACAGCAGCAAGGTGTCATATCCATCCCGTCTTCAAAGGTATTATCTCAGCATAAGAGATCAAGACTTTTCTATCAGGTGGATACCTCCCTCTGGCTATGAACTGTACAATGACAATCTGCAAGAAGACTGGGTCAAGAGAGAGGATAGGAGATTGAGAGAAAGAAATAATACATTACATAACACACCATGAATTTTTTGGATCAATATTTTTTATAATTTTGCTTTAATTTTTCTCAGTAATTTTTCTGTTACTTTGCAGAACAAAATGCATCTAAGTAGTTTTAGATCCAGAGATTTCAGTCTTGTAATAAAGAAGTTGGTATCAGTGTGATTTAGTGGGTTTTTTTTTATCTTTATAAATATGCAGATTTTTTTTTTTTAATAATTAACCAAGAAGATATTAGTGCATGACCTTCACCCCACCCCCTTAACTTAATAGTTAAGATTACTTTTTTCAAACGATTAAGACGAAACTGACGCAGTTGTAGCAGCTCTTCAAAAATACCTCAATTGGTTTAGTCTTTGATGGGTTGATCTTTTGTAGGAACAAAGTCCAGATGTAGCACCTTTTTTTTTTTTTAATCTTCAATTGGTTTTCGCTTTTGATTGTTGAATTCTAGAATATTGCAGAACTCCATCTTGATTTGTGTTGTGACCAGGACATTTTAAAAGATTGAGGTGGCAGTATTTCTAAAGACGAAGGACATCAAGCTCAATTTCTAAGGATAGCATCATCAAGCATGACCAAAAACCATCGCATCAGCTTTCAATGGAAGGACAGGACCTTTCAATCTGGCGACTGCTTTATATCTTTAACAAATCTGATGAAATCCTTGACCTGAAATAACACTAGCAAAGACAAAGAGGACAGGAGAGAGGAGAGAAGGCAAGACAGAAACAACACATTTCATTTGATGGAAGTTTTATAAAAGAGGTAACTGAGGAATTTTCCCCCACTTTCTTGACCATTCATTTCATCTTTCTTAACATTTAAAGAAGGAATTTATATCCATTTTCTATCTCAATCAAAAATTGCTCATATGGAAAGCATCTTCTAATTCCACTATGCTCACAAAACCCTTTTTGTGTATTGCAAGATATTCTGAATGAAGATTCTTTTAAATGTATCAAGATCATATTTACCAATGGTAATCGCTTTATATGGAAATCCAAACAGAGACTATGCTTCAAATGTTGTAATTCTTCAGGATTGCTTCGTTTGAATTTCATCAAAAAGGTCTGAATTGTGCCTTTCTCCGAGACTTCTAAACTTGAAGACTGTTGACAGTACTCTTGTAAATTATCACATCCAGTATGGTTGGTTCCAATAAAGTTCAAAAACCGAGGGCAGACACATATAAGAACTGAGGCCCATTTACATCTTGAGCAACTTGTAAAAGGTATCAACGGGAATTCAACACACCTGGGAAACCATTTCACTGGCAATTGTCCAGCCTGGAACATTTGGATAGGTGGAGGGACAGGAGAAAAATCAGTAAAGAAAAACATATAAGTAAATATTTTCAAATAGCATTTATGTTTATAAAATCTTTCTAAAATTAGGCAAGGTGGTAACTTTTTTCTTAATCCCCTTTCCTTACGAAGCTTTGCCTTCTTCCAGAAATTATTTTGAACAAAATTACCAATGATTTTATACAAAGATTAAAAACCATGCATTATTAACTTTTGATGAGAAAATCTCTTTTACCCATGTTAAATGATCAAGTGAATATATTCTTTTCTTTTTTACCAAACCCTGTATGACCAACACAAGTTTCACCAACTGTATATCTTCTTGTCTTGAATATACAGGATAGTTCACGCTCTTCTGCCTTGATTGGACATTGCATGTGACAAGATGATTGGCTGGTTGTATTTCAAAACCGGATAAGTGATACAAGCAATTGAACAGCAGGAAGTTGTCAAATGTCCATCACATCTTAAAGAGTATTATCACAGCAAGAGATTAAGACTCCCCCAATGAATTGGACAATGGCATCTGCAAGAAGACTGGGTCAAGAGAAAGCACACATGATCGAGTGAAAGTAATTCTATTTTACACACCCTAATAATTCTCTACTCACTCTAGCTCAGATTTTCTTTTTTAGTAGGCTTCAAATATTTATGCTCACATTTTCTTTGTAACTT
Source organism: Solen grandis (assembly GCA_021229015.1). Lineage (NCBI taxonomy): Eukaryota > Metazoa > Mollusca > Bivalvia > Adapedonta > Solenidae > Solen > Solen grandis. The sequence goes on from CM037784.1 coordinate 39,473,556, forward strand.
TTAACATTTTGTATGAAAACCGCAACATATTTACCAGCAATTGTGTATTGGCAGAACCAAATGCATCTTAGAACAGCTTAATTGATCACAAATATTTAAAATCAACAATTAAAAGGATGATTTTACAATTAAAAGGATGATTTTAGTCTGATTAAGGTGTTTGCTGCTTTCTTTCCTGAATGACAATTCCTCTCCAAACAATATAATAGAAGATATTCGAACTCTCCAACTCCCAATGGAAGTTCCATGTCAAAAGAGAAGGCTGCTGTCAGTGATATCCAGAAGTTAGAGAAAGGTTACTGCAAGTCATCAGGACAGAAGACCATCATTGTTGTGTGGAATATGGTGTACGCAACTTTCCTATTGTATTGAAGAGTACTTCCCTCTTCAAGATGGAACCTATTAACATACTGAATGGAAGAACAAAGCTGGACCTGAAAGTGAACTGGTTAAGTGGAAACAAGAGCTAAACACATTTTTCCTTCAAAATCTTTTTTATTTACTTGTTTTAAAGGAATCCCACTACCCAGGCTACCTCTTCATATACTGTTGTACTTAAATGTAAAAATTACTTTATTATTCAAAGTATTCTTATCTTGAGAACCATGATAAACTCATGTTTTGAAGAAAACTGCTCAAGTGTAACTATATTTACCACCGATGTACAGAAAACCAATAAAAAGGCAGATCTTGAAAGTTGTACCAAAATACACCAGGAGAGATCTGCAAGTATCGTGTTCCCTCATCATGATGAAAACCATCTCAAAAATTACATCAGTCCAACTTGCGGAGGATTTTTCGCTTTATCTGTAGAAGTTGTTATTGCAGTCGACACGATTCTTGTCAAGTAGCTATGAAGATCATGCATGCCCGATGGTGAGGAAAATCAATCAACTGGAGCCATTCTCATCTTTGCAAAAATTCTTTATCAGCTTAAGAACAATCTGGTGCTGAAATCTCAGGGAAATGTTTTTTGGGTTTTTTTGGGGGCTTTCCTTAGATGAAGTACTTGGACCTGTAAAAAAACTGAGAGGAGGGGGAGCTGGTGGGTTTTGGGGACCCACACCAACTAAAACTTCTGAAAAAGTTTTCACATAGAACAATTCTGAGGATTTTTTCATTGCTGAACTTCTTGAATTATTTTTCAAATTAAGTTATTGAAATGTCTTCTCATATTGGTCTTGTAAAGATCTGTTGCAAAAAAAAAAAATCACAAAAAAAAAAATACATCACATTCTAATTCACTATTGCAGTTCATATATACAACACAATATTCACAGACAAGTTTTGTTTAACTGTGCTGACACAAAACGTGCACCATTTCAAGTTAACATACAAACGCAGCCAAATGACAATTTCAAATTCATAGGGACTGGGATGTTAACTCACCACAGTGTTGACGTCTCAAGGCTTCAATCATATACTGACATTGCATCAATGATGATTTTATGGAAACTTTCTGGTCAAGTTGCAGTTCAAGTATGATCAAGTTTGGCAATTATCCCTCTTTAAACACTAAGGGCAGTGTTTTTCACTTCGGTGGTTCATGAAGCTACTCAGGATTCCTTTTGTAAGTTTAGAGCTGCCTGGCCTGACTGACCATCATTGCTTTAACCTTTAATGTTTTCATTCTGAAAAGAACTTTCCTAAAATACTTCCTTCTCCAATGGCATGTTTAATGTTATGTTTAATATTTAAATCAACAAAAAATCCAAAAGAACTATTAATTATCAAATAAGCTTTTTTTTATATAAATCATTATCTTTAAAATATCTTTTTGATTATATTTTTTTCTATTCATTCTGTATATGGATGAGAAAAAATTAACTTATTCACCAAGCTCCTGTCCAACTTTTGGCTACCTCCTATTAAAACCTCAGTGTGGTTCTAAATGTTTTGGTCCAAATTCTTCCACTAAATCTGTTGATTGAAACTGCACAAAACAGCACTGAACAACCCCACCCAGTGTATAAAAAGATTTAAATCATTAAAAGGATAACCTGAGCAATCAACCAATCAACCAAAAGGTAAACATGCAAAAACAAGAAATGAACACAAACCCCACATTTTTTGCATTTCAAATACTTAACAAGGATGTCATCTCGGCAAGGCAGAAATAACATTGAATTCTTAATGAAAACCTCAATTTTTCATCAGTATTTTTCTCAGGATCAGACGAAAACTAACCGGTTTTGAAACAAATGTGATTTTACCCACACAGGAATTCTTTTCCAGATTAGAGGCTGTTCTATAGGTCCTTCAAAGCAGCTGTATATTGTAGATATCCGACACCAAATAACTTGTTGCATACCGAGACGATTTCATGTAGAAAATCCTTTAAACTGTCGCAGCAACCTATTTTGGCATTTAACAAGTCATTCCTGTGCTGTAGATACACATAAAAGCATCCTCTTTGCACACAAACACAAATATTAAGTGTTAAAAAAATACTTTATCTGGGTCTATGAAAAAATTGAAGGAACTAGATGTTCTCCATATTATTTAGATCCTCCATATTATGTCTAAATTCTAAGCGACCGAGATAGAAGTCATAATAAAATCTTTCACTCGCCCCCTCCGATTTCAGTCATGGTGTTGTGCATCTTGTGGATATCCAATTTTTCTACCAATTTATCCTTGTGTCAACCCATCAGCTAACCGCTTTTATGCATTAGGAAAAATGGATGCTGAAAAACAAAGTTGGTATTAACTCCCCCCGTCCCCACCCAATTATGCTCTTTTGAAAAATCACAGTATTAAAAAAACAAGAGGCCCATGATGGCCCTAAATCGCTCACCTGAGATAAATAGGTTGACCCAAGGAACATCTGTACCAATTTATTTTAAAATCTGGCCAGTAGTTTTGAAGAAGATGATTTTTAAAGTTTTCATATTTTTTTTCTTTTTGTTGCCATGCCAACCAGAGTTCTATATGGATCAAGTTTATTTTAGGAACTTTTGTGAAGGTTGACCCAAGGATCATTCCTGCTAAATTTAATCAAATTCTGTCCAGTGGTTTCAGAGGAAATGTTGATTAAAGTTTTCCCTATATACATATAAGGCAAATAAGCCCCGCCCCTGGCGGCCATGTTTTTTACGGATCGGAAATTTTTTAGCAACTTTGGTAGAGGCTGACCCAAGAAACATCTGTACCAATTTATTTTAAAATCTGGCCAGTAGTTTTGAAGAAGATGATTTTTAAAGTTTTCATTTTTTTTTCTTTTTGTTGCCATGGCAACCACAGTTCTACATGGATCAAGTTTATTTTAGCAACTTTTGTGAAGGTTGACCCAAGGATCATCCCTGCCAAGTTTAATCTAAATCTGTCCAGTGGTTTCAGAGGAGATGTTGTTTAAAGGTTTCTCTATATACATATAAGGCAAATAAGCCCCGCCCCTGGCGGCCATGTTTTTTTACGGATCGGAATAATTTTACCAACTTTGGTAGAGGTTTGCCCAAGGAACATCTGTACCAATTTATTTTAAAATCTAGCCAGTAGTTTTGAAGAAGATGATTTTTAAAGTTTTTTTGTTGTTTTTTTTGTTGCCATGGCAACCAGAGTTCTACATGGATCAAGTTTATTTTAGCAACTTTTGTGAAGGTTGACCCAAGGATCATCCCTGCCAAGTTTAATCAAATTCTGTCCAGTGGTTTCAGAGGAGATGTTGTTTAAAGGTTTCTCTATATACATATAAGGCAAATAAGCCCCGCCCCTGGCGGCCATGTTTTTTTACGGATCGGAATAATTTTAGCAACTTTGGTAGAGGTTGACCAAAGGAACATCTGTACCAATTTATTTTAAAATCTGGCCAGTAGTTTTGAAGAAGATGATTTTTAAAGTTTTCATTTTTTTTTCCTTTTTGTTGCCATGGCAACCAGAGTTCTACATGGATCAAGTTTATTTTAGCAACTTTTGTGAAGGTTGACCCAAGGATCATCCCTGCCAAGTTTAATCAAATTCTGTCCAGTGGTTTCAGAGGAGATGTTGTTTAAAGGTTTCTCTATATACATATAAGGCAAATAAGCCCCGCCCCTGGCGGCCATGTTTTTTTACGGATCAGAATAATTTTAGCAACTTTGGTAGAGGTTGACCCAAGGAACATCTGTACCAAATTATTTTGAAATCTGGCCAGTAGTTTTGAAGGAGATGATTTTTAAAGTTTTCATTTTTTTTTCCTTTTTGTTGCCATGGCAACCAGAGTTCTACATGGATCAAGTTTATTTTAGCAACTTTTGTAGAGCCTTACCCAAGGAACATTCCTGCCAAGTTTCATTAAATTCTGTCCAGCAGTTTCAGAGGAGATGTCGTTTAAAGAAAATTGTTGACGACGGACGACGGACGACTGACGACGCACGACGGACGACGCACGACGACGGACGCCGGACGAAGGGCGATCACAAAAGCTCACCTTGAGCACTTTGTGCTCAGGTGAGCTAAAAAACCTTCCCAATTATATTGAAACAAGGAAAATTAGTCGATATTTGTTAAGCATTTTGAAACAAGGAAAATTAGTTTATATTGGATTATTGGATATGCAAAGTGCTAATTAGCTATACATGAACTTGCATCAAAAATTTTGCCATCGAAACATGCTAGCCGAAACAAAGCTTTATGCTTAAAAAGTAACCACCTTCAACCATGGATCTGGATTGTACACATGGGAGCATATGCTGGATCCTCAGATGCATCAAGAAAAAACATGCGAGGCTTCCTACTTTTGTCTTCTGTTAAAACCCTAGTTGATTTGTTTGAATTTGCAGATTTGTTCCTTGTCACTGAAGTTTGGCGAAGTCCTGTCGTTTTAAGTGAAAACCAACGGGTAGCAATGTGCTTCTATAAGCCGCTAGCTAATTTTTGGAGAGGGCACAATCTTTTCATAAGACCACAACTTAAGTACCTGAAATTACACAGATGTTTACAGTAGAGAGAGAGAGTTGAGAGAAAGGTTGAGAAAACTGAAGTGTTTTTTGATTTTCAATATATATATATATTTTTTTTTTAATCATATCTCAGCAATGATAGTAACAAATGTGACAAAATATTGTTTCCCATTTTAAGTTATATAACCAGTCTCCACATCATTCGAAATTTTCAGAATTTTTTTTGTAACAATACAATAAAAGCATGCTTTGAAAAAAAATTTTGACCTGAATGCAAACTTGGGAGTATCCAAAATAATACTTTACTTGACACTACCATTTTACAGCACACAAATCTCTGCTCATCAAATTATGACGACTGGCTCTTGGTTTTTATGTTTCTGTGTCAGTGTCCAGAATGCTACAGCATTTCATAATATTCCAACTCGTGATGTTCAATTAAGGGCTTGGTGGACAGGGAAATAATGATTTCTTTTCAAAAATGGAGACTTGTGGACCATCTTGAAATCTGAAAGTAAAGTGCCCCCTCTCCCCATCCAACAAAGACATGTTTTTTATTATAGGATGTTTTTATTATGATTTTTTCCACTATGTTAACATTTGTATCTACTGTTTGCACTTAATTACTGAACAGGCCAAACAGGGTAAATTACATGTTATTTTCTTTATTACTGCAGGTACTTGCAATCTAAGGCCTTCCGGATTATAATTATCTAGGTCTCATTTTTCTTAAACAATTTGACTGGTATGACTGGTTTATTAGTTTCAAGTCTATTCAAATCTCACCTTTTGATTTGCTAAGACCAAACTTCTCAGGGTCTTTATTTTTTTCCCTTTTATGAACCAGCTGGCAAAAAGAATTGCAGTTCTGGTGTCAAACCAGTTTCACTTCCACAGATCAGGCCAACTTTAATGATATGCACTGAAATGAGATCTTGCACAGGACTGCCAACCCTGTAACACAACCCTCAAAAACCCCTACCCAAATATGGTTAACAATATTTCAAATATTTCTACATGCAAGTAAATGGGTACTTTTCTTATTCATTTAGTCATTTTGTAACCTTTTCTCTACTTTCAAAAATGTAAAACCATTGAACAATCTTTACCTTTCAAAACTGAACAAGCACCCTGAGTATCCAGGAACGATTGGGCCATAATGGAACAGACCAGCTGGAATAAAGTTGACCCATCACTGTGGTGCAGACTGACAATTTTGCCATTTCATGCAGACCTAACTATGGATCAGATGTTCAACACCCTTGCGCAACAGGCCTTGCTTTTCTTTTTAGAGCACCATCATGGTAAGCATTGCTTTTCTGTATTCACATCATGGAAACCAGTCTGAAATGATCCCTCCCAACCTTTCATGAAAATTCAGTCTGCTTGGTAGTACATTTCACTCAGGACTTGATCTAACTGGCTAGACCCCTGGTTGTAGTCTTGTGGAGTTCCCTGAATCTGCAGATATGCTCCTCTGCAGACCTGATTTTCCCCTATTAACAAAGACTGCAACCAACTTTTTAAGCACAAATGCATGGCTGTTTAAAGCACATGCTCACAGCATTTGCAGGGAAAATCTGAATATTTAAAACAGGCAGTGACTGGGAAAGATTTCTTTAAATGCGTCATTTGTTAGTTTTCATGTTATTATAAAGTTACTAAAAGATTCAGTGCAAAATTCCTGTTAAAATTTGGCGCAGAGTTCCCCCTCTTTCCCAGTCACTGTGCTAAATATATTTTTGTTTTGTAAAATAGAACAAAATTTGTAAACTTTAGTACCTGCAAGTATTTTACTCTAATAAACAATTCAGGAAACTATAGCTTGCCTTGCTTCTATCCACAAATACTATGTTTCTTATTCAGTTGTTTTGTTAAGGCAGGTATGGTTTGACCAACACTCAAGCTGCCATTAGAATGACTAGGCAGATCCTTAGAAGTCAACTACAACAGATAATACTCATCACCCCTGAAGACTTGATGCATCTTATTCTCCATGACCAGCTATCAAGGCACCGACCTATCAGCCCTTTAAATACATTCCCTTTATCCAGGCTGTGATTGGCTATTTATCAACAAAGGCAGGGGTCTGAAAAGAAGAATATACAAACCCCACCCATTCAACCCTGTGATTTTTTTTAAATCTTTTGTCTTTGAATTACGAGTTTTAATAATAATGTTTGACTCGAAACTTCATTTACTGTACTGAACCATTAAATCTTCAAAATATTTTTTGACACTGTTATTTAGTGTGAAAATACAAAATATTCACTTTCCGTTTGTTCCAAAACTGGGAACCATTTCTGCAACCGTTCTCTTAATTGCGACACCTAGATGAAACGCTTGCACTTAGCTCTTTGAGTTTGGGGAAGGGGCAATCTTGGCAACTGAAGGCATCCCTTTAGACTGCCCAGGAATCCCTGAAATATTGTGTTATTTCTACACTGAACGAGACATTGGTAACTTCAAAAACCACAGAAATGCTAATGTATTACTTTTTATGCTTTTTTTATTTTCTGGCTATGCCTTTTTTCCCTTTTCATATTTTATAAATATATAACATGAACAAATTAGCTGCCTTGCATTTTACCAAGTAAAATTACAAATTAAACACTTTTTTTCATACAAAAAATAAAATAAAATGACAACTTATTGCTTCCTGCATAATTGGGATGATCCCTTCAGATTATCAGGTAGATAGATCTAACCCGATGAGGATGCAGGGAGTCACTGAAAATCAAATGAATATGAAACATGGACCAACAAATTTTTGTGCTAAAATAACCAACAGCGATAAAGTTATTTAACAGGTCAAATTGTAGGTTATTCCCTAAATCATACAAATGATACAACCCTTCATCATACAATTTCAACAAATAAGCATCTCAAGAATACCATTTTCAACAATACAAATTTTGCTTTGATTTAACATCTTCTCCAAACTGTGATAAACTCATAAATCAAAAGTCATGGAATAGATGAGTTGCAACTCGAGCCAATTAATCTACAGAAGCATATAAACATCAAATAAATGCTAATTCATGAGGAAATAAAAGTTGGAAATCATACCAAACCGATACCTCCTTACCGGTATGGCTTACCCATCACAGGCATGTACAACAAATACAAAAATTGCCGCTATCTTTCACAGCCGTTTTCATCTGCCAATTTTTGGAAAAAAGAGTCCAACTCTAAAGGATCCTCACACTCTCTTCGCTTAGATAAACCCACTTTCTTTGTTCCAAACCCCATACTAAGGTTACAATCTGATTTTCTCCTTCGCTGAATTAAACATTTACTCTCCATTTTGAGTTTTAATATAGTCGATTGTAGAACTGCGTAAATACGATAGTTTTCAGCAGCAATTTTACGTTTTTCTGCTTTACATATCAACTTCGATAAAACTCCCTCATTTCTACCAAAAACTGTTTTCGTCACGTTATTTTCTCTCGCGCATACCATCATTAATACGAGATTGTTAAAATGTTCAAAGATACAGACACTTATGAGAAAAAGAAACGATGAATAACAAAAGAAAACTATGATGAACAAATTTTCCAAGATGGCGTCAGACTTATCTGCTTATCCAGCGTGGATCCATCGTCGACGCTGCTCCATGGAATGCGCGCTTGCGGGATGGGCAACGGTTTATATAGTTGTCTTGTGCAACAATATCATTGCGCGTCTATAATCAATCACAGTAACAAAATATTCCTGTATGTCTGTACGTCATGTTTTATCAGCAAAGGGCACAGTATGATAGTGTTGAATTCCTTCAATTGTGCTTTATTATCGTAATTCAGTATGACAATATCTTCAACATTTATAAGTGCATCTGATGTTGTTTTTTTTTTTGTTTTGCATACGTTGTGGAAGGTTAGTGAACACTTTGTGCACTTCGGTTCGTCTGTGACGTCATCCCGACCATGCGTGGGGGGCGGATTGGGGGGGGGAATTATCGATGTTTTGTTGTTGTTGTTGTTGTTGTTTAAATGTAAAAATATAATAGTAAATGACAATCATGATTACCATTATCACAATTAACAATTAAAAACAGAATTTTTACGGTGAAAGAATACGCAATCACTATATACCCATGGGGTACCCGATGGGGGTAGCTAGGCAGAGATGAGGCAAACGTTAAATGAAAACAGGATGATGCGGAATCAGTGAACATCATGTTGATCTCAGTTAAATGATAGAGTGAATCGAGACCTTTAATATAATATATAATAATATAGATCTAAATACATTAATACAAACATATCATTTTGTATATGTATACATAAAAGTATATGCACCATAAACTTCTCCTAGAAGCAATTTTACGTTGTTTTGATATTATTAGATAGATCTAATATATTGTATTAAAACTTAAAGTCCCTACTAACGTTAGCGTTTGCATCCCTATTTTATCGTAGCATAAAGAGTGACTGAAACATGAAACCAAATCCATAACATGGGCTAGTGTCATAAGGATTTACAAGCAGTTATTATACTACAATGGGATATAATATATAACATTATCAAATCAGTAAAAATAAAATTTGAAGAAAATAAATAAATAAACGGCGAAATATGTTAATAACTTATATTAATATCGGGTGTTAATGGAACCATTCAATGTTCGAGAAACAAAATGTGACCTCACGCAAAACTTTTATACCTGCATTCCACGCGAGTTAGTTTGATATCCAATGGGTCGTTTGCAATTCAAAAAGGATATACAGAATAAGCGTCTAATATTATATATATATAATTCGTATGAACTTTGAGGCAAAATTTTACATTGGTTTTTTAAAGACTTTAGGTAGCTTTAGGATTTCCGAAAACTGTTTAAACTAATGTAAAAAAAAAATCTTTAAAGTTCACACGAATAATATATCCATCATTACATGTCTATTCTGAACCTCAACGAGTATAAATACATTGTGTACAAACAGGCAACTCTTTCTGCTATGCATGAATGCTTCATGCCCTAAAATTACCAAGATTTCAAGATTCAAGATTCAGTGAAGCCAAAACACATGGTGGAATAGATAATAGATACAATTAATCGCGACACGTGTCAGATGACCTGTAATTCAAAGTTTCAAATCTACATATACAAAAAAAAAAAGAAAAAAAATGAATAAAATGGTTGCACATCATGTTAGATAGCCAAATCTCATATGCAACATATGAGATATTGAGAATACAAAATACAAACGAGGCTGCATGACATATGAAACAAGAAGGCCTAGATGACCCTGTGTCGCTCACCTGATTAAGATTGCTATGTGAAGCATGATTACCAAAAATGTGGCATCTAAATTGTGTGCAATGTTTTTCTAACATTTGACCAAATTACCTGGATTTTGACAAAACCTAAATTTGCACTCATCTGGGATTTCATGCAGAGAACATTCTTATCAAGTTTTATGGAAATGTAGCCTCTACAGTGTTCACAGGGTTTTTTCTATGATTTGACCTGGTGACCTACTTATTGACTCCATGTGACTCAGTATGAACTCATCCAAGATTTCATGAAGGCAAACATTCTGAACAAGTTACATGAAGGTTAGACCAAAGGTGTGTCCTCAACAGTGTTCACAATGTTTTTTTAAGATTTTCCCTGATGACCTACCTTTTGACCCTAAGTGACCCATTTTCAATCTCATGCAAGATTTCATGTAGACAAAATGTCAGACCGAAGTCCATGAAAATTTAGCAAAAAATGTGTCCTCTAGAGTGTTCACAAGCTTATTCTAAGATTTGCCATGGTGACCTTCTCATTGACCCCAAGTGACACAATTTCGAACTCATTTAAGATATCATGTAGACAAATATCATACCAATTTTCATGAAGATTGGGCCAAAACAGTTGCCTCTAGAGTGTTCACAAGCAATTGTTGACGGCGCACGACGGACGAAGCTCATCCTGAGCACAATTAAGCTAGTGCTCAGGTAAGTTAAAAATTAAATGAACTTTAATGTGCTACAAGTAAATTCTTAGTCACAGCACTATTTAAAGTGAAAACATTTCAATATTGTTTTAATCTTTGATTACATTTATTAAATGTATGGTTTACCTTCTATATACATTATAGGTGTTTGAAAAGATGTATAAAACCAGGTGTTGTCTCCAACTGTATTATTACCAAACAAAGTGCATAACGTACGGTCATAATAATCTATATTGTACTCGTCAGCTACCAACTCGATCTACACATTGGAAGATCGTGCTTTTAGCTTTGAATTTTACCATGTTAACTTTAAAGTGCTGTTTAATTTACATGATAATTTCTATATCATTTCTGACCTAGACTCGATTCTGTTCTCATAGCATTCAAAATAGGTCTTAAAATTTGACTGGACTTGAACTGCCCATATTCTATAGATACCGGTTCTGATCTGCTCAATATCCTTAATTATTGCATTTGGTGTTTTATATGTCTAGAATGTTGATTTTCATGAACTAAGGTTGTATGTAGATTGAAATGATTTCTAGTGTAAGAGCCGAGCCCCCCCCCCCCGCATAAAAGGACAATAATTGCTTACAGTACAGTTATGTGTAACTTTGTGACATTTCTGTGGCCAGTCTATAATCTGGGTCAAGCTGGATTGGCTGCAGTGTTACGAGGCTAGTCTACCAGTCATTGTCATGTAGATTATTCGCGAGAAAAAAAATGTATATATACACTTTAATTTATTGTACAGATTCTACGCATTATAATGGTTTGTTCAAGAAGACGTGCAGACCAGCATGTCAACTGCACTGTCTAAGTAGCACCAATTTCGACCATTCACAACTTACCCCTTTCGGGACCCCCTCTATCTGTTTGTTAGTAAACAACATGGTCTGCTGAGTCAAGGTTATTTGAGGACGTTCTGTGTACGTAACACGAAAGTAGTCCCGGCTATGGTGTAATTGGTTATAAATAGAAACTTAGATCGTATGTTATACGCATACGGTACACCGGAAAATTCCGGAACTCTCCAGTACAGTCACACACTATTGGCATTCGGAACACCGAATTACACTATTGGGTGTCATATGCAAGCAGGATATATAGAAACCCCGATGCAAAGAAAGGGGGAAAACCAAGCCAGATATTGTTTATGTGTTATTATGATACTAATTTAGTTGCATCGACGAATGATTAGTTGATATTAACAATGTATATTTAGAAATACAGGTATTCATTATTATTACAGTTTTTGTCAAACGGCCAATTACGTTACATAACTCAAAGAGTTTAAACGAAGAGTTCTTTCGGTTTCTTGTTATCAATAATCAAGCGGGAATATATATATATATATATTACCTTTTTTGGTGTGTGTGTGTGTGTGGGGGGGGTGTTTCTTAATAATTTGAAAATTAAGAAAGCCTACCTGTATTTCAGGAACTGATTACTTAACAGTCTAAAACTATATATTTAAAACAGTTGATTGTCAATTCTAAATAGTAGCTAGCAGATCTATTGCTTACATTTCCAAATACATCAGGTAACCGTTAATCAGTATTTATTGTACGCTTTTCATATTTCTATATTTATCTAATAAATACAAGTTTGTTGAACATTATTACTAAATTATTATTATTATTGCTGACCTGTACTATCAGTAAAAATTAATTTTATATATAATTGATCACTGCAATTTTCTACATTCGAATATTATATAAATTACATATACATCATTTATGAAATTCTACTGAATTATAAGAACAACTTTTAATAAAATAATTGAAACATTAATAAGTTGAAATATTCCATGACACTTCTTTTAACCTAGGCGATTTTTACACCCAGATTAACCGGGGACCGAGTGGGCTTAATTTGCCCTCTTTCATACATTTATACCTTGGTTACATAATGTTTGTTCTGTGTAGAGGAAATCCCCATTGTGGACCCTATACTGATCCCCCCTAGTGCATGTGTACTACTAGTAGGTATCCGAATCGGTCAAAGAGTGCAGTGGTCCATGACTGTGTAGTAAGCATGTGTTTGGATATATACTGTGTATATGCAAAGTGAATGACATTTCACAGTCGAATATGTGTCGGGTACCAGACTGTTACATGTCCACTGCATGCCTAGCTGTCAAAGTCTGTTTTTATCAGTGTAACTTGTTTTACAGATGCAATAAAAGAAATATATATGGCATTAAAATTAAAACAATTTGCTGGTCAAAGGATGAAAGAAAAAAAAAAGAATGAACATTGACTAAATCTACTCAATGAAGCCCCCCCCCCCTTTCCTTTTCAATCTTGCGATAAAAGGCAGCTAATATACAGCCAGATTGACGAACTTGGTAGATCTATTTTGTTTGGGAAAAGTTAAAGGTAATGCACACATTAATCTCTACTGAGATCCGTTCCGGTTATTCTTTTCGTATCGGCCTTCGCTGGATCCAGTACGAAAAAAAAAAAAAAATAACCGGAGCGGATCTCAGTAGAGATTAATGCACACATAAACATCAAAATTAATAAGAACGAAATAGGTTTTGGTTTAAAATGTCATCTGTTTCACTTTTTTTTTAAATCGAGAAAAAAAAAAACAATAAAAAAAACCGACAGAATTTACACAATTGCATAACTTTTTAAGATTTTTTTTATGAAACAATAAAATTATTTTGAACTCACTCCGCTAAATATTATTTATACTGAAATGAAATATTTCCTTTTGAAAAGAACTACGGAACAATATGCTTATAAATTATTACCTTTATTTTAGATTAATAGAAAATGAACACGAAATGAAAGAATTTTTAAAATATTTTACTGATTTGCCAAATTTTGGAATAATGTATTTCGAGATTATGATCATTCATGGTGATGATTTTTTCCCCCTTCAAAACCAGGTAAATATCAGTCATTGGCCAAATGTTACTGCAAAGTCAATCAAAGACCTGTATAATGAAAATGAAAGAACAGAACAGAAAAGAATATTTTATTTCAGACTTGTACATAGTACATTGTCTACAAACAATTTATATGTATCAAGATATAACACACGTGATTAAGGCATATCGTCTCACCTCTTTAAAGTTTACAAAGTATCTTTTTCATAAACAGTATGGAGAGAGAAGTAAAGTTTTACATAAATAATGTGAAGCACCACATATTTTCATATAGTACGACAGTAGTATTGGCTACTGAGTAACATAATTTGCATTATCTCTAACTTTAAAGGCTTCCTTCGTGAAACATGCAAAATTATACAGAACTTTTTTTATCATGAATATTCAGCAATTCATAGAATTTAAAAACTGATGGTCTTACATAATAACGGCGATCAATGAACTTTACCCTAAGACTTCTATACTTTGGACATATACAAACAAAATGATAAGTATCTTCTATATCATGTAAATTACAGTTTAAACACAGTCTTTCGTTTCTAGGTAATCTGTTTTCACCAAATCTTCCCGTATGTATACGAAGAGAATGAACTGAAATACGCAATCTTGTAATAAAAAACTTAAATTATGAGGGACTAAGTCAAGATAATGTTCATAACTAAAACCAGTTTTAAAAATCTTATACTCGTCTAAGATGTGTTTTTTATCAACTGAGCCAAACCATTCCTGTTTATAACAATCTATAATGCGAGCTTTGAATATTGGTGTAAAATTTTTGACTAGAGGATACCCCGAAATGCCATTTATAAACACCCCAGAGAAACCGTAATCGTCTAACACCTTTTTTACCCGGCTGACCCAATTAGTATACTCTGCTAAAAAGTCATCAACAGCTAACTTTTAAATCGATTTAAAGAAACACAAATTTAGGGTAAAATAAAACGGATATTTAAGATTTTATATCAAATAACAATCTTTATTAGTATTGGTGATGTTGTTCTTGCCTTTTGTCTGGCGCCGTGGTCCAGTGAATACTCCTCGGTACCCAAGCTGACCCGACTGCAGATCCAAAGATTGTGAGTTTGAATCCTGTAGAGGGCAATTAAGGACTTTAAATGGCTTCTCCAGGTGCAAAGTACTGGTCCAACCCAGGGACCGTCGAAAGGGATTAGTATAAGTTGTAAGAACTTGTTTAGCAATCAACATAAAATATTTAAGGTAAAGTCCCTGTAATGGTTCCACAATGTCTTGGACCACTTAACCTCGACCAAGATAACCAAGGTACCCTAATGAAACATTAGGAAACCTTGGTTATCTCCGTGAAAGGCCATGAGGTTAGAAATGTAGCGGAACCATTACAGGGACATTACCTTAAGTTAAACTACCTAACCCCCCCCCCCCCCCCCCCACCAAATTGCCCCAAAGTTGTTTTTTCTGAGAAGGCTGCTTGGACAGTCAAAGTTTATGTTCCCAATACCAGCATAATCCACATACATGTATTCTCTTTTACATTTTTGACAAAATATGATGATAGTGTACACAAGTCACCTATTTTAGTGTGTGTGAGGGGATTAATTAATCATTTCATGACAGTTTGTGATTGAAAATGCACAAGAAACATATTTTTCATACTTCATACTTATATTAAAAAATTCCCAACAACCATTACTGGAGGGGGTAAATATTGTCACAAAATAATTTTGACGTGGCCTGAAAATAAGTGTAGATTTAGAGTACGTTGTATTTGTCACGTAGGCCAGAGTGGAACTGTTGTAACCGATTTTGGTTATATAAGGTTTATCACAGGTTTCTTTTATTACCTTTTGTTCAGAATGAGATATGATTAGGGTTTGAAATGGTTATATCAACTGTTTTGCTAAGTTTTAAGTGTATTAAGAGAGATGTTTAAGGCTTAGAAGTTTAAACCTATAGTTTCTTTACATAAGCCCTTTTTATCAGTATACCACAGTGTTGTCAGTGTTTCTCGGGATGCACGGGATTCAGCGATTTACAATTTATTGCACGATTCACGTGATATTTGTTTTTTAAGAGTAAATCGTGGGGTTTTAGTATATAAGTTGATTTGTATGGAGCCTCAGTGTCAGATATCGATGGGAGCTACGGAAGATGCCTAGTCCAGACCAAATTACACTACGGTGGACTAAGTGGATCACGTTTACTGAAGGGTCAGCGACGACAGGAAGTCGGTCCAGTGTTCATCGATAAGAGCACGTGATATAGTTTATGAGTACTGTGCATTTAGGAATCATTTTGTGAGTGTGGCACATTGAAGTCTGTTCATATCAGTAAGCCATTGTGTAGATGAATATGCGGGTTTAGAGTGAAGACAGAACATTCAGTGCAGCTATTATTGTACCAACAGATAAAGAGACAGTTAGCCGGCAGTTTTTTTTCCATATTCTTTAATTTTTTGCTAATATTCTCCTTGTATATATTTTTATATTAAATATAATTTTAAAGAAAAGTTGTTTGGTATTTATTCTACCTTAGTGAATTGTCAGCCCTTGGCCATTTTGTTACAAATATGTCCTTTCAGTATTATCAGTGTCCCCCCCCCACACACACACAACAATGATAGAATTTCATCACCCAAAGATTAAATCCATGTATATATGATTTTATCTATTTTTTTTTTTTAAAAACTAGGTCTATCATCCCCCCCCCCCCAGAAACCCTTCAGAATGCATCTCTATCATTCAACAAACATTTCTTTTTTCCAAAGGAGCATGCCCCCGGACCCCCCTATCAGTCACAAAACAAAAACAAATAACAACAGCAACAACAAAACAAACATATATTAACACTTCTACATTTTTTTTACAAATTGTTTAACATGAATAGCATTTCCACATAATTTAAGAGATATATGTGCAAGTCAAAATTCATAAGAATTTGATGAAAATTCGAAAAAATGTTCTTTCAAGAGATTCTAAACTAAGAAAACAACAACAAAAAAAGGGGGGGTGGGCACAATATATAACTTTTTGGCCATGGAAATCATATCAGAAAAGTAAAATTGATATGTGAATAAACATATTAAAGAACACCCTCAGTTATCTAATCATTTTATGCATTCATATATATGCATGCATTCAGGGCCTCTATCTATAGTATTAAAGAGAGATCCTGATGCATTGCACTGTGATTTCTTATATCAAAGAAGGTTAATCACTCTATGGGGTTCATTCTAGCTTTTGATTAAAATCATTATATATTTGCTGAAAAAAAAAGTTAAAAAAAAAATATACATATTTTTTTTAGCTTACATTTTAGATATCACGTTCTGGCTTAGAAATCAAAAGCCATATTGACCTTCACATTCAATTATTAAGCATTTTTCATCACAATAGGAATTAAGTGGTAAGAAACACAACAAGTTACTATTTATAAGCTAGATTAATAAGATTAGGAGGAGAGGTCTTTGATCCTGACTTAAAACATTTTTCAGAGTTTCACAGTTCAGTTCAAAGATGGATTATATTTTTTACACACTCGGAGCAGTGTTAATGGATAGATCAAAGTGATGACATTTAAATCTAGTTACAATAGACCTTACTCACAAACATTGACATGATTGTGGACTATTGTTATACATTTGTATTTGTGTTGGTTGTGAAAATATAACTGTAATCCTTTGTTAATTATGCTAATTCAAAGGTGCCCTGTCCATTGAACATTATTAACATCAGTTTTACATGTGAAGAAATGTTTTCAGTTGTGAATGTGAATTAAGAAATGTTTGCGTAAACTTTGTTAAGTTTTCACAGTTAGTATTAATGCTGTCCTGACCTGAAGAGAAAACAAAATTATGATTAAATTACAGAGTGTTGTGATAAATATTGTCTGGCTAAAAAATAAAATAATTCATTTATTTGATTAGCATAAACATTATGCCATGCCATGATTGCACTATTTATTGTATTTGTGTGGCGATAAACATATGTGTTTATGCTAATAAAATAATTGAATAAAATAAACATTCATTGTACAAATGAGTGATTTTCTTTTCAAAATATTACCAGGCTTATATTCCACTAACCATAGTTAGCACTTGCAGTCTTAAATATTTAGGGGAAAATTTTATCATTCTTGTTTCACTAAAAAATACACCTAATTACTCCATTTCTTAACATACATGTATATTTGTTTATCATTAAGGTTATAATTCATGTTTGTTTATCATTAAGGTTATAATTCATGTAAACTGAGTCATATCATATTTCATAAAACAGTTTCCTCCTTAATTGAAGATTTTTAAGTATTACTTTGCGCTAAGTGTTGTTGGTGGAATTCAAGCCAGTTTAGGTTTTTATTTTATTCTAATTGACGAAATACTGTGTTCTATCAGTGAGATAAAATCCGTATCTCCCCATGTGAGTGATATAGATCTGCCAGAACCAGGGGTTTTCTTAAGTGGACGCCCGCTTGCCAGTGCTGGGTTAAAATCACTGCGGACAAGTGATTTTTCAAAGAAGATAGCCCGGCGGGCAAGTTTATTTATGTAAATGAAATCTTTCGGTTTTTCTTATTTTCTACAGTATATCAAGGGTGAAATGCTTGCAAATTGTGTTTGATACATATAAACTATAATTTACCTTAATATTACACATATTTAGTTTTAAACATTAACAAACACCAACTAACTTAAAGATCAGGCAACCTGTTTTCAATGGGGGCTAGTAGATGTTCAAAGCAACTTTCCCCCTGGACAAGCGAAAGTCAAATCCTTAAGTAAACTCCTGCAGAACTACTTTTTTCTTACTTATAAAAGGCATGTAGCAGCATTTGGCATAAAATGAAAAGAAAATTTGAGATATAATTCATATCAACTCAAAACAAACAAGTATCCCCTATCTATTAAACCTTGTAAATAAAGGGTCATCATTAAAATTCCTTTCTGTTTTTTAAGGTTTTTTTAGACAGATGACCATATGTGCAGTCACAACACTAAGATCTATCCTCTATCCCCTTCTTACATCATCACCATTTGTTTACCACATGTCGCCCATTATCACCCAGTTTGATTGGTTTCAGACTGCCAAGATCATAATGTGACACCATACTCTCATACATGAAGGATATCTTGCTGGCAGACTTGAGACTGGGATCAAAATCTAGGAGGGAGGAACTGCTGAGTCAGCATGATGCCTTCTTATCCATTCACTGCATGGGGAGCAGTATCTATAATTCTCCTGGATAAGAATCTAATGGCTGGTATGTCTAGCTGTATATGATTTTATTTATTTGTTTCAAATCAAGCTTATTGTTTTCTAATGCAGGAGTTTACAATCACTGCCTTAGTATTTTAGTCATATACATGTTGTGACATCCAGCTAATTACAAGTTGAGGAAGACCCCTCAAGCACAGAAACACCCAGGTAGAACCACTGACCTTGAAAAATGAAACTGAATGAGGTTTTAAAGCAGCTTGTTCACAGATGGTCGGTAGAAATTAAAAAAAAAAAAAAAATTCTGCTCTCCCTCGTTAATGTTGGTGAAGTCTTTGTTTATTGACAAATAAACTCAGCAGGTGTAGGTCACATTACATTGGAAAATGCTATTTTCATAAGTGCAACTTCTGCGAAATTGATTTAATATATAGAATACAGTATCCCCGAAGCAGGTGCTTGCACTACCGCATGACATGTTCCGCAACATGGCGTCTTCACCAGTTCAGGGTAGTGATTGAGGAAGTTCAGCCTATGATGTTAGCGCATGCATGAAGCGTGAATGTGATTAGCCAAGTGACAGCAAATGAAAATAGAAAATCTAAATATAGGTTTTATAGATAGATAGATAGATAGATAATATTTTATTGATTTAAACTGTTACAGTTCATCATCATGTCAATAACTACAAAAGTAATAATATTGATACACGTGACAGAAAGTGCAACATACATAATATAAATCACAATATATTCATATTGATACAAAAACAATATAATTTCAGAAGAAAAAAAAAAATATCACCATAATAAAGTGACAATTAATTTAATATTAAATAAGAGGATGGAAAAAAAAAAAAAAAAAAAGAAAAGTTAAGCCAATTGAGCAGATTTGCGAATTTTATACGCTGCATTTATATACCTGCTCAGTTTTAAAATATTTATTTTTGAAGATTTAAACAACTGAACTAACTTGAACATACTAGGTCTCGTAATATAATATTTATTTACAAATTTTTTCCTGATTTCAGTATACAAAGGACATTCCAAAATAAAATGATATTCATCTTCTATTACTTGTTTATTACAAAAAATACATAATCTTTGCTGTCTCTCTAACCTTTCTCTGGCATATCTTCCTGTTTCCACTTTCAAGAAATGTGCAGAAATTCTAATTTTTGTAAGGAAAAATCTATTTTGTTTATTAGTAACAAATTTCAAATAATCTTCCATCTCAAAATCCAATTTTATGTTTTTATACAATATCAATTTGTTGTTATTTTGAACATCAGAAACCCATTTTTGAATAAAATTATCCTTAACTCTTTGTTTAAACTCAGACAGCAATACATTTACATTTATCATAGTATGTGGCTGATCCCATACATACATAAAACCATAATCACATAACAGTTTCTTTACATTACTAAGCCAGTTATTTTTGCCATTATTACAGTCATCTAGTGTTTTTTGATAGACATGTTGTATAATAATATTATCTGTATTCTGTATCTGTAACCAGTATTTAATAATGTTTACAAACCTATTTACATACAAAGGATACCTTCCTAACTCACCGTACACAGCATCATTACATGAATTTTTTCTAACTCCTAATATATACTTACAGAACTTTAAATGTATATTTTCAAGTATTTTAGACTTTGTATATCCCCAGACTGGAGAACAATAATTCAAAATCGAGTTTTAACATTTAAATCATTTTAAAAGAACATTCATAGCTTTAAGTGCTTTACCATACACATATTGATTATGTAACACAAAAGATCCAGTATAATTTAGAACAACACCCAAGTAATTAAAATCATTTACAACCTCAATATTTATATTTTTGTATGACCACTTTTCATTCTCTCTCAAGTTTGCACGTTTTCTGAAAGTAATAATTTTTGTCTTTTCAACATTGACTTCTAAACCCCACTTATCACAGTAATCCGATAAACTATTTAAATTACATTGTAAGTCTTCAACTGAGTTTCCAAGTATTATCATATCATCTGCAAAACATAATAGTAGTAAAGTCATATCATAAAGTGAAAGGCCACAGTCTTGACGATTTTGTAAAAAAAGTTCAATGTCCTCTATAAAAAATTCGAACAATATCGGCGAAATTGTCTCCCCTTGCCTCAAGCCAACTGAAATGTCGAAAAAGTCCGAGAAGGTGTTACAATGCTTAACGCATGTCTTAACTGTATCATACATAGAACGTATTATTCGAAGTATTTTACCATCAAATCCTAACCTATGCAATTTTAACCACAGTGCATTTCTATTTACCGAATCAAAAGCTTTTTTAAAATCAATAAAAACGCAATAGAGTCTTGCTTTATCATTTAACGTTATATCAATCAAGTTTTTTAAAAGAAATACAGCGTCAACAGTTGAACGGCCCTTCCTAAAACCAAATTGCGCATCTGTTATCACATTTTCTTTATCACAAAATTTCGTAATTCTTGAGTTTAAAACACCCGTAAATAATTTACCCAAATTGCTTAAAAGTGTAATACCCCTGTAATTAGAAACGATGTCTTTATCTCCTTTTTTATGAATCGGAATGATAAACCCATATGACCACTGTTTTGGAAATTAACCCATATTGAAAACAATATTAAATAAGTCAGTTATGTGTCCAGCTAAAATATCTGCTGATTCGATAAAAAATTCGTTAATTAAAAAATCTGACGGGGCACAGGTTTTATTTCTATTTAAACTTTTGATAGCGTTATTTACTTCCTCCACTGTTAGACACTCATCTAACTCTGGACATGTATAATTAATTTCAAGGAACTTATGTGTATTATTAAAATTATCACCTTCCGACACTCCTGAGTGACTTAACTCATTAAACATTTGATTAAAATATTCATGAAAATCATTTAAAGTTATATTTTGAGAAGATGCATTTTTTCTAGAAGCAAAATGTTTCCAAAACTATATATAGGTTAAATATAGTTTCAATACTCTCTGAGATAGTATGCCTGTGATGGTGAAACCATCAATTTTTTTACAATCAGGGATGGTTGCATTGGGTGACCATGCATCTGTAGATGGATATTGATAGTCCTAATACATACATAGGTTGAAAATCAAATTCTTAGTCATTGACCATTTGTGAATGAGCTGCTTTAAATCATTAAAACAAAAAAACCCCCAGATAATAATAGCTGAAATATTTCAAAGCATTAGCTCGAAAGTAAATCAGTAGTTTGAGTGCCTAGAGAGCAAAGTGGTACACTAGCACTTCTCTTGAGTGCATTCCTCAGTCATGTTTGTGGGATGGTAAAATGGTACAGTGGTTGCACTCTACATAATTAACTCATTTATTTCTTCTAGTACTCCTGTCTCATTCAAAATCATGAACCACATATGCCTCTGTCCCTACTGTTATGTGTTGCATACATTATGGAATCTTATTACTGACAAACACTATCTGTAAAGAAGTGATGTATTTTGATATTTTAATTATGGAAATAAAAATGATAAGTAAATGAGTATTAACTCAGTGTTAGGTATTGTTGATAGAATTTGAGCCAGTTCATCTTTGTATGACTAGAGCGGAAGCAGCCAGTGTTGGTGACGAGGAGAGGTGGGAAGTGGAAAGTCAGCCCTGTTGTGTAACTGGATCTCCACGCTGAAGCAGGCAGACAGGTCAAATTACGGTCATCGTTTACCACTTTATAGGATTTGCAGATGGCAGCACAGGTACTGTAGACTTGTTCCAATTTTAATCTTGACCATGCAGACATGCCAATTTGTACCATGTTCAATTATAGAAAAGCTGCTTTCTTATGCATAGGTATAAAAGAGTGATTTTCTTATCTTACAGAAAGTGGTCAGTTTCTTTAAGTATAAAACCTGATCATTCTTAATTAAGTTACTCTTACAGAGTTTAAGTATTGGGTCAACTGCATTTCAAGGGATGGTGTAAAACCATGGTAATTGCATATAAATAAACTGATGTAATAGTTTTGCACCAAGCCTCTTGTGAAAGTTAATACTATAATCAAAATTCAAGGGTTCGGAGCAAAAAAGCACAATAGTAACCATAGATTAATGTAGCAAGTTTAAACTTTATAATGGCTAATGAAGTTAGGAATATATATACTCCAGGCTGATTTTAACCCTGCTTTGAACTGTTTCAGATATCAGTAGAATACTGTTGCGTCTTGTGGAGGAGTTAGAACATGTCTCCTCCTCCATGTTGGATAGAATGTCCAAGTCCCTCCCGACTGAAGATCTGAAGCTGGATACTGTAGATCACGTCTTGGGACTGATGCAGAGGTTGTTAGAGGCCATGGATAAACTTGTTGAAGTTGGAAAAACACCAGTGCTGGTGTTGGACGAACTGGATAAAGTCACAACCACTAGTAAAATTCGAAAGGTACATGACTGGTGATCTTATAATTGATTATGTTCCTATTTTGTTTTTTTAATGCCAGACTGTCTTCTTTTTATTTGAAGGTTACTGTATTCAAGCATAAAACACAAGCTATTTTCTTACTTAAATCAGTGAGATAGTTTGTAGTTTAATGTCAGTCTCACTCTGAACTTGTTTTTTGATGTCTGGATTTCACAGCATGAAATGCACAGTGTTTCACTTGATACCTGGTTGTTATTTGAACATACGTATTTCTC
Organism: Solen grandis; assembly: GCA_021229015.1. NCBI lineage: Eukaryota > Metazoa > Mollusca > Bivalvia > Adapedonta > Solenidae > Solen > Solen grandis. Next base: position 39,497,124 of record CM037784.1, read on the forward strand.
TTGACACTCTGGTTTTCTTCCATTTGAAAGGCAAATGCTCATTTCCTACCGAAGAAGGCCTCTATCATTTGATATCAAAATATTTTTTAATTACGATAATTTCAAAATGATCAAAGTTTAAATACTTATTATTTTTTACTGTATGTAAGTGCTGTTCTGGTTGCCTAGCAACTTCCCCTCCGGATGTCAGGTTGTGGTGTCCAGCATCAGTAAGGACTAGGCTACTATAGAGGATCTGAAGTCCTGGGGGTAGACCCAACTAGAGATACAGCCCCTTGTGAATGAAAGCAAGAGGGACATGTATGTACAGAAGAGGGGTTTCTCACCAGTGATGGGGGTATATGCCACTGGTGAGCTGGTGCATTTGTTGTGTATGGTAGACAAGGAATAGAACTAGTCTATTCATGAAATAATGGATTTTTTTTGTCAAAATTGACTGTGTAGAAATTTGAATTTTGTATAAGCAAGCAGAGGAGAC
>CM037784.1:39497701-39525477 GCA_021229015.1 Solen grandis
TGCAAAAAAGATAATAAATGATCAGTATATTCGTATTGGGCCCAAAGACAGACAATACCAAAATGGTGACTACGGACAAAATCCAATCAAAAGCCTACTCCTGATAGGGCGGTGTTAAGGGGAACCGCCTCCGTATTCGCGGGCCCCATCATACCCTAAAAACATTCTTCAAATCAAAGTTTTCAGTTTGTTCAAGACTCTGTACCAAAGGGTTTGTATTTACCAGGATCAAATTGAATCCCCTTTCCTCTTCTTTTTTGGGGTTTTTTTTTTTTACAAAAAATTTAGCCAAAGTTCACGTTCATAACTGAATGGGTAAAACCTTTTGTAAGGGGTGGGTAGTCAGTGGGTAGAGCTTTCCCCTTAAGCAAACCCCCCGGGGTTCGAGCCCCGGGTCGGGCTGCATTTTTTCCACCCTGTGATATTTGGCGCCCAACGTGGGGCTTACATGGGTATGTCTAAGCATGCACATGGTTTATTTACCCTGAACTCCTAGAATTCGGGGCAAATTCAAAAAGGGGGATAATTTCACAGTACCAAAACTCACAATGGGGTAAAATCTATGAAGCGCAGTAAATCAATGTCCGTCGGTCAGTCGGACATGTCTGGTATTTTTCCTTTTTACTGACAAAAACTCTGTTTTGTCGGGCACCATGTCCCATGAAAAATCCTTTTAAACCCATTTATTTTTGGAAAATTACTTTTAAATTTCTTGAAAAAACAGTTTCATTTGCATTTTTTGTGTTATGTAAAGTTATCAGTGTCTGAGATGGCCAAGAGTAAAGATTGTGAATTGGTTCCCCGCATTTATAAACTAAAATCTTTTGTAATGGAAACCATGCGAAAATCTCTGTCTTTACGGTCAAAAATCAAAAAACATGGCAGACAATTCATTCACGAAAGATTTTTTTTTTTTTTTTTTTTATTTGCTTCCTAAACAAATAACAAAGTCTACTCGTTTTTTAATTTTTTTTTGGTTCAATTTTTATCATTTCAATATTCTTATGTAAATAATTAAATCTGATTTTTTGTCAATGAAAAAGATTTCGATGGTGCATCCGGGTCGAAAAGGTGCTATTCAAGCAAAAACCAAAAAAGAGAGCCCTGACAAAAACAGACGTTTTTAGGGAATATTTTTTTCTGATTTCCTCATTATGGTCAAACAACTTACAGAACCTTAGTTTTTGCATAGCATTTTAGATCTAATTGTGAAAAATAATTTCTTTTTGTAATGGGGGAGGGGTTTTTTCCTCTATATTACTTATTTTGCAGGTCTTAATTTTTACATATTTTTGAGTTTTGATAGCTGATTAGGACGTGTTATGTAAAACAGGACAATCTAAAAAAAGCAAAAAGAATGAATATTCTTATATTAACAGGGTTTACCAAGGACTTGACTTTTTACTTGTCCAAGGGGAATTTTTTTTGCCTCGCTAGCCCCCGTAAAAAGGGTGCCCGATTTTGTAGTTAGATGGGGTTTTAAATTTTTAAAACTAAAAATGTGTAATATTATGTGAATTTTAGTTAAAATGTTCAAACACAATTTTCAAATATTTTACCCGATATATATGAAAATAAAAAAAGAAATGAAAGATTTTATTTATTTTAAAAAAAATTCCCGCTGGGCTATTTCTTTGAAAAATCACTTGCCCCCAGTGATTTTTAAACCCAGCGGGGCAAATGGGGGATCCACTTTAAAGGGAAAACCCCCGTATTAAAAGATAAAATTTAAAGTAAAATACTTGCAATAAAAGACTGAAAACAAATTCAAAATTTCTACTAAAATGTTTAAAACTTGCAACAGGTAAAAATATGTCGCAAAACCAAGAAAAGTTGCTTTTTCGACAGGTAAACATTTTTGTTGCGACAGGTAAGAAGGTGAAAAAGATTGGCTATTTTCCGGGACTTTTTATTCCATTAAGATTATGCCCTAAAGCATAATAACAAAAAATACTATTATTTAGGTGGTATCAGTGGGAAAATTTTTGACATGTTTGTGTATTTGACGATATCTGCTTGGTTTGAATGGTCCAAAACCAATTAAATGCTGATTTCTGTGGGTTTGGGTTATTATACCGACATTATTGTGATCATTAAACTCGATTGCGTAATCTCAAAATGTCCCCCAACACAATAGCTTCCACCTGGGGGGTTTAAATTGTTATCACTTCCGGTGTCATGCACAGCAGGTTAAATACTGACCCGCAAAACCTTTTAAAAACATATAGATATAAAGGGGATAGATTAGTTTTGTGGGAACTATCAAATACTCAATACATTTTTGGGGGCCATAGATAAACCGCGATAAAATGGTCAACGCGATAAAGCGACGTTGTACTTTAGAAGCGAAATGATAGGAAATTAACAGCAAGAATGTGAAAATTGGCCGGATCATTGGAGCGCGCCCATCGGCCCGCAATTATTCAATTTTAAGGGGCCATTGTTAAAAAAATTGTGGGAATCCTGCGATCCCGAGGCCTAGGCACAACACTGTTTACCTGTCGCAATGTCCTGTGAAGAAGGAAAAGTTTTCGCATAGTCTGTAAGCGGCCGGGTAGCTCAGTCGGTAGAGCATTTGCCCTTTAAGCAAAAGGCTCTGGGTTTGAGTCCTGGTCAGGTTACATATTTTTCTCACCCTGTGACATAAGTATGAATTAAAAAAAAAACTTTTTAAACTCTTAAGAACTATGCACCTATCAATGTTTTGCACAAGGTTTGGAAGCCCTTTGTGACAGGCAGGAATTTGACAGAAAAATTGAACCAGGTTTTGTAAAGTAGACTTTTGCAAGCATGTCATGAGGGGATTTTGACAAATTGCCAATGATCTAGGGTAGAGATTTAGATTATAAAGTGATATGTGTTGAATTCCCCTGAAATACATTTCATCCAAAGAAATCAAAACAAATCCTAAACTGTATACAACACTGCACATTACATAGCAGTATAACTGCTGATACATTGCAGTTGGTTGTGTAGGACTGTAGCGAATGAAATTATGATGATTAAAAGGCAATTATGTTCAAATTTTTAGACTAGGTTTAGGGTTACCTACAGTACATGGGCATGAGCGGAAAACAATGCACACTGGTTATGAGAAATTGCCCCAGACTTAAATACTATCACAGTGATTGGGGTTTTAAGGAGAAGTTGATAATGTACTATGCAGGATAAAGAAATATATATTCATGTCATAGATGGTGTTTATAGATAGAAATAAAAGTGTTATTTTCCACCTTTAGCAAACCTGGAAGGATCTATACCTGAAGCACAAAAGTCTGTGTCAGGATCTGGCTATGGTGTGAAAAAACAGAGGCAAAGCATCACAGTTTCTGGATAGCAAAGGTTTCGGGTGGCTGTTAGAGGAAGAAGATGTTGATGAACAAGATATGGAACCATTATTGTATGCATATTTTGTTAACTATAAACTAATTGTGATCTGTATGATTGATAGTTATTAAAATCATATCTGAGAAGGCTTTACATTTTAACAAATCTGAATAATTTGTTATTATCTCTATGGGATTTTTTGTCAAAATATGTATGGTAATGTGGTAAAGAGCTAACTTGTTTTTGGGTTGTTGTTTTTTTTCAGGGAAGAGCTAGACATAGATCTGAAGGACATTTACTACAAATTACGCTGTGTTCTGTTTCCTCTTCCTCAACTTGGATTCAACAGGCATGTTGTCAGAGAAAACCCAGACTTTTGGGGGCCCCTTGTTGTCATCTTGTTGTATTCTCTTGTCTCATTATACGGACAGTTCAGGGTAAGTATGTCTTGTAATTAAATCATTAGCATTCTGTTTAAGTTAATTTGCTATTTAACCTTTTACTGTATGAATATCCATGAACAAAATGAACTTTAAATGGCATATGACAAAATAGATTTTTTTTTTGCCCTGCATACTGTACAGAATCAGAGCTACAATTCTGTTTGACAATGTGTCAAAATTAGTCTATGAAGTAAAGGATTAAAAAAAGCTGACATCTATTGTTGTTGTGTAACTTCGTAATAACACATTTTTTGTTTTTTTGTACTTGTATTGGCTTTGTATAAGCATTTTCCAACATTCTTAATGCTTTTTGAGAAATAAGCCAAAGGCTTGTTTCTGTTTGTATGCACACTAGAGTCTTCAGTTATTAAACCGAGTATCAAATATTAAACTATTCATTGTTTACTATGTTTGAGCAATTTGATGTAAGATCTAGAGTCAGCTCCTTCTTTTCTCAACATGCAAATCTTAAAAGAGGTGTATTTTAGTAGTGAACAGTACCTGTGAACAGAGGGTATGTGTGGACTCATGTTTTTCTGTTATTATGACAAAAAGTTTGGAATACTCTCAAAATTTCACTAATCATTTCATTCTTGATTTAATGCGATAAAACATGTTTTTCAGGTTGTGTCATGGATCATCACAATTTGGGTATTTGGGTCCCTGATCATATTTATGTTGGCCAGAGCTCTAGGAGGAGAGGTATGTTCTATGGAATAAAACTGGAAATTCCAGATCAAACACGAAACAGTTCTCTGTCTTAAAAGATTTTACAGTGATACCATTTCAGATTTGTTAACTACAATGTGCTGTTTATCACAACACTGCATATGGCCATTGTCAATACATGTGTTGCTGTCAAAATTAAATAAAAGTCACTCATAGAATTCTCAAAAAGAAGATGTAACTACTGCCATACTGGTATTTAAAATTGAAGATATTTAAAAAAAAAAGGAAGGGGGGGACATTTTCATTGCATTATTCTGTTTTATATTATTGTTGGATTTTTTCAGTACCAAAAATTTGTATTTGATTTTGTCTAGTTAAATATTTAACCTGCAATCAGCATTTCAGAAAAAATGTTATATGTTCCTTATTAGTACCCTAGAGGTTCACTGGAGGGGACTGAAGGTTTGCCCTCCATCCATCTGCCTGTCTGTCCGTCATCAAAAACTGGATCCTGCGATAATTCAAAATGTACTTGGAGTATTTTCATGATACTTCAAACATGGATAGATGGCAATATGTAGATTATGCACATCCTTTTATTATTTTGTTCCTATGTTGAGAAATATGGTTGGACAACAAACAGACTTTGAAATATTGCAAATATTGGATCCTGTGACAATTCAGTAAGTAGTTGATATATTTTCATGAAACTTGAATATAGATAGATTGCTATATGGATATTATGCACCCCATTTTTTCTTTTTCCTATGTTGAGAAATGTGGTTGCTATGGCAACAAATAGAAATGAAATATTGCAAAAATAATGGTATTACGTTTGAAGCCCTATAGATATCTATTTTAAACTTGCTACATGTTTAGTGACTCAAAAGACCAGTTCACATGTCATGTCCCGTAACTCTGACTTTTGATTTCACAAAGTTATTCCCCTTTTTCACATTTCCAAAAAATTACACTTCCTTGAATATTTCTAGATTTTGATGCAATTAATTGAGACTTTATACAAACCTTATTGGTTTTATTGTTAGTTTACACAATGCACTCCATAACTCTTGCCCTTAAATTAACAAAATTGTATCCATTTTACTTAGAAAATCAGGGCAAATTGTTTATTCTCTTGAATGTTTTTCTTTCAATGACATTTTAGCTCATACAGAACTTTACCTATGCAACTTTAGTCAAGTCTTACAGATCACACAGGAAGGTGCATTTATAAGTTTGTCTTTTGATAATTTTATGCCCATTTTTTGCACAATTGTTTTTCCCTTCGAAAAGGAAGCTTCAAACAGTGGTTTCATATAGTTGGTTGAGCAGCCTACCAATGAACTTGGATCTGTCCTGGATATTGCCTGTACTAATTACCTGGCTGGAAACTGTTGCATAGCCAATATGCCTGTTTACTTTACTATTCCAACCACGACCTGATCTCTGTCCACATAAAAATCTGTAGTATAAAATACACCTTTATGTGTTTATTGATTTCAGCTAACTTATAGTCAACATTTGAATTTTGGTTCTATTTAGTGTGACAAGGTCCTTTCTGGTAGGGGACTGATATTGGTCAAAGGTGTCTGGTACGTTGATCTGACCCGAAAAACTGCCGGATTAAAAAAAAATAAAATCTTATATATAATAAGAAGGTAGGTAACTTTTTCCATTGAAATCGTACATAATGTTGTTTCAGTTGCTGTAACTCCTGTGATTATTGATATATTTTCATAAAATTGGTCTTATTTTGTGTGGAAGGGATAAATAAAGACATACAGGAACAAAAAATACCCCCTTGTCTGAGGAATGGCCCTAAAGATGTTCGCGAATTCAAACACACGTTTGGTCAGAAGAGACCTGATGACAGAATTTCGTCAATTTCTCCCGTGTATAACTATAGAAAAACTAAAGCCACAATATCAGTGTTGATTTGTATGAACAGATACTGATGAAAGAAACAAATATACCTGAAATGAACACTTGTGCTGACTTGAAATCCATTGTTTTGAGAAGATTTTGTAACTGATTCGAAAACAAAACTTCATCAGCAATGTCACCGAGACGCTCGATAGAAACTGTAGAGAATCTGCCATTTAAATGTAGCTGATCATCGGTCAAGGTCGAGTCCGATGAATTTTTAAAAAGGCAGAAAAAAGGCTGCATAAGATGAAAAGTGAAATAACAAGTATTTATTTTTGGTTTATTTGTTTCTTTTATCAGTATCTGTCCATACAATTCAATGCTGATATTGTAGCTTTAGTTTTTCTTTAGTTTTACACGGGAGAGATTGGCGAGATTCCATCGGTCAGATCTCTTCCGACCAAACCCGTTTTCGACTTTGAGAACTGTTGTAGCGTAATTTCTTCGGCAAGGGGGTATCCAATTGTCTTTATTCATCCCTTCTACGCAAAATAAGACCAATTTTATGAAAATCCACCAAATTTCAAAGGAGTTACAGCAATTGAAACGACATGAAACGACATGATGTACTCTTTGTTTTTTTTTAAGTATTAGTATTTTGAAGATTACATACTGCTGTTTTCTTTCCTTTGCAGGTCTCATACTCGCAATGCCTTGGTGTGATTGGTTATTCAGTATTACCATTGGTTTTGACAGCATTGTTGTTACCAGTGTTTAGAGCTTTCCATTATGTGAGCTTATTATTTAAGGTAAGTTATTTTGTAAACTTAGTTCTTAAGCATTTGTAAACAGTCATTTGCTGTTAGTTCATATGAGTGAGTATTTTTACACTATAAAAGTAACAGACTGTTAATTATATTATGTTTAATAATCAATTTCAGATTGCATGATTATTTTGCATACAGAACACAGTAATACATGTATATAAACATAACTGTCAGGGTTCCCATAGTCAAGGAAATACTTATCATGGTCAAAGATAATTTAGGAAGTTTTGAAAATGGTCAGTGAAATTAGGAAATATTGAAAATGGTCAGTGAAATTAGGAAATAGAAAAAAAGTCAGGGCATTTTGTATCTACAGGTTGAAGGCTTAGTAATGAATTAAAAAAAAAAGAAAGAAAAGAAACAAACAATAGAAAGAATGAAATTACATGTCCAATGCAGTTTCTTTATAGTTGGTTAATTTTTTCCCCCCCAAATATATTACCATTTTAATTTGCACCAGAAGGCTGAAATTTATTAGACAAGAGTGTTCTTTAGAGCACATGTGTCACCTGCTGAAGCATGATGGAAAAGGTGTGATGGACAGACAATGGAAAACTGATCCCTATGTGTCACCTCTGCTTACAGCAGGAAACACAATAATCATATTCAAGATTCATCAAATATGATGTTTTGGTCAGGGAAAAATGGATGTTTTCCCAGAAGTTCACTCTGAGATAGCCATGTATGTTTGTTCTGTTGCAGTTGCTGGGAGTCCTGTGGGCAGCGTTCAGTGCTGGCTCCCTGTTGTGTGTGCAGGAGTTACAACAGAAGAGGCCGCTTCTCCTCTACCCCATATTCCTCCTCTACATATACTTTTTCTCTCTCTATACGGGGGCTTGAGCTGTGTCCACTCAGATTTTGTCATTGAAAGTAGATTTCTCTGCTTTCTCCATTTATGGTATCATGTGAACACACCATTGTAAAAATAAAAATAGTAACCTAAACAACTTGCTGATTGATCAGACCCTGTATTCACAAAAATAGTGAAGTGCTATTTCCCCTCAGACATAGTATTTTCTTCAAGTTACATTAGTAATATATAAAAAATATTTTGAGTTATATGGAAAAATAATTTTGAAGGGTGAGGAGGGATATTTAGTCTGGTGTATTGTGTTATATATTCCAGTTTACATGTACATGTATTAATCATAAATGTAATTTTGACCACAAGATTACAAGTAAAGCCTCTAAACCAAAAATGTATGCTGTGACGATTTGGGTTTGACACCATCTGACATAGTGTAAAGTACACTTTAAATCATGTGGTTATCCTATCTCATGCTTTCTCATTGGAAATATGCCATATACATGCTGTACATATATAAATGGTTCATCTTGCAAAAATATTGAGAAATATCAAGTGGTCTTTGTAAATGGCTCTGACCAAAGTAAGATAATGATATGGGGATATGTATATAGTTAACATTTTTTTTCTTTTTCAATTTTATTTACTAGCTTTTTGTAATCAGGATGCTAGTATATTATTAAAACATCCATATCTTTATGCAATCATTCTACCATTTAATTCATCTTAAAATTTTATGCACAAAGAATATTTTGCGGTCATTAAATCAGTCATGTTAATTTGTATTATGAAATTATGAATATTTCATATACAATGTAGTTGAAAGTTCAGAGATTTGACTGTACAATATGTGGTCTGTTAAAATTGTACATATAGCATATATAGGGATTGTAATTCATTTTTGGCTGATTCTGGCTTTATTGTAATGTAACATGCATTTCATACAACACTGTTACAGTGTTCATTCTAACAAAACATACACAATTATAAACTTTTAATTTCTTCATGCATAAATGAGAACCATACAGTAATCAATTGTATATAGAGATTGTATTTACATTTCAAATTTTGGTTTATATGTTGAATTTCCACTGATATACATGTATTCTGTATGTACTGCTGAATAACATTTTATACCCTCAATATATAAAGTGAAGTGGGGCTATATATAGGATCCTCCAGTCACACTCGGCAAAAAATATTATTTTGCATTGTCAATCAAGGTGTTGTCGTGGGGGTATTCATCACCTTTAGTGATCGCTCTAGATTCACCATATATTGACATATATTGACATTGACAGTGATCTTGTTTAAATTTTTAGCTCAGGGTGAGCTTTTGGGATACTTGATTGTCCGTCGTCCGTCAACAATTTTGATGTTGGCCCTCTTGTTGAAGTTTATTGACATACATGTATTAACATTGTAAAATATTTTTGGCTATATATATGAAGAAAAAATATGAACATTGTATTCAGTCACTGGTTCAATTCAGTAACTAGTGAATCAGGGTTATATCCCAAGCAAATAGACAAAACAATTTTTAATTATTTGTAGAGCATCATCAGAATATGTTTGTACAAGTTAAAATATATAAAAAATACTTTGGAAATATGACAACCTGAATAAAGAAAAACTGAATGATATGAATTTATACCTGATGTGTTGTTCTAGTTCTAACACAATATAATTTTGAATTATTTTGTAATTCAAATTTAGCTGTTATGGAATTAGAGCAGCCTAGTTTTGACACATTCATTTCCATTACTTTGAAACCATGGAAAATTAATTAAACTTTTTCAGGAAGTTATATAACAGGTGGGATGTACATCCTAAAGACAAGAATGGTGAAAATACAATATACCACATTTTTAAACACATGTTTTAGATTGAAAATGAAAGTTATAAGGTTATTCATGAAACAGTCCATTCTCTTCAATTCTTTGTGTATTTTAAAGCTTGTTTATCATTATATAGACACTCTTACTACTATGTATTTGCTATAGGGCTGTGTGTTACACTGATTGAGGGACCAGTTGGTAGAGAATTTCATAAATGTCAGTAGTGTGTTATGAGGTCTTCTTATATTGTCAATCTAAGAACTGTTTACCAGCGTGTATTCCAAATTACACTTAGAACGGATCAGATTAAGTGTAATACCGGTAAATGTTCTGAAATGATTTTAATTTGCTAATGCTAATGTTAGGAACTTATAACTGTTACTGAACGCAGGGATGATTTCATAGTACATGTAATTGCATTTATTCTCCTAATAGTTCCCAAGTGGTAAGGACAGTTCTTATGTTGAAAGTGTACTGTAGAAGCCGTGCTAGATCATTGCCAGCTAACAGATAGGGGCTTGTATGCTGTTTGCCATCCTTCAGCACTAGTGGTTAGATCAAAGTGATGACATTTTAATCTTGTTAGAAGAAATATACTCAGTCATTGCCATGAAGACTATTTCTGTATCCAAATTCAAAAAGTCAGAGATCTATCCATCATTTGAATAGTTCACAATAAAAAAAATATGATAAACACTTTATAGCTGTCTAATATGGACTTTTACTGGCCTTATATTTAAAGGCATATTTTTGTGGTAAATTGTTACACTGTATTGACTTGTAACAATATGAGAGTTATTATACCCCCCACAAACGTAGTTTGGGGGGGTATATAGGAGTCACCATGTCGGTCGGTTGGTCGGTCAGTCCGTCCAACTGTAGTTTTTTTGTCCACGCTATTTCTCAATAACTACTGGATGGATTTCAATCAAACTTCATAGGAAGCTTCACTGGTGAGCATAGATGTGCATATTATGAAATTGTTACGGTTGATTGACTTTCTTTTGAGTTATGGTCCTTTGCTGATTTTCTGGAGTTTTCTTTGTCCACGCTATTTCTCAATAACTACTGGATGGATTTCAGTTAAACTTCATAGGAAGCTTCAATATCAAGCACAGATGTGCATATTATGAAATGGTTACGGTTGACTGATTTTCTTTTGAGTTATGGCCCTTTGCTGATTTTCTGGAGTTTTCTTTGTCCATGCTATTTCTCATTAACTACTGGATGGATTTCAATCAAACTTCATAGGAAGCTTCGCTGCTGAGCATAGATGTGCATATTATGAAATTGTTACGGTTGACTGACTTTTTTTTTAGTTATGGCCCTTTGCTGATTTTCTGGGGTTTTCTTTGTCCACGCTATTTCTCAATAACTACTGGATAGATTTCAAACAAACGTCATAGGAAGCTTCAATATCAAGCACAGATGTGCATAATATGAAATGGTTACGGTGGACTGATTTTCTTTTGAGTTATAGCCCTTTGCTGATTTTCTGGAGTTTTCTTTGTCCACACTATTTCTCAATAACTACTAGATGGATTTCAATCGGTCATAGGAAGCTTCAATATCAAGCACAGATGTGCATATTATGAAATGTTTACGGTTGACTAATTTTCTTTTGAGTTATGGCACTTTGTTGATTTAATTCAATATTGCAGATTTGGTATGATTTGGGCTTCATTAAAATAAGAACAATTTTGATTTGGTATAAAAAAATTATTATTGTGAAATAGTTTTGTGTAATATGTCAATTGAAAACATCAATTCATTGTGACTTACCTCCTATAGCTGGGCACTTGATTGTAAACAAAGGCTGTGTGGGGGTATTCATCTCCTTTAGTGATAGCTCTAGTTCTTATTGAATTTTCATCATGTAATTTATTGTAGTGAATAGATTTACATTTGGAAATACATGTATATGAAATATTTTGATAAATGATTTTATTTATGAGTTCAATTTTTCTTGTGTATAGCTTTACCACATTATATGTTCATATATTATTTGTGAATATCAACTTTTTAGCATATGGGGAAACATGTTGAAATCATCATATCCATCAGTGTTTAGGATCACACATTTATTTAACTTCATTGATATGTACATACAAGCTATCATACAAGTAATATATAAACTGATAAAGACATGTAAATATGATAACAAACTGCAGGTGGGTCAACAAGTCAGCATTGAGATTACTATCATGTTACATCAAATGTATACTTAAACACCATCACACAAATTTAGGAGGCTTCCGTGGTCAAATGGGGATTGTCACTGACTTTCTATCACTTAGCCTCAATGCAGTTAGCTTGAGCCCTGCTTTGGTCACTTGGATTTTTTTTTGTCAGGAAGACTTTCAGTTGGCTAACTGTAGGTTGGTGTTTCTGCATGTGTAACTCTGTGCACTATGAGTCTTCCTCCACCTGTAGGTAACTGGACGTCACTTTATTATTGAAAAAACTGTCACAGTAACAGTAAACTCTGAAATAACAACACATTAAAAAGCATTTATTACTTGTCTCACATGAAATTTAAAAAAAGCATTTTGCATTTATTTCCATAGTATTACTTTATCTCAAAAATATTCCCTTAGATATACTTATATGTTTAACCACCTACAACTTATTGTGAATGTATACAATTATTTTTGAATGTACAAGTAGTTCTTTCCTATAGATGTGTTTTGAAAATTGTGTTATTTTTAAAAGGAAAAAAATTAGATACAATCATTGCATGTCCAAACTAAAGGCTTGATTTCCAAATCGTATTAAGTGTGTGTATGTGAGAGAGAGATTGGGGGGAGGGGAGAGGGGAGAGAGAGAGAGAACTATTGAAAAAGGTGATGTTAACTTTTCACATCATGGGAAATTTATTCATATTCTTCCTTATGTACACGTATTAGATGTGAAAGAAAACTTCTCCGCAAAATATAAACCTGTGTAAATTTGTCATGTTTTTGCTGTGATATACTTTGAAATAAATGTTTTTAATTATGTTTGGGGAATATTTCGATGATGTAAAAAATAAAAGGAATTACTAAAAGACCTGCATCTTGTTTTCTATTCAGTACAATATACTACTTACTTTAAAGTGGAGAAGAAGACGAAGTTAAGGTGATCCTATCATCATTAAATTGTGAACATGGTCCATGAAACGATTGTGGAAATTTTATAGTAAATTGTTATATTATTCTTCCATGGATTAATTAAGAATACAATACTAATGTTCTAGTATATACTGTTTAATATGCTCTCTCTACTACTAAAGTAAAGCAGACACACAATGTTTACACTGCTAGCTCCAGTTAGTGAATCCCCTCTCCAGGCCAGGTTTAATAAAACAATGGACAGTGTATCTAGATAAACTGGCATCATATTACATAAATGCAAGCCTTTATAGACTTATATAGCAAAGGAGCCAATAAATCCAAGTCAATATGTGCTTGCATCTGCACTGAGGTCTTTTTAAACATTTGAAGGACCATGATTATAATTAATAATGGTAGGATTAGTCTTTACCATAAGAATAATGGAAGACATTTCTAACAGTACTTAGCTTTATGAAATTGGACATAATATAATGAAGTTACATGAAAAAAAAAAGAATTCATTAAAACCAGGCCTTCATGCACTTCAGCAGTTAGTCCCAATAATTTGATTGTTTTTTTTTTCTAAGAAACTATTGATTTTTCAAAATAACATAAGGGACAATATTTTAGGGTGATGCATTGCGGTTCTATGATCAGACCATTAATTATGAAGTTATTTGTCGAAGGGTAGTAACTGACATGAATGTCTTGTTGCCGATTATTGCCGTTTTCCAGAGGTATAACATTCTACATCTCAATATCCGTAACAGATAAGTCAAAACATGAAACATGTGAATGTTGGAAATTAGAAGACCTTTGAGTTTCTAATGGTACCAAGCTTTTTAAAATTGGACATCCTCTACGGAAGTTACATGAGTTGATTTAAACCGTTCTTTCATGCACTTCTGTAGTTAGTACCAATCACTTGATTGCCTTTTTTACAGTGCAGAAAGCAATTCCTTTTGTTCAGAACAAAAGATGTCTAGTTTTAACAGGAATTTCCAACGCCAATGGAAATACACACATAATATAGGTTAAGGATTCCGGAGATAGGCGGGATAACACGATTGGGGGTACAGGTAAATCGGGTAATTCCGTTATTATTGAAGTATTTATCACATCACCGAGGCCAATCGTATCGTATCAACTTGATCGTTAGATATAGTTAGTTATTTTGAAGAAATGGGCGAGATGTTCTGAATGCATCGAGCCGTTCCGATTGGGAATTCGCGAACGTAACTACTCGGTCACATCCGTTGATGTTCGGTCCGAATGACGGTATTGGTTTGGTTTTTCCCACAAAAGGTTCTCCCGTCTCTCAGTCAAGTTGTAGACAAATAAGCTGTCATTACATCTGCTGCGACGATGGTTCATCAAAATACAGCTTTAGTTTATTGTGGGTATGTAGCATTTACAGATTTTTTGCATTAAACTGAAGAATTACTAATAATATTAGAATTCAAATAAAACTGACCTAGCTTTCGTTTTCGAAAAACACAAAACAAACATTATGTCATTTTTTTCTTTCATAATAAAGAAATGTTAACATTTTTCACATGTTTTCTATTTAATAATTATTAATAATTAATATATCCCATAATAAGAAGGGTATACTGAGATCCAGCTGTTTTAGTAAGGGCAATGTTTTTTCTCAGGATAATCCTGCATTCCTTGGTAATCAGTAGAGATTAGGTAATCTGGCTGATTACTATAAAAAAAAAAAAACCGTTCCAGGTGACTGAGTGGTTCGAGTGACAATTTGTCATCAGGGGTTTCACTTAAATTCGGCAATAGTCAATGATTATAATTTGTATTAACCGGTCATTCAAGAGAACAAGAGAAAGTAACTGTTTAAAAGAGGTGGTTGTTAATTGAAGGTTAAACATAAGACAAAATGCTATTTTTGTAATATTGAAACTGACCATTAAATACCGATTGACTGCTTAATAAAGGTAGCACAGCATATGCACCCTCATTGTTTAATAAAAAGCAGTATTGTTTTTAAGGAAATGAGTCAATTGTTGACATAGCTACTTTTCTGACTGGCACTTTTGAATTTTGTTAAAGAATTGGACAGCAGTCGTCATTGTAAATATGAATATGCATCTTTACACAAAATTTTGGTGTAATGGATAAAAAGCTTCTTAATGCTGAATAATTGTTGAAGGTCCCTAATGCTTTCACATACTGTTAATTTCTTGTCCACTCTTCAACATCTACTAAGTAGGAACTTTTACTTTATGAACTTCTGTTTTATACTTTTGCTGTTAACATCATAATTAACCTGTGATTTGTTAATCAACTTTTTATTAAAATTTGAAGAGAACAGTTACTCCTTAAAAATATTCAATACCCCTAGCATTTAGTCAAAATGTGAAAATTAACATAACAGGCTGCATGAGGCAGTGTCCAAGCAGTTTGTTTGCTCTTTAACTCAAACTTAAACCAAATTTTACTAAAAATGGTTACAATGTGTATTGGCACAACATCAATATCTTGACTAATTTTGATAACAGCCAATAATTTCAAGATGCACCAAAGTTTAGCCCCTTCAATTAATAAAAAAAAAAATTAACATCGTCTTAATAAATTAATGAATAACTTTACTAAAAGCTAACTTCACTGGCCCCAGTGGCCAAGTATTTCGAGTGCCCAACGTGTTACTGGGAGGATGTTGGCTTAATCCCTTCTGGGAACATACCAAAATCTTAATTAAAAAAACAATTGGTATATATATAATTATATATACAGTGTATATATCTCTATATATATACACACACAGTGTTCCCACGGTCAGGGAAAAGTCAGGGAAAATGATTTTTTTTCAAGGTCAGGGAAATTTGAAATTGGTCGGGGAAATTTGGAATTCAGAAAAAGTCAGGGAATTTTACAATCAAGGAATGTCAACCAAACAGCAGGAGGATTATATTAAGGAAATGCTAAGGCAGTTTCTTCCATTTACCTTTATTCAGTCAATTTGAATGGTCAGATTTGCATTAATATTAAATAAGTTATCAATAGCATCCAACTGCCACACCATCATTTCATGTTTGAAAATAAAAAATTATCTAGAAGTAACTTAGTTTTGGAAATCCGTATTTGCCACTGGCTTTGC
This sequence comes from Solen grandis, assembly GCA_021229015.1. Classification (NCBI taxonomy): domain Eukaryota; kingdom Metazoa; phylum Mollusca; class Bivalvia; order Adapedonta; family Solenidae; genus Solen; species Solen grandis. The sequence goes on from CM037784.1 coordinate 39,513,684, forward strand.
GCTTAATTTGGTCAGGGAATTTTGAGTTTGGTCAGGGAAAAGTCAGGGAATTTTGATTTTTTCGATTTTGTGGGAACCCTGATATATATATATATATTATTGTTATATCTTCTATGTGTCTGGCTTTCAGCGCATAAAGGTAGTTCCAGGACTGGTTGGCCAAGTTTCAGGGAATGTGACTGGTGCCATGCCACTTGTCTATAATTTAATATCGCATGCCGTGAGGTAGCATTATATATCTGCCTTGAATAGACTTGTAATATTAGCAATTCACTGAGGTACTATAGATTATGCTGAAATGTTAATGATAAAAATGTGTATTTGCATTAGGGCAGGGTGTTGCTGGCAAAAATGATAACAGGGTTCGACATTAACCTACGACCGAACAACATTGTCTAGTAGTCCACATTTGTGTACCCGTAATTTGTGATATCGTTCTACTTTCGATTTGGCGATATCCCCTACGGGGACGCAGAGGCGCAGACTTATACCTGCTTCCACAGACTATTACAAATTCTCCTTCTTTCCGCGAGCTGTCTTCCACTAGAACAGTCTACCACCATCTACCGTCGCCTGTTTAACTCAAGAACAGTTCAACCAGGCAGTTTGCCAGATTGATCACATTTCCCCTTAGAAAACACAAAGCTCTTTTATTAGTTTTAAAGTAACACCTTCTTGTACTCTTTTACTCTCAAATTTTATTTTGTTCATAATTTTATCATTTTATCCTCACACATTCACTACTAATACTCTTGCAGCTAGACGCGCAAAATGTCTAGGTCCCCAATAGGGGTTTGACATCATAGGAAGATAGATAGAGGCGTGACACCCAATACAAAAAATAGCATGAGCGGCTCATTGATGGGACTAATTGTCTAGTAGAAAGTCGGTCGGCCACAAGTAACTGGTCCGATTGGTCTAGTTAAAAATCGACCAATTACTTATTGTTTGCCCCTTCCATTCGTGCATTTAATTAACAACATGTATTTCTGATGAAAAAAGTCGATTTTGACATGTAATTTCATTTGCTTTAGTTATCCGAGTTTGGAAAACCCAAGTTTATTTTAAGCATTTTGTTATTAAATTAAGTACGGCTATTTGATTGGCTGTTGATGCATTGCAAACGGGCACTTGCTTTGTCGGCATGCTCTAAATGATTGAAAAATGTGTTTGATCGTTGAAATAAAAGCAATGTTTGAATTTGTTGCCTGTGATTACTATCTTTCCTTTGTCTTATGAGTTTGAGTGTTGTTATGGTAGATGAAATAAAAAATTTATATCGAAAAGGAGACAAATTCTGGTTTCCCAAATGTTACACCGCACCATTTTCCGTATTTGTTTATTTGTATATGTTACAATCGAGCAGACTTATGTTTTTCGTTTATATTAAGGAATTCCAGACATTTCACCCCCAAACCATTTCCTCCCCTAGACGTTTCACCGCCAAGCCGTTTCCTCCCAAGTCGTTTCAACCACAATTTTCAAAGATCTAGACGTTTCACCCCCACTTTATATTATACTTGTTAATATGTATATTATTTTTTTTAAAGGTCTTTCATGGCATATAATCACGGACATATATACTAGATGTTATGTATGACACATCCATGATATAATCAAATACCTGTTAAACATGTCAGTTGAAGATGTGTAATTATGTTAATGTAGGTATGATCATTTCTAATCATACTTAAGATTTGTAAGTCTTGAATGAATCAAATATGTTGGAAGTTAGTGTGTGTGTGTGTGGGTGTGTGAAATGAAAATATGATATAAAAAATAACACAAAAAATTGATAAAAAAAATAAATAACACAAATACATATTTACGGATAAACAACTGAATAGTCGAGGAAAACTCTAATTTTCTTACATAGTTAGATATTAACCATGGCTTTATGTTTATTGAAATATAAATTAACAATGTCTTGGTATAACTTATATAACATGTGCAATACATATATGATACTTTTTAATCACCTTTAAACAGAGGTTAAATAGTAAAATTTAGATTTCCTTAAAAATATTTATGTTAATAATATTTATATTTTTATCGTATTTTGCACTTGTCTAGAGATATAAGAGTCTTTTTCCTGACAGCTTAATAATTCGCATATAAAAGTTATGTACAAAATGATGATGAACATCAACCCCACTTTCGTTAGACTTTTGCCTCATCGTTTAACATTGAAACCTCACTATGAATTAATAGTGAATATCTACAAAATGCTGATGAGCGATGTATAATGGTAAAGATGAAAATAACACTGATTGAACTTGGTCTACAACACGTGTGGTTATACCAGAATAAATGTGTCATAAATTTAGGAAATATTAAAAAGATAATTTAATTTTTTTATAAACAAAACTGGTTTTCTAACGTTAATAACTGAAATAGATTAGAAATGTATAATTTGTTTAAGCATGATTTTTTGTTTGGAAAAATACTTACAGAAAATAGATTTTAATAAATTTAGAATAGCCTTAACACAATTTAAAATATATTGCCACAAAAAAAAAAAATAATAATAATTAATAATATCATATCATATCACTAGTATCTTTAGTAAGATTTACTTTTACAAAAGTTCGACTATATCACCATATTGCAAAAAGTATCATGTATTGGCTATAAATGTGTATTGTTACTGAAGTTACTGAATTGGTGTTTTTTCTCAAGTGTGTGTGTGTGTGTGTGTGTTTCTCATCTAATACATGTGCTCACGATCACATTAACCTTTCAAAGTTTATCACCTTTAACACTATCGCCTTTTTTACTCCTCACACCTTAATTATTCAGATCATTAAACCCAATCTTTCATTCTATAAAAAAATTGATTATTTTTAGCTCACATGAGCACAACGTGCTCAAGGTGAGCTTTTCTGATCGCCTTTTGTCCGGCGTCCGTCGTCCGTCGTCCGTGCGTGCGTGCGTGCGTGCGTGCGTGCGTGCGTCCGTCCGTGCGTCCGGCGTCAACAATTGCTTCAAACAACATCTCCTCCTAAACGGCTTGGCCAATTTGAAAAATATTTTGCAGGAATGTTCCTTGGATGAAGCTCTACTAAAGTTGTATAAATGGTTCTGGTCCATCGCATAATTAGGTCACAGGAGCTAAAAATAGATTTTAAAAATGAAAATTTAAAAAATCTTCTTCTCTGAAACCACAAGGCCTAGCCTTTTGATTTTTGGTATGTAGCATGATCTTATGACTCTCTACCAGGATTGTACAAATTATGACCCTGGGGTCAAAATTGGCCCCGCCCCAGGGGTCACTTGATTTCACATAGGCTAATATAGGAAAAACTTGAAAAAATCTTCTTCTCCGAAACCACAAGGCCTAGCCTTTTGATTTTTGGTATGTAGCATCATCTTATGGGCCACTACCAAGATTGTACAAATCATAGCCCTATGGTGATAAATGACCCCGCACCAGGGGTCACTTGTTTTACATAGAGTTATATAGAAAAATCTTAAAAAATCTTCTTCTATGAATCCATAAGGCCTAGAGCTTAGATATTTGGTATGTAGCATCATCTTATGGGCCACTACCAAGATTGTACAAATCATAGCCCTATGGTGATAAATGACCCCGCACCAGGGGTCACTTGTTTTACATAGAGTTATATAGGTAAATCTTAAAAAATCTTCTTCCATGAATGCATAAGGCCTAGAGCTTAGATATTTGGTATGAAGCATCATCTTATGTGCCACTACCAAGATTGTACAAATAATAGCCCTATGGTGATAAATGACCCCGCACCAGGGGTCACTTGTTTTACATATAGTTATATAGGAAAATCTTAAAAAATCTTCTTCTATGAATCCATAAGGCCTAGAGCTTAGATTTTTGGTATGTAGACATCTAATGGTTCATTACAAAGATTAATGACCCCACACCAGGGGTCACTTGTTTTACATAGAGTTAAATAGGAAAATCTTAAAAAATCTTCTTCTATGAATCAATAAGGCCTAGAGCTAAGATTTTTGGTATGTAGTAGCATCTAATGGTTCATTACAAAGATTTTCAAAGTCTTGGCCCTACGGTGATAAATGACCCTGCGCCCAAGTCTTCTCTGAAACCATATGGCCCATTGCTTAGATATTTGGTGTGTAGTATTGTCAGGGGTAAAATGTTTTAGATTAAGTTATATCAGAATCCTTGTCTGTTTAAAAACCTTGACATCAGTTGAAGCAATGGTACTCAGGTGAGCGATTCAGGGCCATCATGGCCCTCTTGTTTAAATAATTTAGGATAATATAAAGTAATTAAATCAAATGCTTAAATAAAGTAACAGGGGGAGGAAACGACCTGTTATATGCTCAAATACAGGACGTTTCACCCCCAAATTGGGGAGGAAACAACTGGGGAGGAAACGACTTGGGGGTGAAACGTCTGACAACCTATATTAAGTATGGACCTATTTAAATTTGGGTTTCGACAAATAAAAGTAGCAAAATTTCTAATATACATAAGGGAAATGAGGAACAAAAAGAGCATGAAAAACAAAAGCTCAAACCCCAATTTTGTGCAAAATGGAAAGATGATTACCCGTGGCTGGGTCAAGACGATTTAAACAGTGTGATGTGCTATACTGTATGCCTTGCAGGAAATTTGAGACTGTGGGTAGATTTATTTAGGGTACCATAACTGACAACTTTAAAATTGATGACATAAAAAGTCACAATGAATCAACATTGCAGATAAGAAATAAACAATCACAATGGTAGCTCTTATAATAAATTAGTTGACCAGCCAGTGCAGAGAGACTGTTTTAATATGGACTGTTTAGGTTAACAATGGACATTGTGTGTTCAACAATGTTGAAAATTAAGCAACATAAGATTTTTAGAACAAATGACATTGTTCATGTACCCATAGAGCTGATATGTTGTCTAAAATGCTCATGGTGTTCTTTAATAAAAGTTGAAACAGTTTAATGAAAGAAAAAAGTTAATTACATATTTTTATCTTTATTTTTTATTCAAAATATTATATGACTGTGTATCCCTCAATATATACATGGTATACAACAGGAGCATAACTATTAAGTGATGTTAAATGTATTGTACTACGTACAGGGTTTATCTCAAAAAAGTTTGGTCCAGTTCAAATTAGGTCAGGTCTAATCATGCAATTCTCTGTGCTACTTGGCTGCTGGTCCAGTGATTGAAAAAGTTAATGTTGAACCCTGCTGATATTGCAATATATTGCCTAAAATCAGAACATACATAAAAAAATGTGGATACTTCTTAAGTTATTTTAAGGTAATTTTCATTTTTGAGATTTTCATGTTTGGTACCAACTCAAAATACTTTGCTTTAACTTTTCAACTGATGTTTTGACTTCAAGTTTTTGTTCATAATTCTTATAGTAACCATTTCCACTTTATCATTATAAATGGCATGTAACATGATGTTTATACTTTATAACCATTGTGCAATAATTATTGTACTCCTGAAGTTGTGAAATTTACTCTAGAATAAAAATATAATTTGCTTTTTGTTGCTATTTATTAGATCTACTTACCCTTCATGTACTGGGCCAAATTTTACAGCAAATGCCTGTAGCATATTGAAACAGATAAAAAAATTCTTGCCTCAGAAATGGAACAATTAATCTTTACTTCAAATGTCTGTAGTGAATTGAAACGGGTAAAAAAAAAAATGTTGTCTCAGAAACTGGCCAATCTTTATAGTGATTCCCTGCAATGGTTCGAGATGGTTGCCTTTTTTGCAGGTTTCAAAGCGAACAAGAGATTTAGCATATTTGTAGTAAATAGAAAGTTGGACAATGTTGAAATTAACCCAAATATTTTTTATTTTTTTTTTTGGTTGTCGCTGTTTTTCAGCACTAAACATATTAATCTTTATTTGTGGGCATAAATGAACTACTGAAGTATATAAAAACATAATGTAAAGGCTATAATGCACCATACAGGACGTCTTCAAATGTTAAATATTTAGGTATATAACATAAATTGAGAATCAATATTAAAATTAAAAAAATCAATTAATTAGTTTATGCTAATGATCTATCAATTGGTAATCCACAGAAATCAGCATAAACATTTAAACAAACTGAAAGTGATTTTATTCAATTTAGAAATTTCATGTAATTTGAATTTTCGATTAAATTTAAAATTGAATTCTACGTTTTTATTGATTTTTTTCTGATTAATTCAGTATATCCTATATTTTCAGAAAATTGAAACTTCAAATAAACAAATTGATGTGCTTATATTACAGAATATCAAATTGCATTTTAAGTTTTTAAAATGAAATACATCAAGTTGGCAATTATTTTTAGGTCACCTGAGCTATTAGGATCACCCTGTGTCCGTCTGCATCTGTCGCCAACAATTTGCTTTAAATGACATTTCCTCTGAAACTCCTGGACAGCATTTGATTAAACTTGGCAAAAGTTGCTAATTAAAATAAACTTGATCCATGTAGAATTCTGGTTGCCATGGCGTCAGAAAGAAAAAAAATATGAAAACTTCAAAAAAAATCATTTCCTTCAAAACTATTGGCCAGATTTCAAAATATTTTAGTACAGAATCTGATGTTCCTTGGGTAACCCTCTACCAAGAGGTTTATGCCCAACTGTCCCACTTTTTGATATTTTGTTTCCCAACTGTCCCACTCAAGATTTTTAGCACCTTGCTGGGTGTGTTTTGATAAGGGATTATAATCTATTTCAAACTACAACACATTAAAATGAATTGAAGTTGTATTATCTGATTTTGTTTCTGATTTTTTTTTGATTTTGTATTTTAAGAGGTAAAATTTCATGTTTTAGTTATATTGTATTATTTCTTTCTAAAATGTGTTTATTAAGGTCCATTAATTAGGGTTACTAAATTAATTGTAATTTATAGTGTAAACATGCATTCCTTTGATCTCTGGCTTTAAAGCTTATGTGAATTGATAAAGATAAAAAATAATTTGAACTTATTAAGATAATTATCACCTCTGCTACTTTTTTCTTTAAATTGTGTTAATTGATTGGTCCAACTAAAGTCCATTTATCCTGTATATATTGCTAAGTGATTGGATTTAAGAAATACAAACAAGTCCTTTGATCTAGCAGTTTACTACTTAAGGTAAACAATTTGATTTGAAGTAATTAACATTTTGGTTATCAATTTATTGTGACTTTCAAACTGTGATATCTCATTAATGAACTGAACTGTATCAGATACAATATATTTACATTCTGATGTAAATGTCTTCATTTGATAGTAAAATTTCACTAAGTAACATCGTCTGAAATTATAAGCTAAAATGGCAAATGCACAAGTGAGTGTGCAGTTTGTCAAGAACCAACGTGGTGGTGATAGTCTGGTTTACAATGGATTCAGATACCAGGTCAAAAACCGAAAACCAACAAGGGTGTACTGGGTCTGTCATGTCCGAACCTGTTCTGCTAAAATCACAACAGCTGACAACATTCCAGTTTCTGTGACCAATACCCATAATCATGCAGCCGAACACATGGAACTGAAGCGCCATGAAATAAATCAACTCATGCGAAAGAGGGCACGCGAAGAAACCACGCCGATTCCGTCAATATATGAAGAAGTCATATCCAGTCTGAGAGACAGAGAATGGGACGAAGATGCAGAACAAGTCTGCAAAGGATTACCAACCTTCCCCTCCACCAAGTCATCTCTATACAGGGAAAGAGGTGCATTGAGACCGGGGATACCAAAGTCCAGGAGTGACATAGATTTGGATGGAAAATGGACTGAAACGCACACTGGTGAGCAGTTCCTACTGGTTGATGAGGCAGAGAATGACAACAGGATGCTGATTTTTGCTACAAGAACAAATCTCCAGCATCTGGCACAGAACCCAACCATATATGGAGACGGAACATTTTATGTGTGCCCAGACATATTCAGCCAGGTCTACACACTCCATGGATATATTGATGGACACATGTATCCGTTAGTGTTTGCCCTTCTGCCTGGAAAAAGTGAAAGGATTTACTGCAGACTTTTTCAACATCTTCAACAGAAATGCAGGGAAATAGGAATGGAACTGGGACCAGACACACTCCTGATAGACTTTGAGGCAGCAACCAAGCAGGCAGCTCGCAGAGTGTTTCCAAATGTGAATGTGAAAGGGTGTTTTTTTCATTACACACAGTGTGTTTGGCGGAAGATACAGAAGCTTGGCTTAGTTGGACTGTATTCTGAGAATGAGGACTTTAAGAAACTAGGAAGAAGAGCTGCAGTTCTGCCTCTAGTCCCCATACAACATGTTGAAGATGTGTGGTTTGTCGCACTGACGGATGCTGAAAATGCAGAGATTCCAGTGGATGTTTCAAGGTTCACAGACTATGTCACTGAACATTGGGTTGAGGGAGACAAGGACAACTGGAACCATTTCGAGACAGAAGGACCAAGAACAACAAACAACTTGGAAGGCTGGCACAACAAACTAAAGAAAAGTATGAGACAGTCACATCCGAACATTTACAAGTTCTTGGAAACAATACAAAGGATTGAAGCTGCCAATGCTATCAAAATTCTTCAGCACAGTGCCGGAGGAGTGAGAGAAAAGAAGAGGAGGAAATACCGACAACTTGAACAGAGACTGTCTGCCCTGAAACACAAGTACATGGCTGAAGAAATCACTGTGATGGAGTATGCCAATTGTGCATCGCATTTGATTCGGTTTGACGAGTAACTCTGTATAGAACAGATCAGTAGGGTGGAATGTCACAGTTGTTTAAATGAAATGCTTGTTTTCAAATTAAAAACAAAATACAATAAATTGTACCACATCCGAATATAGCCCTGTCTTTATTTGATTTGTATAAGAAAAAAAAAATACTTATTATAAATAATTTTGCTAATAGCATATAACTTATTATAAATACTAATGCAATATATTACTAACCATAAATACTATTGCAAATTGCTCTTAATAATATAAGACAATAAGACAAATAATTGCACTGAAATATTCCATCCATTTAGGTAAAGACTTTAGTCACTCATCCATGACAGTCTATTGTTATCCAATTAAGCATGATTCCCAACTGTCCCACCTTGATTTTTACTGTTTTATATAAAAGTGGGACAGTTGGGAAGACACCTACCAAGATTGCTAAAATTATTCTGATCCATAAAAAAAATGGCCTAGGGGTGGGGCTAATTTGCCTTATATGTTAATAGTGAAAACTTTAAACGACATCTCCTGAAACCACTGGACAGAATTTGGTTAAATTTGGCAGGGATGATATTTGGGTAAACCTTCACAAAACCTTCACAAAGGTTGCTAAAATAAACTAGATCCATGTAGAACTCTGGTTGCAATGGCAATGGAAAAAAATGAATTATGAAAGCTTAAAAATCATCTCCTTCAAAACTACTGGCCAGATTTCAAAATGTTTTAATACATTACAGGCATTCACTGTAAATATTGGCCTGTTTCTGAAGGAACCCTTTTTTTTACACATTTCACTATGTAACAGGCATTCACTGTAAAGATTGGCCCGTTTCTGAAGCAACTATTTTTTTATGCTTTTGAATCACTATGTTAGGTAAAGATTGGCCTGTTTCTGAGGCAACAAATTTTTTACCCGTTTCACTCTGTTACAGGTGCGCAAAGGTTAATACAAATGTACTTGAAAATTACTCAGCTACTAAAACACATTATATTGTGAAATTTGAAATCACATTGCAATATATTGGCTGACAAATGGTTTTGCAATACTAGTATATTGCAGTATTGCGATATATTGCCCACCCCTAATTTGCATGTTGCATAATGCTGTCCTAATTTCACAATCTCGGCTTCATCAAAGGACTGAAATTTTATGATATGTTCGACATCATCAATCTATTTGATTATGCGCAAAATATAGATTTTATACATGATATGTATATGTCAACTCATTTGAAAAGTATTTCAAGTGTTTGTTTAAGAATAGATGTTTGCTATATAAAGTATGGATAATAGAAACTCAGGCTATAGCAAGCAGGAAATCATGGTTCCATCTAGATTACTTTAAGCTGAGTTTACTGTAGTTGAAGTTGACAGAGTTAAGGACCTTTGTTTTTGAAAAATATGGAATTTTATGCTTGTGACTCATGTAACTCTGAAAGTGTATGTACAACAGACTTGAAACTTCATGGATGTTATTCAGGACATGAACTTGTGCACCTGGGTATTTTTATCAAACCTTTGTTTAAGTTGACAAGTTATGGGCTTTTTTTTTTTTTTTCCGAAAAATATATAATTTTATGCTTGTGACGCACGTAACACTGAAAGTATTTGTACTACAGACTTGAAACTTCATAGATATATTAATCAAGACATGAATTTGTGCACCTGGGTATTTTTGTTCCCTACCAAAAAGTGAGGCATAAAGATTTGCCTTTGTCCATCCCAAAACTGTGACACAGGTAACTGTATTTATGCTACAGACTTAAAACTTCATGGATATATTACTCAGGACATGACTGTTGGCTTTTGTTTTAGAAAATGTGATGGCTGGGGGCATCTGAGTCCTCTGGTCACATTTCTAGTTTGTTTGTGCGTCCGTTCATCACTTTTGTCAACTTTGTGTTGAAGCTGTGTTTTTACTGAGATGGAAATTTACATCTTCACTAAAATTGGAATAGTCTTGTACCTCATGATATGAAGTATTTAATATTTATGCAATTTTATTGATGTGACCTATATTTCACATTTGGATGACCATTGATTGTTATGTTTCAAGGTTATGATCTAAATGTATTTAAGTTTTTTTTATCCCCCCCCCCCCCCCCCAAGAAGAGGAGGCATATTGTTTTGCAAAAGTTGATCGGATTTTGGGGTCACTTGGTCAAAGGTCAAGGTCACAGTGACCTCAAATGTGAAAATTGTTTCCCATCAATAACTAAAGAACACTTGGGCCCACATTCCTCAAACTTCATAGGTTGATTGGTCATGACTACTGGATGACCCATATTAATTTTGGTGTCACTTGATCAAAGGTCAAGGTCACAGAGAAAAGAGAGAAAATATTTAGTTCTGACCCAACACATGCTAATGATGCTTCAGAGACACATTTCCTTGTTGACTTCAAGGTCAAGGTAACACTCAAAGGTATTTTTTCTATTTTGTGTCTACTCCTACTGTCAAATTGATGTAATGGGAGATAAGTTGTTTTTGTGTGAAACCTATTAAGTTACAACCAGTTTTCAGCTCACCTGAGCACAATGTGCTCATGGTGAGCTGATGTGACCGCCTTTTGTTTGTCGTCCATCTACACGTGCATGTGTCCGGCGTCAACAATTTTCTTTAAACAACATCCAGTTTTGATGAAACTTAACAGGATTGTTCCTTAGGTGGAGCTCTACCAAATTTGTTCAAATGGTTCTCGTCCATTGCATAGCTGGGTCACAGGAGCTAAAAATAGATTTTTAAAGAGAAATCTTTAAAAATCTTCTCCTAAACCACAGGACCTAGAGCTTACATATTTGGTGTGTGGAAATCTCATTGAAATCAGATTCAGTATGCTAACTGGATCTGACCACATCATATAGAGGGTCGTCTAAGATTGACCTTTGTATAAGCCAATCAAATTGGCAGCTACAGAATCATTCGGTTAAACCAGAGGAAGTAACTGCAATCATCTTACAATAGTGTAGAAAGATGTGTAAGCAGCCAGGTAGCTCATTCGGTAGAGTATTCACTCTGTAAGCAAAAGGCCCCGGGTTCGAGTCCCGGTCAAGCTGCACACCTTGAACTGTGACAAACATTTTACTGAAGTCAGCTAGAAACCCATTATTTTTTT
>CM037784.1:39525577-39575577 GCA_021229015.1 Solen grandis
GTTTTGAATTGCTGTTTTTCGTCAAAAAAAAAAAGTTAATGATGAAAAAAAGTCTTGCCGACCTTTACATACCCTATTGTTTCTTAGTAAGTGGAAATAACTAACTTTAATTTTTCTTAAAAAACAATAATCAAAGAACACAGAAGTAGAGGAAATATAAATGTGGATTTACAAAATTCATTGTAAATGCATTTGCACTTTAGAGGCTCCGTATCATTGAATGTGGGAACCATAATCTTTGATCAAATGATTGAAGCCACTTCTTCTTGAAATGCGGCATGCGATGTCCGAATTATACGAGCGTTGATTGATTCGGGAGGTTGAAGGTACGATCCCCACACTCATGACATTACAATGTCTTCTAAAATAGTATACCTACCTTGCTAGGCGATCACCACAATTGTCATTCCAGGTCGCCTTGGCTCAGTGTCAGGATAATGCGAGAGACTCTTATTATACTTCTAATGTTGACAAAGGCCACCTGTTACTGGAGCAATATCAGTGAGACGTTTAATCCATGAAAATATTGAGAGATAATCAGGAAAGGTAGACCGAAGATAATGTGTACGAGTAGCCCCCCTTGCAATATTTAAGTGATAAATTGGTAAAAATAAAAGCTATAGTGATAACGTTGATAATTGATGGCACTTACCATGTTGTTATCATAATTATTTATTATAATTATAATTATTATTAGTATTATGTCGTGATTTAAACAAATTGATCTTATTAATCATGTCATACATAATTATAAGCAGTATTTACTTGTTTGTTATTAATGCATTTACTCTAACCGCGATAGTATTTCTGTCATCTGTATAGCAACGTCCAGCTAATGGCAGGCCTAGGAAGACCCTTGAGTGTACAGAAGCACCGACTCCCCGCAGGCCAGCTGGAAGGCTTCCTCACATGAACAATCCGAATGACTATACCGGGACTCTAACCAAAGACTTAATAACCTTACAGAGATCTTCAACACTGATACAGGAAAAGAGGAAGCCAAAGGAAGCTCTCGTTAAGTTACGTGTACGATAATATGACTGCGAGATAACGTCAGATGTGTAGGATTGCTCATATCAATTATAAATAAACTGATTTTTGTTGATTTATCCAAATATGTATGTCTTTCATTAGATCGCAGATCTCTTTTAGGAGTGATACTGTAAAGTGAATAAGTGTATGTCTATTAAGCGTCTGCAATATGTTAATTTCTGAGTGAGATCTCGTTCAAATCTCGTTCATCCGTTTCTTTCGTCACGGAAAAAAACAACAACTACGAAATCTTGGACAGTTTCATAATCTTTTTACTAGGTTCTTGCACTAATCCACTGCAGTGAGAGACAAAATGATAGTACATAGAAGAATAACAATCACTCGACCTGGTACAATAATGTTTAGATCTACAGTGATACCTTTTAAATTATATAATATAATAAAACAGATATGGCGGAGGAAAATAATAAATAAAAACACCATAAGTATCATCATTATTATTAATATACATTTATCATTATTTTTTGTATCGATAACAATTTTATTCGTTTTTATATAATGTTTTTCTGTGGCTTATACGGAAACATCAGTGAATTAAAAATGGTAAGTTCAGACTGAATATTACCATTTTTATAATTTCACTGTTTTGTAATGGGACTACTAAAATACTTTATCGTATTTTTTTCAAGTCTTTTCAAGATTGATTTCTTTATTGAAATAAAACTTCTTCAAGAAATACCTGAAAGAAATGTTGATTACACGCTTTCTTTGTGTTCATTTATTGGACTGTCTTAAGATCGAATAACAATTCATGCGACTTGGGGAATTTGGGGCTCCTCACAGGGTAAAAATTATGATGTACTTAGTATCAACGCGTGAAGCGTCGCAGAAAGGCACTAAGCAAAAAAAAGAAAGTTTCAGTAGAATATCATTTTTAGACGGCGATAGCCGTCTTATGCTGAAAACCGAAATCAGGCCTTGCTAATTTGCATATTTTCCACAACAATTTTAACTGTACCTCTCCGCGCTTAGTGCGGATCCATGCAATGCGATTCTGCACTATTGAATACGAGTGGAATATGTTACACAGACGTTTAAATCATAACCGTAACCGCTTTTAGTGTGTCACTGTTTGTTAACATGTTTTCTTTTGCCATTATTTTGCACTGGAAGCATCGATTTTAAGCGTGAAAAAAATATACGTGACATTTCTTAACGAGAACAGCAACCCATCTTACGTACATGAAGATCTACTCCTGTAAAAAGAAAAAGTAGTGCTCCGTATGTATGCAGTTGACCTAAAGTAGTCCACACAATATTTTGCATGATGTCGAGTTAGGTTCCTCCCAGGGCATTTCTTAACTTTGAAATAGATAGGCAAACATTCTAGTATCTTAAATAATGAAATACCTGGTCAATTTCTATATATACAAACAACAGATAGAATTCGCTAGTACTAGAGAAAGAGAATGACCTACTTAGGTATGCAGCTCTTTATGAATGGAAGGTTCATGACCTTTACTCCGGATTATTATGTTACAAACAGAACCTCTGTAGCAACAGCGGGTGGAGTTTTTGTCGTCATGTGACTGCTTCAATAACTTCAGAAACGCTGGGTTTAGAATGTTAATCCCGTCGCCGTCTCCCAGCGCATTGTGCGCTTTGATTAATTCATCTCGTGAGGAGGAAAATCAAATTTTCACTCGTGGCTGCGTCACTCGTGAAACTACTGATTTCCTTCTCACCCGCTGAATTAAAAATGATATTCTACTGAAACCAACAATTATCCTCAATATCATACATATCATCAATCATACATACTATAGCAGCCTAAAATAGCATTCTTAATCTTAGTTTAACATCTCCAAAAAAAGTTAAATTAAGGTATAAATATATATATATATATATTGTGGAAAGACACTCGTGTGTCCATGTGTTTCCGTCTTTTTTATTAATACTTGTAAGGTTCTGGAGGGACGGACATTTTGATTAGGACTGCCATTGGTGCATAGTAAAATATCACGACTGTAAGGAGGCTTGACCGGGTTCACCAGGTGGCACACCATACGACTGTTGGGTCACTCCAGCCAGTGGTGCCCCGAATGAAGTTCTATTGGCCATGTTCTGTCCAAATACAGGCTGGTTTTCTGGAACCGGATATGACGTGCCGTTTGCCACCGGTTGTGTCTGATAAACCTGATTTGTGGTAATTGGTGGCGCTGTAGGGGTTACTCTAGGGGGCGCTGCAAGCGGCGCACTAGGTGGCGCTGCAAGCGGCGCTCTAGGCGGCGCTGTCGGAACGTGTGAACCTAAAAAGTAAAAAATATAAAAAAAATATATGTAATGTTTACACTGAATATGCATTTAAGGTTCTTGGACTATATTGGATGGAATTACGATCACACACACACACACACACACACACACATTCACACACACATTCTTTTTAATGTGCTTATCATTTACCCAAAACTTGCCTTAACAGTCTATATATCATACAGAAACATGACTGAGAAGAAGGAACACATGTGATATATCTAAGACTTTTTATTTTATTTATCTTCTGCTCAAAATGTCTTTGTTTTTGACACTTTTTATTAACATACTGAGTCTTAAAAAAACGTACTTCTGTACTGTATTGTAAGCAAAATATGTGACTTCAAAACTTGCTGCATTCTATGGTTGAATAAATACGATAATAATCAATAAGTGAATCAAGGCCTTAAAATACTTAGGAGAACATAGGATAAATCAATTGGATGTAATGCACAGATATACGGAGAGAGAGAGAGAGAGAGAGTCTTGCCAGCACCTTTAAGTGAGGACAATGTTCTTTGTTTATGTTACATACCCTAACCCTAACACTAAACCTGAAGCCTAACCTCGACCCCTACCTTAACCCCCTTACCCTTACCTAATCCCTACTTCTACAAAATAAATCGAGGTCAAACCATTCGGGGATGTCCTCAGTGGTGATTTCGCATGCATGTGAGTACAAAATTAACCTGTCTGTACAAGAGTACACACACACACACACACACACTATATGTATGCAACAGATCGATATATATATATACAGATAGACAGATGTACAGACATACATGTAAATATATGCAGACCGACATCAAACAGACAGACAAACACACATACTACCTTCGCCCACAACGGTCACATTTGGACGCTGCACCTGTGCCTCAACTCGCTCCTGAGCTGCGGCATGCACCTTCTTCCTTTTCTTGTAGATGGAGTATGCGATTATTCCTCCGACTATAATCATTATGAAGACCACTCCGAAAACGACCCCGAGAATTATATTGACATGCCTAACCAGAAAAAAAATTACACATTAAACATGATTCAATAATGAAAAACAAGAAATAGCTTAAAAAAGATACTTGGATATGATACGTTGAACTAATATTGTCAACGGGTGTGGAAAATTATGTAATATCTTCGCTTACAATAGCCAAAGCACATTTGAAAGAATAACTTTTATTGAAAATATGGTATCAAATGTGTGTAGGGACCAAACTTATTTTAAGATCAAAATTAATCTATCAATTGTCAGTAGCCTAAAAGTCGGGACATCCCAGTATGATCTCGGGGGCCCAAAAAATAAGGAAAGGTATATTGATAGATAAAGGCGCCATTGTAAAATAAATACAGTTTTTTCACGTAAGTCTTATGCAGAAGTAAAATATTGTGAAATAGTTAGTCACTGGCTGAACGTAGATCGTATTTAATTCCGGTGCCGTTACACAGCAAACAGTCTTTTGATTCTGCAGACTGGTTTCATTTGTGAAATTTAAATAAACCAGTCCGAACCATTAGCCAATGAAAACACTGCCTTTAAGCAGGTGCGCTTAGAAATGACTTTAACATTCATACTAAACAGTTAAATTAACAGATGAACGGAACAAGTACATAAGACAATAAAGATATGTAAGGCAGATAAAGCAGAAAATTATTTTTTTTAAATTCAGACAATGATGATTTGAATTTGTTTTGGGAATATGACCCTTGCATAAAAACGAAATCGGAATGTTTATAGGGAGTTGCTTGCAACACTGTTCTATGTTAGCATACATTTCTGCATCACACAACGTTTCGGTGCTACATTTAGACATCGATGTCCCCTTATTTTACTACGCGGAGAAAAAGTTCCAAATTTTGTTTTCTGTCTTATCACTAAATGGTGATAATTTTCATTTTTATTTCAGTACGACTGCGTTAGTCGATGCTGGAGATAACGTGTTTAATAAACTGTAATGAAACAATGAAATAAAAAAAAAATCGCACATCATTCGGAGATATTTTGAACCATAACTGGCTGGAATTTCCAGCGATATATAGATATAATTCAACTGATTGATACAGTTGGCCCAGTGGTGCAGTGGATAAAATAATTATGCTGTTCGCGAAACTAACGGCTTTGTGGGTTCGAGTTTCAGCGGGACAACAACTCTTTTACAACATTCTTCTTATTACTTTTGAAATACAAGATATATGTATTTTGTTATATTGAATATCATTAATTTCCTTTTTTAGGAAAATTTTAACTGCTCAATATATTTTTAAAACTTTCCATGATTATAGAGGATCATAAAAGAAACATTTTTATGGAGAAAAAAAAACATTGGCGGTCACCGTCCTACTTTTTTAGTTATCTGCCCCTAAATGTGATATTTTAGCACTTTTATGCCATTTATGCCACAACTGATTCGTGAAAGTAACGTATATGTATTTAGCTGGGGGATCGATATATTTAATGGATTAAGAGATTAGAAAAAATTGAATTTATTATTTGTTATTGTTATTTATTTTGCTAGTGACAAAAAAGTCTACTCATAGAAACGGTAGAAAAATAAAAAAAACTATTTTGTTCAGTTATTTACACCTGATTCGTTCTTGTTAGTTTTATTTTATAGTCAATGCATTTTTGTTTAATAAATGCTTATAACAAAACGTTTTACTTGGTCCATTATCCAGATATTCAGATTCAATAATATAATGTTTTTTTTTATTATTCGTGTGTGTGTTTGCATGCCTGGATTGAAAGAAAATGGCGAGAGAGAGAGAGAGAGAGAGAGAGATGGGTGTTAATTGATGGGCTTACAAACAGATATTCAGACAAAAGGAGATAGATAGCTAGAAAGATAGATGGATGAACGAACGGACAGATACTAACAGTGGCGTTTCCTCGTCACTACAGCAGACATCACTTTCATTACTGCCACAACAGCCTTGTTCACAGTACGTTGTCCCAGTAACGCCTGTACCGACCTCGCTCCAGTTACAGGTATCACACAACACACTGCCTGGATAAGAGTATTCAATCAATCAATCAATCAATCAATCAATCAATCAATCAGTCAGTCAGTCAGTCAGTCAGTCAGTCAGTCAGTCTGTCTGTCTGTCTGTCTGTCTGTCTGTCTGTCTGTCTGTCTGTTAATCAATCAGTCAGTCAGTCAGTCAGTCAGTCTGTCAGTCAGTCTGTCTGTCTGTCTGTCTGTCTGTCTGTCTGTTAATCAATCAGTCAGTCAGTCAATCAGTCAGTCAGTCAGGCAGTCAGTCAGTCTGTCTGTCTGTCTGTCTGTCTGTCTGTTAATCAATTAACCAGTCAACCTACCTACCTACCTTAATACATACCTTCCTATCGTAAAAAATAGAGATTAGATTTTGATATCTATTTTTTTTCTGTTTTAGTATTAGTATAGTTGTGTACATCGATGACGATTACTCTATGGAACGCCGAAACGGTCGTCTGTTGAGAACATCCGAAATGCCGGGTCAAGTAGAGTTGTGTTGAGTCAGAGATGCAATGTGTTGGGCGATAAATCCATTGTCACCAGTTATTGAAGCGTTGTGTTAAGTCTGGTAACATTTTCTTCCGTCAAGGCAATGTGTTGTTAGGTGCTATTATTGTTATGTTTAGTCCTTAAACTAAACAGGCAAGTGGAAATAAAATTATGCTAAGTCACAACAATATAATGCTGGGCATTACAGATATTTTCAGTTATAATACTATTCTGCTCGTTGTTTTATGCATTATGTTAAGTCATGAAAATAAACTGCTGTGTGATTCCACCATTATGTTCAGCTGATGTTGTATATAAGTGAATGATACTTTCATTGTATTCAGTTTGAATAACATGGTGTTTGGTGATATAGTCATAATGCTTAGTCGTGAAAAAGAACTGTCAACTGGTGACATCATTAAGTTCAATTAAAATAATGTTGGTTTTAGTGGTACTGTAATTATTTTGTTAAGATAAAGTAATATGTTGATGTGTAAAGAAGACATTATGTTCAGTCGTGAACACGTACTGTCTGATACTGTCATTATGTTCAGTTCAATGGTAATCTGCTCGGTACAAAGGCCGTTATGCTGTTTTCTGATACATGTAATATGCTGTTCGGTGCTTAGATCATTATCCTCAGTTAAGATAGCATTATACTAGGTATAATGTCATTATTTTCAGTTGATTCAGTGTAGCTGTCATGTTGTGCAGTAAGGAAAAGAGTTGTCAATATGTTTTGTTAAAATAATAATATATTCGTGGTGTTGAAATCAGGTAACTATCCCTTGTGAGTTTTCTTGGCATTTGATTATAAAATTCGTGCAAAAAATGGAATCATTTTATGCTTTATTAATTTTCTTAGACATAATTCTTCTATCTTGAAATATTTTAATGAATTAAAGTAAGGATATAAAACAGGTGGATTTGTTATTGATATGTTGTGATATATGTATAACATTTAGTTTACGGCAGTTGCACAGAGAGTTACGTAAAAATCAACCTATTTCGTCATGTCACAGCATCAGGAATTCATGTGCATTTTGGCTTTTGTATTATCAAAGCATTGTTCCTGCAAGAAAAAGTGTAGTTTTTTTTCCATTCAATAATCAAGCGCATTTGTATTTAATATTACAGTAAATGTAATAACTTATCTATTTAATTTCCATAAAGCATAATTTAGTAAGAATCACCAATCATGTATCACTTTGTCATATGGGATATATTTGACTCGTAATGTATAAATGTTATTTTCGAGTGATATATTTTATAAAGAATTATTAAGTAGGGGTTAATTGTACGTAAACATTTTTTTTTTCTATTTATGTTTGCATTTCTCTAATTAAATATCTTAGAGGGGGCGCAGTTTGGGCCACTCGAGGATACATCCTGTCAGGCGTCAGATATTTTTGCATCTTAAATTCAATATGAACAATAGGGGCTAAAATTAAATGGTCCTTTACGATGTCAACATAAAAGTTCGAGTAATGTTGACCTTTTAGATTTATCTAGCACCTTGATTACAAGAAATAACCCATAAAATCGCTTACCGTGCAGTAGTTACAATATTAGAATTAACAACTGGACATTGGAAAGCGTCTGTGCCTGCAAAAGGTGTCTGAGCATGCGTACCGGAAGGCGAAATAAATATTGATTTTTCGTGTTGCGGGCGAGATTTCGCAGCGAAATGCGAAATATTGGATTCTCGCCTGGCGGGTTGGCGATGCGCCAAGCGAAAAGTCAAAAAGACGAAATATTGATTTTTCGTGTGGCGGGGCGAGATTTCCCAAAAAATCTCGGGGCGAAATGACGAAAATACGAAAAGTCGAAATTTCGGGGCGAGATTTCGGGACGAAAAGTCGAAATTTTATGTTTCGCGTGGCGGGGCGAGATTTCGTGGTTTCGCTGCGAAATCTCGGCCCGAAACTTCGACTTTTCGTGTTTTCGACTCATCGCCCCGCAATCTCGCCCCGAAATTTGACATTTCGCTGCGAAATCTCGCCCCGAAATCCGCCACACGAAATGGCAGAATCAGCCACCATATCAACTGGACTAAACATAATTTGTAACCACTTGCCAACTCAGTGTAAGGACTGAACATAACAATTAGTGCACCTACCAACACATTGCATCGGCAAAAGAAAATACTTCGAGCACTTACACGTCAGTAACTGAACACATTGGCTTACTACCCAACACATTGTATCTCGGACTTAATAGAAAACTAAATGACCATCAATATCAGTCGTTCTCAACATAAGACAGTTCTTGCGTTCCATATGACTCACTGATAAGACTAGGATGTTACTGATACCGTCAAAACTCAGTGAAGTTCGACTATGATGACGTCATTTTTCAACCGTTGTTCGACCTCAAATAGTCTGGAGTTCCTTCCCCTGACACTACGTTATCGGTAAAGTAAAGTTCGGGAACCAGACCAGACCTCAAACTCCACACAGTGACCCCCCTTGTACGCTCACTTAGCAAAAGAATGAAGGGGAGATAACTGCGTGGAGATTAGTTCGACCTACGCATTTCTCTGGTCTGTGTGGATTCAATATGGCGGATGATGGCTTAAAAGTTTACTTGATTTGTTAAAATAAACATTTTCGTGTGTTACTGATGAGTTGCTTAAATGGTTTTCGATAATTTGTGGTATATAAATATATCTTCAAAAGGGATTGAACGTCGTACTCGAACAAAAATGTACCCAAATAATTGGTCAATTCGAGTAAAGGTACACTTCAATTTAGAGGAAATAATAGTTAAATACTTTTTATTCTAGGGATAAATCGCCGACCGAACACAATTTGCACAGCCAGAGGTATATTTTTTCTCATTTGAAAGAAGAAAAATCTCTGTTTTTCCTTATCACTAAACAAATATATCTAAAATAAAGGTGTGTGTGGGGGGGGGGGGACACTGCGGACGACAGCTCATCTTTCTCAGCGTTTTAGGCTTATTTATATGTGACTAATCTATAGTTAGTGCTCAAACAAGGCCAAGATACGAGGACACCTTTATCATTATCATACACCACAAAATGAGTCAAATTGTGCCAACCATACTACTTTTACTATGATGAATGTATTTCTCACCAATGTCCTGGGTTCAACACGGGCCGGTACGTTGGTCATCCGTCCGAACATAAGGAGTTTCGGGCACTGCGATTTGACCACCTATACCGACAACCGTGACACAGATATTTACATAAATTATGAGAACTTCGCAACTACTTTGTCTGATATATGAGGGGTTTTCTGTCTGTTCATTTCCGTTTTTAAATGACGTTTCACAATGCTCATTACAATTGTCCATCTAGTGGGCCGAGCTATCAATCCGGGGCCAGATTTTCAACCTAAAGTATACGAGTAATATCTTTAATATACAAGGTAGAGATTGAAAGACCATCAGCCCGTTTATGTGTTGGCTGGGATTTCTATCAGATGTGCAACCAAAGATGTACAAGTAATATTTGAAGTACATCTTTATATTTATGTTAGAAAAAGAAGGACTGTCTGTCCGTGTACAAGTGGGCTGGGCTGAGATTTCCACCCGGGTTAGATATACGAGTAATATCCCATGCATATACAATCTGTAAATAGAATGATGTTTAAACCGAGATGTTTATTTATATTTTTGTTAGTTTAATGAATTATTAGTACTCTTAACATATAATATACTCGTACATACCTATTGAATAAACCAATACAAATGTGAGCCACATTTCAAATCTTCAAAGATCTGATATTCCTCCTGTTTAAGTAAAGCTTTCTGTATCAGTAGATCGATATAGAACTTGACTTTTAAGTTAGTTTCACAGATGCAGGCGTCGAATCATTTTACAAGGCAGCACATTGCTATTCATTTTTTTTCCTTTTTTAAGAGGACACAAACATCTTAACTATTACGCATTCATACAGATAAAGATATTGGCAAATCATTGTTCCTCGTGACTACCCATTCCACTCAGACTGTCAGTTCAAAATCATGATTCCAATTTGAGGTCAAACGCATGTACATACATATAGCTACAACACAAACTATCCCCCTATATCGGTAATATACTGAAACAGGTACAATAGAACTACGTATCGCGTTACCTTATAATGGTCGACACTGTTATAGTGACGACATTGGTAATCCATTGTGTCGGAAATTAGGACATGTTTAATGATTATGATAGTGTTTCAAAACTAACGTAATGGAATAACATCGTCGGATAGCCCGTGACTGCTGATTACGCTAATCTCTATACAGAACCCGTAAATGAATGGAGAGTAATAGAAGAACCTGTCGATGCCAAGGAAAGGCCTGTCCCTGGTGTGGTTATTTGTGGTTATTGCATTTATGACATCTGCGCAGGAAGGCTATCAAGGAAATTATCTTTACGCACCAACCATATATAATTAGCGGGTTAATTCAATATTTAAATTAGATAGCAGTTCTCTCTTTTATTAAATATTCAAGAACATAACGAAGTTGGCATAAATTATTACATTAATAACTAACAAGATTTGTTGATTAACGAAATATTTTGAATGGTTTTATTAGGGAAGCAAGGACGGTGTATTAACACCGGTATAACGATTTCAAGTTACCCCCAAATTCAAATCCCACCCCGGAATTTTGAAAACGTTTTTATTTTCCCTGGTAGGGCATGATGAAAACACTTCGAGATTCCTCCCCCATTTTCAAATGTCTACCCGGGAATATAAAAAAGTTCTCAAATAACTCCCATGAATTTGGAAACGTTTTCATGCTCTCGATGGGAACTTGAATTTGGGGGTCACTTAAAATCGTTCCCCGGGAGCATAAAAACGTTTTCAAATTCCCTCATACAGGAGTTTGAAAACGTTACATATCTTCCCGGATGGAGCATATTGAAAACGTATGGAGACTCCACCACCCCATTTTCAAACGTTCTACCCAGGAATCTACATGTTACCCCGGGTGAATTTGAAAACCCCTTTTTACATATTAAAAATTCAATTTAGGAACATTAACTACTAATAGATACATCAAAGGGCTAACGACACAATTAAGTATAAGTTATAAGATATAGACTTTCCCAACGAATAAACATGAAAGGGGAGGGGGGGTCAAATGAAAACGTTTTTTTAAGTTTCATTCGTAAAACATGAATGATGTTATGTGTTCCAACCTCATTTAAGGTAAAGTCCCTGTAATGGTTCCACTACGTCTTGGACCCTAACCTTTACCTAGATAACCAAAGAACCAAAGTACCCTAATGAAACATTAGAAAACCTTGGTGATATCCGTAAAAGGCCTTGAGGTCCGAAATGTAGCGGAACCATTACAGGATTTTAGCGCTAAGTATATTGTTGGCTGAATTCGAGCTCTGAATCGCCCAGCTTAAAACATATACATGTATTTCACTAATCAGTTTACCAATCTCATTTGAAAAACATATTTGAAATAGATATTTGCCTGAATCTACATCATATACCGTAATCACTCTGAGGACTGTCTCTTCCGATGCTGTCTCTTCAGCAAAAAAATCAGGACCCACACATGGGAAATCCCACAAGTACCAGTATCGTGGAACACACACACACACACACACTACTGGTCCGGAACCAAACTCCGCCGCAGTAGTTACCTCCCCTTACATTTGTCGATAACCACGGCGTAGCATGGCGTAACCGGTGCGCGGTGTGGCTGAAATTCAATCAACAAACAACTCGCGGAACGTCCAAATAAATATCATTTTCTTAAGAAAATAATGTATTTATAAAAAAAAAAACATGCGAAATCCTAAGTAACTGGGTTCACTATTGAATGAGATACATAAAATCTAAAAAACATGCACGGTGACAAGTCGACGAAGTAAAATTGCACATTTGAGCTGTATAAGAGGCAGAAATTGAAGAACAGCACCAAATCAAAGTAAAGTACAATTCATTATTTTGTATCTGCAAGAAACCTGTTGATTTTATCGTAGCGACAAATTCCAAGCCAAAATCGTATGTCTATATCTCTTTTTTCCATTCAGTTCGCCATGTTGTTTCCGATTTTCGCACTGAAGTGAAAGCGAAGCTTTACCATAAAAGAACGTGATGTACATGTAAGGAAAGTTCTAGTTTTCAAAGGCAAAATATGTTTGCTATTCATATATGTTGTTATTTGGAAATGCCATAGCATTTTCATTAGATTATACACAAATATCGATGAGTCACCTCGGTGATGTTCCGGACCAATCGGGCGGAAATAAACCTTGTAGATATTACTGTAAAAAGTAGTAGTATTTTGTGTGTGTGTGTGTGTGTGTGTGTGTGTGTGCGTGAGCTCCACGATACTGGTAAATCCTTGGCCGTAAGGTTTAAAATATGGCCACAATAATCAGAAAATGATTGCTAGCCATTCCAATAAAGGAAAAACAGAAGAAGAGGAGAGGAAGAAAAAAAAGCCCCAATACTGAGAGTCGTTATTATTTTTTAAAGTGTCCCAATACTTAGGAACAGGACGGTTATTCGATTAAATATCAAGAATAAAACAGTTTCTCTACCGATTATTCGTTTATATATATATAAAACGCGATGTGACGCACACGATTCCTGTGTAGCTCCCATAGCTCTCATTTTGTGAAGCAGGGATATAATCTCGTATATAAAGATCGCTATATAAATCGCTGTACATGTATTTCAAAATTAAAATAATGATTTGATTGAATACACAGATTAATATATAATAAGTTGATTGTGTAAGTTTAATATTATGAGCATTTTAGCGACTGGAATGTCGTTACCATGGATCGAAACCATGACCTCCCGATTACAAACCAATCGGACATAAGGACCGGTTCAGGTAAGATTGTAACCATCGGTGTGTGTGTGTGTGTGTGTTTTAATTATTGGTTTTAACGTTCCGCAGCCAGTATATCAGTTTTTTTGAGACTATGTCTGAGAGACATTATCATTGGCGGATTCAAAAGGGGGAGGCGGGCGCATCCAGCGCGCGTCCCCTCTAAAATTCTTCCATCATACATAAATGTTGATTCACAACCCCCAAAAACTCACAAGAATGCACTATTTCATAGCTTTCAATTTAAAAATAAAATCGCGGGAGAGTTCCCCGGATCCCCAGTCAGACAGAACTACACCCATCTCACGGCTCGGGCACTTGCATTGTCACTGCCTACATTTTGTTTAATATAGCCCCCTCCCCCTTAACTAAACTCTTGGATCCGGCACTGACTATCCTGACATATCGGGCCAATTCGTCGCGAAACTACCTTTTTATGCTGAGTGGTAAGCAAGGGAGGCACATACAAGTACTATATTTTACGACTTGTGTATGTCGCGGTCGGAGATCGAACCCCCGACCTCCCGATTACGAAGAGGACGCTCTAACCCATCAGCCACTGGGACCGGTCGTGTGTGTGTGAGAGAGAGATAGAAAGAGAGAGAAAGAGGTGGGGGGGTATTCTGTTGTTCGTTATTCTGTTGTTCGTTAATGTTACTTTTTTACCATTTTTCTGGTTTGTCACCGTTCTACCGACACTATTTCAGTCATTTGGGAACTTAGTCTACATGATATAGACACAGTGCAGCCCCACTGTGATCTCACGCCGTAGACAAGTAACATGATACCACACCAAGTCACATTATCTTTCAATGGGCGCTAATACATCAGCAACATTTTGAAGACTTTGGTATGTTGCGACCGGGGATCGACCCATGACCTCCGTTTACTGGACAGACGTTCTAACCTACACTAAGAGCGATTTACTAGGAATTAAAGAAACACCAACAAAATTATGAACAAAATAGTGCATATACTATTCATAGTTTTAGAAAATGTTATTCATATTTTTATAATAGTCCTTATACATTGGATATAACTATGACCTTTCGGATTTGCATAGTCTGACAGTGCATAACAGGTGTTTTTTTCCTACCAAAACAATAAGATAAAAGCTTACATTGCGATGATTGTGGATAACTTAAGTTCTATGATAATTAGATTTTCAGGTCAATCAAGGCGACGTCTATATACGAGGGTTGATCAATAAATTCGTGGACACATATCTAGTATTAACACAAATTTTTCATCAAAGGAGTATAAAACTTGTATCAAATAAACGTGAATGACTTCTGTATTACATATTGAATTTTTTATTTAAATACGACAAACCGCAGCTCAAATAACGTCATGATGTTAACGCGAAAATCAAGATTACCACTCCTTCTCTGTCATGGATAGAAGCCTCAACACCCATCTGGTATTTATCCTTTACATACACAGATAATTAGTCAAAAATGTCTGCATTGTCCCAAAACTTACGTCAAAGAAGTTTCTAAATTCTCATACGATGAGTATTCGAAAAATTTTAATGCCCTTTATAACGGCTAGTGCTAATGACGTGTGTTGAACAGTAGACCGACCGTACCTTTCTGCATCCCTTATACTCTGTCATCACAAAAGCGTTTATGACATACATGTAAGTATATCAGAGATTTACATACACTGATTCCATTTGCTGCTCGTTCCAATATGTTGATGTTTTGTTTATACTGGTAACTTCCACATGTTTACACATTTTTTTAACTACTCTTTGCTCTTAAGTGATATCTTTTGACGTTTTCTTTGGTGACAGCGTTTGCATTGATATAAATAAAACATGTTTAAATTAATCTTCACAAAACAAAGCGCAAAATGGAAATGACATTAAGATAAACGTGAATGATATCATCTGATTAAGGTGATTTTTGTCCGCCAATTTATATGCTAAATTTCCAAGATTAAGCCGAGCAACATCCAAATGATTCCACCTGCGGTGGAGCAGTAGAATAGGGTTAGGTTTCTAGATAACCATATGACCTACTTTGCTGTCATGATATATTATAGAAATATTGTTGATGATTATATCATACACAAATGAGAATGATTAATATATTTTGACTAAATTACAGCATATATCCACGAATTTATTGATCAATCCTCGTATAATAGATAATTACATTTTTAATATTAATTTTAAGCTAAGCAAATTCTCAATATCATTACATATGTAGCCTTTCAACATGGGAGTACTAATTAAATGTGGAACTTCTACATGTATATAGTAAAATTAAGTTTAAAAACAGTGAATACCTACAGTAAACGTGTCAAAAATAATGAGTATTTATATATCGATAATCCAACCATACGCGTTAAGAGTCATTATAATCTCTGTAGAAAAAATATGCCACAAACAATTAACCATTTTCACTGTGCACTTATACATCATTATTATGCAAGTATTATAGCTGAGAATTTTCAACAAAAAAATGTATTCAAAATAATATTGCATTTCATCACATGTATATTGCAAATAAATGTTAAGCTCGAAAACAAAACAAAAAAAAGAAAACTCGGTTTGTTGAAACTCGCGATTATCCGATCATTTCATCCGAAAGTCCTCTGATTTGGCAATCTTCTTGTAGAATTAGAAAATAAAAACATGATTCTCATCAATAACAAATACAGTTCACGGTTTTGAATAATTCAACATATTTCAAACATAAAAGTACAAGGCCTTATATCCGTTTTTGGTTTTTTTTTCACATTACACATAACCATGTCAAACCCTATCTAATTCCAAAACAAATAAACAAACGACGTCCATGATATGGGAGTTGCTATATACACCACGAACACATAGTTATTTTAATTATAACATAATTAAACATGTTTTTCCAAATAACACACACACACACACATCTCAATCGAATCTATATACCCACTTTAACTCCTAAAACAAATCCTACAAACATTCAAAAGATTACTGTTTCAAACGTTTATAAATTGCCACATGAAGTTTCCCCTTCACAAGTATTTTCTCCAACTGAATCATTGGAGCCTCTACCGCCATGGAAAACAAAAAACCAATTGCATAGGACAACACCAAGTTGCCTATATAGTAGTAGACCATATTGAGATCTGAAAAATGTAAGGGCTTTACGGCATTTATATAGAACCAGAAGATAAAGATTGGGTGCACAAGGTAGGCAGTAAATGTGAGACGTCCAAGAGGAGCCCAAAAGGTCCAGGACAAGAATGCATTGACCGGCCCTCCACATCCTGCCACACATGCTAGTACCACCCAAGCCAAACAGGCGCCAAACAAAGTCCTGCAGAGTGAATTGTAGAACACGCTAGCTACCATGTTACCATGTGTTACAGATGAAGGATTTGAAGCCGCCTCCTTGT
This sequence comes from Solen grandis, assembly GCA_021229015.1. Classification (NCBI taxonomy): domain Eukaryota; kingdom Metazoa; phylum Mollusca; class Bivalvia; order Adapedonta; family Solenidae; genus Solen; species Solen grandis. The sequence goes on from CM037784.1 coordinate 39,542,584, forward strand.
TGTAGGAAAACTGTCCATAAACCACAGCAAGACCTACGATTATTGAAACTATCCATCCGATGACTGCAGCATATCTGTAGAACCTTATTCTAGTTTTTCTTACGGCCAATAAATAGCCAGTCAACATTCCGATCACATACACCGACATACGAGCGTATGGGCGGACATACATAGGTCCATGAATTGCCATGGGATCATCGGTGTGCTTAGTAGGTGACGCTAAATTACTCATAGGAATACCGTAGTACAGGACAAGAGAAGCTCTGATCAGTACGCATGCAACAATGAGGCTTATTGAAACAGCAAGGCCAATGACTTTGTTTCGCTTTAGCAAAATGATAATAACTGGACTTATAAACAAATAAAATTGCATATCGTTAGCGAGATACCATGTCCAGCCTATGCAACCATTGCTACCGTAATCCGGGTAAAAGTTATTGATATACAAGAGGTTTGTCCACCAATAGCTTTTGCATTGGCCCGTTCCAATACCACCTTCGCTATTTTCTGTGACAATGAAAGCGAGCGGACCAAAAAACACCAATGGAGAAATATAAATGAAAAATAAAATGACAAAGGCATATACTGGAGTAAGACGCCAGTAACGGTGAAGGAAGAAATACACCCAGTTTAGCTTTCCTTTTTCCAAAATTTCTTTATAAGCAAGGTATGCAACCAAAAGTCCACTCAAGAAAAAGAAACTATCAACAGAAAAGGTCCCATTCAGAATTGGTTGAAAAGTAAACCTCTTTAATAAAACAGTGGTCCTCGCTGAGTTGTCAAGATACTGACGGACAAAGACATACGTGTGACCTAATATGACCCACCACATACTCAGAACTCTGATTCCATTCAGGCAGGCAAGAGGCCCGTGAGCTGTTGTTGTGCCAAGTAATCTTTTCACATTGCTATAAAAAGAAAAGGCCCTCAGAACTCCAGAAAATATCTGCTGATATTGTTTAACTCTGTCTCGTCTAGAAACGGTTTCGTCATGTACTTCTCCTGAAAGTAGTCCTGTCCTCTCTGTAGTTTCCAAACACGCATCCGTTGCGTTAGTTGGAATAACTTTCACAACTTTATTTTGTCCAAAGAAATCCAAAAATGTTCCAGAAACCATCATGGTAATCAAAATACCTGATATTGTAAGTGTTAGAATTGTTCCACTTCCATATATATTCTCTTTGTCTGTAAAAACAGCAACAACTTGCAGTTCCGGGTCTGGAATATGTTTTGATGCATTCCTGATGTAAGTGACAGCTTTTTTAATCAGTACAGACAATAACATCTGTGCGTCAGTTGTGTTACAGGTATCTGGCAAACAATACCCAAAGATAAGCGGATATTTACCCAGAAAAGCAGGCTTTCCGTGGGAATAAATAACGCCGGAAAAATACTTTCCCAAAAACTTTGTCTTTCTGTTCGTATTTTCAGTTTCCAGAATAGAAGAGCACTCTTCGTAATCACCTTCCCAAACCCACTTTCCGCCTAAGATTCCATACGGAATTTTGGATGCTGCGTCAATATACTGTAAAGCAGAGGAGGACGTGACATTTGTCATTAGTTCAGTAAGGAGGAAAAGTACATCACCCATACAAGCTGAACTAAGGCCAGATTGAAGTGATGCAGCGTGCAATCCTTTGAATATTTCTCCGGTGTCTACGTTGAGAAATTTAAACTGCTTCAGTAACTCTTGCATTAGCATTGCTTGTTCTCCTGTCATAACATTGGTTGGTATTTCTTCTTGTCTCAATTTTGTGAATTGTAGATTGACTGGATTTAAATCCTGCTTCTGTGTTCACAAAGGAAACAGTCACTAACATAAAGAATACCAAATACTCCATAGTTGTCATCAGTAATGCTGACACTGTTACCAGGGTATATACTCGTATGCAATGACTTGTAAACAAGTGGATGACAATTTATCATGATGTTCGTCCTATGTTTTAAACCGTTCACGACATGAACCAGGTACACGTGATTTCTAATCGGTTTAATATCGGTTTCAATATCCACTTCGTAATAGTCATGCAGCGTATGTTTACACACTGACCTCATTAACGACAAACTCGCCGCAGTAGTTAGTAGTTACCCCCCTTTTGCATCAGCGGTGGGTAGTTTCGCCCTAATTCCCTTTCGCACTTACCCTTTGCCCTATACCCTTTCGCCCTTATTCCCTATTTTGGTGGATTAGAATGAAATAATATATAACTGTTTGTGTATTCGGTTGTATAATTTTATGCATGTATGTTTGAATGAGTGTATATTCATTACATTTATCATATTTTGTCATTTGTGTGTGTTTTTCTTAACTAGCAAATTTAGACGTATGCTATTTGTTATTAAATTTATCAAATAAATGATAGGTAGGTAGGTAGGTAGGTAGCGTCTTTCTGACTCTGCCTCACTCTTTCTGTCTCTAGTATCAAGATAAAACAAAAGTAGGATAAAGTTAATATTTTATTTACATGTTGTACATCTTGCATGAGGTAAAAAATACATTATTTACACGTTATTTACATCTATAATACATCTATGATACATTTATAATACATTTATTATATATTTAGTTCTCATAGAACTCGTTTGCTACCCTTCTATAAGACCTTGTACGTCACTTTGTGACGGATATTTTAAAAAATACTAAATATATAATAAAAATATACTTTGTAAAGTAAATTATATTTTAAATATACATTTATGAAATAATACAAACATCTTTTTTTATATTTCATTATTTTCCATAGATAATTTTATAAAAATACATATTATTAAAAAATAATCAACTGTATATGACTGACATTTAGATAGATAAATGCTAATTATTAATCAGTTAATAAAATACATATACTTACGTTTCCATTGCTTCCGAAGCATCGTCGGAGTGTCTGTGGCCAATGTCGAACGTCACATCAAGTGTCACTGCCTGTTCCTCCTGGGGGAATTCCTTGATGTGGGGAGCTAGCACGAGTTCGTCGTCCTTCTTTAATTATTTCAGTATGTGTTTGCAAAGTAAGTCTTTTGATCTGATCAAGTGATAATTTCATACTATTATACTGTTAAAATCAATTAAGAATATATATAATCAGGATTAATAAAACGTGTTTCCTCGTGCATATTTTTTTCTTTACAAAAAATTCATTTGGAATATTTCGCTGTGTATTTTGATTACATGTTATTACACACACTTTTGACGCGTGTCAATTACATCTAACCCTGCTCTGGCATGTGTTCACACCTACAGCACTTGAGTGTTTTCAGAAGGAAGATGTCACCTTTATTATAATCATTACACCTATATACTTAGTACTTTATAATTCAATTCAATTCATTCAATTCAATTCAATTCATTCCTTTATTTCACTCATTCCATTTTACAGTAATGGATAAGAGAGGTTATAATAAGTACAACATATAAAGAGGCTCTAGAAGAAATAGAAGTAGTAACACAATAATTGAGATGATTTCACTAATACATTTTGTAAATATATATTCTAATATATAAATAATTCAGTTGAACAGATGGAGAGTCATTGTTTCACAATTGCCATTTAAAGAAAACAACAACAACAAAACATCAATTTAAACATGTTGTCAGAATATCTTCCAATTAATCATTAGAGTATAATATTACCTTATCTTAGTCAAAATTGATTGTACAAACTTAAATAAATTTATGTTTTGTCTTTTGTTTTTTGAATTCATTAGTTTCTCTAATTTAAAAATATTTGGGTTTCTATAAAAATAGGGCTTTAGATATTTCTTTCTGTCATCTGTTAAATTATTGCATTCAAAGAGATAATGGAATTCGTCCCCTAATTTATTGACGCAATGTGGACAAAATCTTTCATTTAGTGCGATTCGATTCCATTTACCTATTTCTACCTGCATTCTATGATTACGAGTTCTAAATCTGATTAAACATTTTAAATATCTTGAAGGAGTTTTTATTAAATAATCTTCAAAACCAAATTTTGTCTTGAATATTTTATAAAATGTATTATTGCTTGAGCTGTTTACAAGACTATACCATTCGTTAACAAATAAATCTTTTAATTTTTGCCTTACAGTTAGTTTCAACCATTTCGGGTTAATAGTCGACTGATTACTCCAAATATTATTCAACCCACATTTAATTAAAATTGATTTAACTGAGTAAATCCATGGATATTTTTTCTTAAGAGATTGGTCTTGTAGGTGTTTTGATTCATGTACGATACTGTTATAAATTTTGGCTGATAGTTTTAAAGGGGTGTTTTCAGGTGATAAATGTAACTTTGACCAATAAGCTATTACCCTAGTTTCAACATCGACTGAAAGGGGAAGTGTTCCTGTTTCTCCATATACGTATACTTGTTAAATGAATAAAATTAAGCGCATTATTCACGCAATTACAAATAAATACCAAGGCACTATTCATTTATATTTTTACTAAGGCGAATGAGCCCACTATGTAGGACGAATGAACCCACATTGTAGGGCGAACTGACTCGGGCAAAAGTGTACTTGGGGCGAATGAACCCGATACCGTCTAGGACGACTGGCCAGAATTCCTTATACCGCGTTCGCGAACGCTACTGCGTTCGCGAACGCGGTAATTTATCACGTGGCTACTGTGGTTAGATACCAATAGTGCGCACACGATATCCCTTTTATGTCACCATAAAGAATATGACCAGTAGTGTGAAAAACGAAACTAGCACAAAAACGACAAACGCTTTTAAGTTCAAATATTCGCTAGGAAAGGATGGTAACTTATATAACTTGATAATGACAAAATTATGACATTAATGCATGTATCATTGCATTTACTTTATAATATTATATATATGATAAATACAACCATTACCGTATCAGTCGATTAAAAAAACGAAGTTTATTAGGTATCCACGAACAGTAAATGTTAAATTGTCAGTATTTGCAAACAAATATTTCTCAAATGACTTCTTCAAAATTCAAACTTATTTGCTTTACATTAATGTGAGAAAAAGAAGCATCACGCCTTCTTGGTGCTTTGTGTGATATTCATTGCTCTTTGAATTGATAACCTGGATACCATCAGTGTAAGTGACTAATAATCCCACGGACGATGAATGAAGTAACGGAATGAGCGCTCGTGGGCTTCCGACGCTGACAGATGGTCAGACATTCAACGATCCCAATAGCTCACCCTGAGCACTCAGGTGAGCTAAACAAGAGGGCCATTATGGCCCTGAATTAATTACCTGACGACCAAGGTACGTACATAGCCTCAACTATGGTATCAAAAGACAGGTTTGTTGTATCCAGGATTTTATGCAGACAAACATTCTAACCAGTTCTGTGAAGATTAGGCCAAAAGGTAGGCCTTTAGGGTGTTCACAAAGTTTTTTTTTAAGGATTTGACCCAGTGACCTTCTTTTTGACCCACATACATGAACGTTTTCCATACTCATCCAAGATTCAATGCAGACAGATATTGTGAAGATTAGGCCTAAAAGGTGTTCACAATGTTTCCTATGATTTTACTTATAGTGACCTACTTTTTGACCCCAAGTGACCCAGTTTTGAACTCATCCAAGATTTTATGCAGACAAATATTCTGACCAAGTTTTGTGAAGTTTGGGCCTTAAGAATGCAGTCTCCAATGCGTTTTTAAGCAAATTGTTGATAACTGACAACTGATCACTCTCAGCTGGTTGTGCTCAGGGTTGAATTCCACCGACAATTCACAGTTATACTTAAAAACTTAAGGGAGAATTTCATCAGTATTGTTTCTCTAATAAAAATATCCAAGTATTTCATTTTTAAACAAATATTGTTAGTTATTAAGGAAATACTTATTCATGTCAGCTTAGTCATGTTCCATAAAACAGGCTCGGTGGAGTGTGTATCTACTAAGTTTAAGAATTTAAGTATTACTTTAAGTGCTAAGTATTGTTGGTGGAATTCGTGCCAGGTCTGCATTTCACAAACTCAACATAAAATTTCCCTTTACTCAAAATTTTGAACTCCCGTATTTTTAGGCAAAGAGACTTGTAATTTTGCTACCTTGTTATTATTAGCATGCTCTGACAGGAAAAGGTGATACAGAATTTGAGTTGAGTAAAATCTCAAATTGAGACGTTTTGTTAAACAAGAGGGACATAGAGGCATTGGATCGCTCACCTGAACTTGTAATTTTGCTACCTTGCTATTATTAGCATGCTCTGACAGGAAAAGGTGATATAGAATTTGTGTTGAGTAAAATCTCAGATTGGACATAGAGGCTCTGGATCGCTCACCTGAATATGATTTGTATGTGCTTATTGCTGCAAGACAATCAGTAACAGGTACAGGAAGAAGTAGATTGGCAATGGAAATCATATGAAATACTCTCTTCTTGTGTAATTTTCATAATAAACAAGAGATATATACATGTATACTAGTGGTTTCAGAGGAGATGTCATTTAAAGATTTCACTATATACATTTAAGGCAAATTAGCACCACACCTGGCGGCCATGTTTTTTTTTACGGATAGGAATAATTTTAGCAACCTTGGCAGAAGACTTCTGTAATAAGACATATTTAAATCTGGCCTGTAGTTTTGAAGGAGATGATATTTAAAGTTCTATTTTTCTTACTGTTGCCATGGCAACAAGAGTTCTACATGGATCAAGTTTGTTTTAGCAGTTTTTGTGGAGGTTCACCCAAAGATCATTCCTGCTAAGTTTAGTAAAATTCTGTCCAGCAGTTTCAGAGGAGATTTCGTTTAAAGTTTTTGCTATATACATTTTAGGAAATTAGCTTGCCCCTGGTGGCCATGTTTTTTTACAGTTCAGAATAATTTAAGCAATCTTGTTAGAGGGTTACCCAAGGAATATCTGTACTTAAACATTTTGAAATCTGGCCAGTAGTTTCGAAGGAGATGATTTTTTGAAGTTTTCATATTTATTTTTCTTTTCATTGTCATTGCAACCAGAGTTCTACATGGATAAAGTTTTATTTAACAAATTTTGTGTAGGTTCACCCAAGGATCATCCCTGCCAAGTGTAATCATATTCTGTCCAGGGGTTTCAGAAGAAAAGTCGTTTAAAGCAAACTGTTGATGATCGACTCACGACGCCGGATGCAGGGTGATCATAAAAGCTCACCTTGAGCACATAGTCATTATCTTAAGCTGTCAATCAATGGAACAAGCGAAAATGACTGCTTAACAGAGGTGGCTGCTATAAAAAGGTTGAATACATAACAAAACGCGATGCAATCTTTTATTTCATATGCATAAGCCCTACAACAGTAGGAAACAGTAGCAGTACAAAAAAGAAACATGTATATATACAGTACAAATGAATACAATGGAAAACGGCTGATGAGATTATACTGAAATTTATATTTTCTTCATAGGGTATTGTACGTTTATCATCTTTCACACACACACACACACACACGCACACGTTGAATATGAAGGCCTTTAACCCTTTCCCTCTTATAGACTCATTTTGACGCACTCAGTAGGTACCACATAAAGCCTGATCTGCAGAAAATCACAGTTAAACCTTACCAAATTTAATTACAAAATCCTCATTTCCAGACCAGTGAGGAGCAGCGAACAGTATAAAACCTGATCAGCCTGCGAGTTACTTGCAGGCTGATCTGGTTTTATGCTGTTCGCATAGGTCTTTTCATGGTGTCCTCTATGAGGGAAAGGGTTAAACTTTTTTGGATTTCCTTTACTGAAATACATAACTTTAGTTTTACTGGTATTGATCTTTAGTTTCCACGTGTCGCAATAAAATTAATTTATTTAGTGCATTTTGTAAATCTGTTTCATTATCACTGAAGATTATAGTATCATCCGCATGAAGAAAAATGAAAAGCTTTAGATATATGTGTGCCTCCTCTGTAATAGTTATTCTTGATATTCCATTTATGTTGTTTGTTCTTAAGTAAAGGTCAATGTCATTTAAGAAAATTGAAACTGAAAAGGCGATAGATTTTCTCCCTGCCTGACTCCGACTAAACAGTTGAAAAAAGACGTTTCTCCTTCTGATGTTACTACCTTTGATTTTATGATACTGTATAAATTTTGGATAACTTTTAAACACCACACCATTAATATTTTCGGTTTTAAGTTTTTTCCACAACCCTATACTCTCCATACTGAATCAAAAGCCCGTTTGAAGTCAATAAAGCAACAGTATATTTTTTCTTATCAGACTGTACGAGGTCAGTTAAGCTTTTTAGAATGAATATATTGTCAATTGTTGAGAATGTCTTACGGAATCCTGCTTGAGTTTCGTGAATGAGATTTGATTATTCTGCGTATATATTTAATCTGTTATTTATTGTACATGTAAAAAGTTTTCCTAGGCAGCTAAGGAGTAATATTGGATATAGATATAGGAGTGATACCGCATTCATTTTAAGATAGAAGCTTTAAATCAGCATAAATAGTACAATCATCAGCCCTATGAACTAGGTCACGGTAGCCGTTTCCCAGACACCGCTATATAGTCACGTGTTCCACTGTTCAACGGTATATGTCCCGAAGTTTCACGTGCTCTCTCTGATACCTGGTCAGGGGGGGGGGGGGGCGCTGGATTTTTAGGTAAAAATAAATTTGTTTGATAACGATGGAGATTTTTGCGTGCACATTGGCTCCTGCGTGAAGTCATCGCTCTCGCTTTCACTAGAGACAACGTAAGTGTTTTTTGTAAATACTATTTTCAAGCGGCGAAGTTGCCTTTTTCTTGCCTGTCCTACGAGGGTTATTTTCCTCTAAATGCCCGGGGGTACACACAGCAGTTTATGTTAAATTACGCTCTATTATCAAATAACAGACAATAAGGCCTAGGTGTATTTGACATCAATATTCATTCATTCAACAGTGTATGTCATTTTTACCCTCTAGAATGCGTTGAAATATATCAAAATCAATTTTTTCACACAAGATATTTCAAATTTTCTTTCTCGCCGTCATTGTAGTCACATAAAGCTCAATTTAATTTAGTGATATTAAAACTGACTGTTAAATGCAGGCTGACCACTTAATAGAGGTGACCACTATTACAGGTTCAACTGTAAACAGACAGTTTATTCTTCTTCTGTTTGTTATTGGCATACATCTCTCCTCTCGTGTTACAGTTTACATTCACTACAATAGTGATTTTAGTCGAATAGTTTACAAACAGAGGAAAAACCTGAATGCTTAAAGGCAGCTGGGTAAAATACATCGTCGAATACCCACGGCCTATCGAAAGACCATCTATTAGCCGTGGGATACTACGGCTAAATTTGGTCGTTTTAGGGTGTGTCAAATTGAGCCATTTCACGTTTTTAAAACCAATCTTGAAGGCAGTTGTATACAGCTGCTGGACTCAGTCCTTTATTTAATTGTTTACATGACTTTCAAACCTCCGCGCCGAAGAGTACTGCATTTAAAAGTCGCGTTTTCATTGGTCGATAATTTAATCAATAACTACTGTATTACGACGGTTTGCTTGCCTATTTCCACACGGCATAATGTCATGTAGTGAAACGGAATAAGTCAGCCGGGGGTCTTCGACGATGGGTAGAATAGAACTACCAACCCACCACAACCACCTAGAACACTTAAGGCTTGCTGTCCGGTTTTCCGGTTTCAAATCTACAGCAGTAAAGGGCTAACTGATTGAAAGTCAGAAACAATAACCAGTCTTGAGCAACATGTGGGGTTTTTGTGTCCCATCAACAGTATTGCAGTCATTTAGATAGCTAAATTGCAGTAGGAGTATCATGCCGTAGGTATTTGGTATGATATAGCACATCCAGTCATTTTTCTTACACCATAAACCAAACCTGGAAGTACCCTTTATTTATTGTGAGTGCTCAGAAGAACATTACCAGTACAAATTTTAACAACTTTAGATATGTTGTTCCCTGGGACCTTATATATGACCTCCAACTCCCAAGGCTCTTACAAAACAACCACAGTGGGATGGTATAATGCTGTTGAAAACAGTCCATAAAATGTTTTTCGGGTTTAACATCCAACCGACAGTATTTCATATAGCACATATAGTGCTGCCACACTGCAGCATCACCCTGTAGACATGTGCCATGATACCACACCCAGTCACATTATCCGAAGTCCTGCAACTACCCTTATATGCTGAGCGCCAAGCAAGGGAGCTATAACAGTACCATTTTTAGGACTCTGGTATGTGTGGCCGGGGATCAAACCCATGACCTTTGCTCCCAAGGAGGAAGCTCTATACATATATCACTCAACCACTGGGGATGGTGACAGTCCATTAATAGCAATATAATTATGAGTCAAGACAGAAGTGCATCTATTTTGTGAAGTTTGTCAACAAATAATCAGGGAAATTGGTACAGGAATATAACAAAGTAGAAATAAACAAAAATCAGTTATTGTTATTTATTTTCTTTCTGAATACTTAAAGCATATAATTCATTCATTCATGTATATAAAGATTGTTGTGGTGATCTATTTGTAAACCTCTAAGTCATGAACATATTTGCACCTGTTGACTTCACAATGTATAATTATATAATGCAGAAAAGATAAACTTTTAAAACAGACACATATGAAAAATATCACATCAAATACTATACAACAAGAGGTCTAAGATGTTCTTATTCGCTCACCTGACTATATGACTACCATTGTTCTTTAAAAGAGACATCATCCCTGACCTTATGGTTTGTTTATTTGGTTTAACTTCCCATCAACAGTATTTCAGTCATTTAAAGACTATGTCTATTTTGGACAGATACATGTACCTTGCTACCATACTGCAGTATCAGTCATAGATGTGGCACCAGTGACCCTATATCTGCCATAATCTAACATGGCTGAGAGATTATGGCTGTAAAATGTATTTCCAAGTTTGATAAAGATTGCTTAACAAATGGCAAATCACTGATACTGATCAAGTGTCAGCAATCAAATTAGCTTAATTATATTTATGCTGTATGGACTGCAAATAAGATTGTAAGCTTAACTAAATTTGCAACCCTTGAGAGTATTTATTATGATTTATGTAACATAGATCGTGGCCATAGACATTGCATCCACATTTTATAAAGATTGCTAAAAAATGGAAGATATAATAAGATTGTAAACAAACAAAATTTGTTGATAAGTTGATAATGAATGACAAACATCCAGTGATCCTATTTGCTCACTCTGATCATTTCAGGGTCAAGTGATCATAATTAACTGGCATTAACATGGTTAAATCAAAAGTGATGTCCACACATGTTTGAAATCAATGCTGGATTGCAAAATACCTCCTGTTGACATATTTTGATAACATGAAATATTGTACAGAAGAGACCCAGATCTGACAGCTCCTTCCATTAGCAGTATGATCAGGATTTGTTTGCTCATAAAATACTGTAGCTCAGATCCTGAATGGCAAAAAAAAAAATTCATAGTTTTATATGCCATTTAAAGTAATAGGTTCATGAATATTCATGAGGTAAAGGGTTAATATGATTATGAACATGCAAATTTATGTTTTCAAACAATGATTATTTAAATATTTAGTGTCAAAGTTCAAATGCTTATAGCATTGTACTTTACAAAGTTCAAAGAATCAAACATACAATGGTAAAAATAACATATAAGTACACACATCTTAAGTACTGGAAGCAACACCAAATAATTGTTTAAGTCTTTAAAAAATACATAAATATGAATATTCACAAAAAAAAAAGATCAGCCTCAGTGAGCTGAAAAATTTCTTTCTCACTTTTTTTTTTAAGAAAATAAATCATTTCTTTATATTCAATAACGAATGATTGACACATTTTCTGGTATATGCATAAAGCATAAAAAGAAAAAAAAAGTAATTACAGTTTAACCTGTAATTTCAGCCACCTGTATTAAGCGATCAACCTGCATATAGTGGTCAATTTTAATATTACCAAACTGTAGCATTTTGTTATATATTTAACCATCATTTAACGACCACCTCTGTTGTTCCCTTGACTGACTGCTGAAGACAGGTTTGACTGTAAATAGCTGTAGTACTGAAGACATATTTAATGTTTCATGTAGCTATATCATTTTTGTACACTCACACAGCCTACGTTTCAAGTGAGGAAGCCTTCTGGCTGACTTACAGTAGGTTTGTGATTCAAATTGGGTACCTCTGTGCAAAGGTATCCGGTACCTTGCTTTGACCGAAAAACTGCCGCATTAAAAAAAAACAAAGAAAAACAACCTTATTGTACACGTATAACCTAATAATTTTTTTTTTTTTTTTTTAATGCAACAGTTTTTCGGTCAAAGCAACAAACTAGGTACCTTTGCCCCTGTGCACTTGAGGTTTTAATTTCTCTACTTGTAAATTAGCTGGACATTTATTTATGACTGGAAAACTGTCGCAGCAATGTTGAACTCCAAAGTAACACAAACAATAAAATAAGGTAAACTGTAAAATCATTAATTTTCGTTGACATTAAATTTTGTAGAATCTGTTATGTCAGTTTTGCTGGTATATATATTCATGTTCTAGTAAGTGGGAGGTATATTAAATGAACTGTTTTTGAGGGGATTAATGTTCGTGGATAAAACCATCCATAAAATCAACAAAAAATTAGAACCCTATGAAAATTAAAGATTCTCCAGTATATCTTATTAATGTAAAGTTGTTAAAATAGTGATGAATAATCTATATTACAAAATACAAACTACTCATAATTACATTTGACTCTCACTTTCAAGCAAAGCTACAAAGATGGAATATATACTAAGGGGTCCCGTCAGATATTGGGCAAATATGAATAGGTCAAATCAATTTACTGATAAACATCAATATGCAATGAATAAGCTTGTCATATTACAAGTGTTTATCAAAAGATAAGAACAGCACTTAATGATGCTCTCATTGTTCACTGAGTCACTTCTGATTAATTGAGTGCTTTTCAAGAGGGTATCCTACTTTCCTATTTGAAATCTCCTTTAACGATTAAGACACACTACCGTATATCCCTGTTTAAACCCCCTCCCTTCTTGAGTACAGGAAAGTCAGGCAGCAATTCCAGGTACTATATTTGTTTACGTAAATGAATTTGATCCTTGTAAATAAATACATCCTTCAAATGATTTTATCATTTAAAAGACCAGAGCAAATGTGAGCATGCATTGACTTTAAGTTAAAGGCTCTTCTGCTCACATTCTAAAAAGGCTTGCAGTTACAATAAAATTCCTATGATCACTTGATGGACCATGATCACAATTTAACGATGAATGGACATCCTTAAAGGAGGGAAAATTGCAGTGCCTCAGTATGTTTAAAAAAGGATATACGGTACATCTGAGAAAAAAAAAGTGAATTCTGTTTATATAAAACTGAATTCTCAACAACAAAAAAATATAGAGTGCAGTACCTTGCTACTATGTTACAACAAAATATATATGAGCATGGTATATTTCATCTCCTTCAGATAAGTTTAAATAGGAAAATGAAAACAATCTGGATTCATCCTCACATGGACTTTAATAATTAACACAGCAAGTGCTGGTAGAACCGGTGGATGCTCCCCGAACTGCGCTTTGTCATTTGATGGGTACTTTATTATATAATATGACCTCCGAACAAAATTTAAGTATGAAAAATAACAAAGGGCAATAATTCCATAATTATGCAAAACAGCGTTATTGTTCTTGTGCACTGCACTTCTCCTCATTGAGATCTATCTACCTATGAAGTTTCATGTTGATACCTCTTATAGTTTTTGTGTTATGCTCCGGACAAAACAAAAAAAAATAATTTTCATATACATATCTACCAAATGAACATTATCTCCATAGGTGATTGATATTTGAATGACACCTGACTTTCATACCCATATTCTCTTCATTCTTCTGTAGTATACCAATGCTCTCAGATCTATCAAAATTATACAAATATAAAAGGTTAACAACAAAATCAAAAACCTCAAATAATACTTTGCAGTCATATATTTCAAAATCTTCATTTAAGATTTCCACCACAGATCTAATTCTTCCCAAATGCTAAAACTATACACATAAAAATGAGCCACAACTATATTCATAAACAAAAAAAAAATCAATTATAAAACCAAATGATTTCAATATAAACATGTAACCTTTTTTGTATAACAATGTTAAGGCCCCTCCCCCCCCCCTCCCCAAATAAAGTTACATTTCTGGTCTCCTGACCAAACCTCTTTTTTAGCGACCGACCCTTTTTTACCTTTCCCCCTTAAAAAAAAAATACTCCCTTTTTTCACCTTTCATTTCATGTAAAAAAAAAAAAAATAAAATCCCGACCTACTGACCCTCTTTTTTATTTGCTGGAGACCAGAAACGGAACTTTTTTTTTTGCCTAACTGTTATAAGATCTTATCACAATTATGCATACAAGTATTTTAAAACATTTTTCGGATATTTCATATTTGCAAACAGTAAATACACCCATTAGATCTATATTCACAAATTATTCTTACAAAAAACACAAACAAAAAATATCTATGATGGGAGTATATCATGTGCAACAAGAAATAAACAAAGTAACTGGTGTTGCACGCAACACATGAGTCCCCTACCGGTGAGGTACACAATTTTTCCGTTACCATAGCATCAAGAATTTTGGTCCAAAAACAAAGTGACATGCAGAATCTCCATACTGCAATATATTCATACACCAAGTTTCATAATATTATCTTAAAAGGTTTTTAAGTTATCGCAGGATCCAAATTTCCAGACAGACGGAAAGATGATCAGTGTCAAGACAGAGAGCAAACCTATAGTCACCTCCGGTGTAAACACCGGTACCGTAGGGGACTAAAAATATATAAAATTGGTAACACATGTCAAAAAAATAATACATTTACAATAATTGGTAACTAAAAAGCAACACTTTAAGGTATTCTTTGTGAAAACATCCATTTTAACAGTAAAAACTGAATTTAATCAAGTTTGAAAAATACAATGCAGCCCTACTGAGGTCAATGTCTACAGTCCACATTATATTTATAATTAGACTCATTTATAACTACCGGTATGTGAAAAACAGAAAATACAACTAAGGTTATGTGTATATGGTTTAACATTCCATTGACAGTATTAAAGTCATTTGGAGATTAGCTAAACAAAATACTGAAAGCAAACTACACAAATAAAGAAGAATGTGCTTGAATTAGGCTTTCCTTTCCATGTCTATAAAGGTATAAACTCTTTATTTACATATTGGTAACTCTAAAGCAGGCATTTTTGATTTGCATAATTACTGCAGCTGTTTTCATTGCATTGTATCTCTCCACGCTCAGTAGCGTTTCATTGCAATGCGATTGTGCACATACTGAAGTAAGGTCATGACCTCCTCAGGTACGCAATTTATGAATGGAACCTCACTTTCTGGATCATTATGAAGCAAATCAAAGCACTGAGAGATTGCCGGTGGGGTTATCATGAAACAAAGAGCAAGTTTAGCTGACTTACTGCTAGTAACTAGAGTTGCAGGAAAACAGGTGTTTTGGCATCATATGGCCATTGTCTCTATTCAGTTCCACCCTGTTTAAATGCTGGAATTAGAATTACATGTATAGTCATTTTTCATGTAATGGAAGATGAACATAAAATATATATCCATTATATAAACTCACTCTGCTATAATACACAAATCAGTAAAACACAGTCCAACATAGAAATTAATTTCTCAAAAGTCTATAATTTGTCAAATGATGTTTCACCTTCAAAAGTATTTTCTCCAACTGAATCATTGGAGCCTCTACCGCCATGGAAAACAAAAAACCAATTGCATAGGACAACACCAAGTTGCCTATGAAGAAGAAAACAAGAGTCAAGTCTGTGAAATGTATTGGTTTAAACTGACTCAAATTGACCCAGAATATAAGGAGTGGGTGCACAAGGTAGGCAGAATACGTGAGACGTCCAAGAGGAGCCCAAAAGGTCCATGACAAGAATTCATTGATCGGTCCACCATATCCTGCCACACAAGCTAGCACCACCCAGGCTAAACAGGCACCCCACAAAGTCCTGCAGAGTGAATTGTAGAACACACTAGCAACCATGTCATTGTTTTCTGGGATTAGATGCTTGTTGTACGAATACTCTCCATATACAACTGCAAGACCCACTGCTATGGCAACCACCCAACCAATCACAGCTGCAGATTTATACATCCTTACTCTACATTTTTGAACAGCCAATATATAACCAGTCAACATTCCGATCACATATACTGACATACGTGCATAAGGACGGCCATACAAAGGCCCTGCAATTGCCATAGGTTCATCCTTGTGTTTTGTCGGTGCACCAAAGAAAATACTGCCCATATGAATACCATAGTACAGTATTAATGCTCCTCTGATCAGCACACATGCAGCAATAAGGCCAAATGAAGCAGCTAAACCAATGATTTTCTTTCTCTTTAGCAAAATTAGAACAACTGGGCTAATAAAAACATAAAACTGCATATCATTAGCAAGGTACCAAGTCCAACCAATGCAGGACTTAGCAAGATTACCATAATGTGGATAAAAGTTATTAATGTACAAGAGATTTGTCCACCAGTATTTCTGGCAAAGATCTGTTCCAAGTCCATTTCCCGGAACATCTGCAAAAATAGCCAATGGACCAAATAGCAGTAATGGAAACAAATTTGTGTAGAAGAGAATGACAAATGCACAAAGTGGAGTAAGACGCCAGTACCTGTGAAAGAAAAAGTAACCCCAGTTTAACTTCCCCTTTTCCAAAATTTCTTTATAAGCAAGGTATGCAACCAAAAGTCCACTTAAGAAAAAGAAACTATCAACAGAAAAGGTCCCATTCAAAATTGGCTGAAAACTGAACCTCTTCAATATATCAGCAACTCTTGCAGAGTTATCAAGAAATGTAATTACAAAGGCATATGTATGACCTAATATGACCCACCACATACTTAAAACTCTGATTCCATTCAGGCAGGCAAGAGGCCCGTGAGCTGTTGTGGTACCAAACAACCTTTTTACATTGCTATAGAAGGAAAATGCTCTCACAACTTCAGAACATTTCTGCTGAACTTTTTTAGATCTGCTTTCATCTTGAATTGGTTCATTGAATATATCTCCAGTAAGCAGACCAGTCCTCTCTGTAGGTTCCTCATACACGTCTGCCTTGCTCCCGTCAGCCTGATTAACTTTCACATCTTGATTTTGCTCTTTTGGACCAAGATAGTCCAATAATGTTCCAGCAACCATCAATGCTATTAATATGCCTGAGATTATTAGTGTAATTATCACCCCTGTTCCATACTCTTTCTCTTTGTCTGTTAGAACAGCAACAACATGAAGGTCCGGGTCTGGGATCACTTTTGATGCATTCCTGACGTAAGTGACAACTTCTTCAATCAGTACAGCCAGTAATATCTGTGCATCAGTTGTGTTACAAGTATCTGGCAAACAATATCCATACAGAAGTGGGTTTGTGTTCTGAAAAACGGGTTTTCCATGTGAATAAATCACACCTGTAAAATACTTTCCTAAAAACTCTGTTTTAGTATTTGCATTTTTAGTTTTCTGAATAGAATAGCACTCTTGGTAATCACCTTCCCAATTAAATTTTCCGTCTAGAATTCCGTACGGAATTTTGGAAGCTGCGTCAATATACTGTAAAGTGGTAAGTGATTCATTTGTTGTAATTTGAGTTAGAAGGAAAGTTACATCATTGGTGCAGGCTTTACTGAGTCCAGTTCTGAGAGATGCAGTCTGCAATGTTTTGAAAAATACTCCTGCGTTCAGGTGATCATATTCAACATGCTTCAAGAATTCTGCGAAAGGTCCATTTTTTCCTTTTGTCAGCACTTTGTTCGGTAATCCAATGTATCTCAAGTCTAGTTCTAGGTCTGGTAAATTATCCGCTTCTGTACTTGTTATCTCAAAGAAAACAAGCACAAACGTAAAGAGAAACATATATTTCATGGTTGTACGTTACAATGGTCCGAATCAAATGATAAAACCTAAATGAGAGCGTTTCGTACCCCTTTCATACAATTGAATGTCATTTCTAAAAATAAATATCGCAAGTACTTTGTCATAATTTTTGAACTGCTCATGTCACCATCACATGACGGTGGCAATCGCATGCTCTTGGACAAGAAATTAAATTGTACAGTTAGTAGTTTTTACGTTAACACCGCTTTATTATCCGGCGAACGTATCGGGTTTCTTAGTAAATTGTACGTGTTTCTAGTAGAGCTTATGGTAACATTTTCAAGATCCAGCTATTTTTTTGGTGGTAAAAGTGAAAAATGCAACAAGTTAACAAATTACAAATGAAATCACATAGCAGGTTGAAATATCAACCATTTCCATGGTTCTCACTAAAACGTACTAAAACTGCCCTGCCTTTAATTACCATTAAAAGTCCCTTACGTTAGCGTTTGCATCTCTGTTTTATCGTATAACATATAGAGTGAAAGCAGACAACCAAATCACTTAAAGTTGCGAGGGTTATGGTTAACTGAACGCAGGGTATGTCAAACTAGAATAAAAAAAGAAATTTTAAGTCCAAATTTGGAGATTGTGAGAACCCTGATTATGCTAACATTTTTGCTTGATATGAATTATGGCAGCACTGTACTGTAATGTGTACCATAATAAACTTTGTTGAGTTTGATCGTTTTGTGTGATGCAATACTGGTTAATTTGTAACCAAACCATTTGTAACCTTTTTTTTTCAATCTTTACAAGTCTGTTAGTAAGTAGTTCAGATTACAGGTCAATTTGTAACCGTATGTAAGTATAAATTTTTATTGTATTTATACCAATGTTCCTTTAAGTGCCCTCCTGACTACAATAATTCTCACTGGTTGCTCAATGAGTACTCAGTATTGAACAAGCTCACAACAAACACTCTGATGATCACAGAGGATTTTAAATTTACTTAAAACACCAAACAACAAATAAATAATAAAATAAATAAGATAAAACCCATTTAATAACTAGTTCTGTGGTAAATCCATTCATACCTGATTGAATCCAATTCCATCATCCTGTTGTTCTTACATTTAACAAACTTTAAAGTAATAGCTACAAAAGACACATGTGGCTGTTCGATAAAGGTGTTTTTAAATGGTAAAATGAAAAATTGAGAAGTCTATTTTCCACTTAAACTGGAAGCTTGCCAATGTCTTGCCATTATTCAGAAAGACTAATCTATCCATATCAGCTAACTATAGACAAATTTCATTATTAAGCTGTTTTGGGAAAATTATTGAACATTGTGTACACAAATATCTTCACAACTTCATTGTCTCTAACTCCTTCCTGACCTCACTTCTCTTCAATCTTGGTTTATAAAAGGAGATTCCACTATTAATCAACTCATATATATAAAATAATATTGTTTTGTCCCTTTTGTTCTGTTCTATTTCGTCTGGTGTTCCTCAGGGTTTGATCCATAATCTTCTACTATTTTTGATCAATATCAACAATATCACTGACTTTATACATTCCAAAATACATCTATTTGCTGATGACGCTTTGCCCAGCAACTCAGTTGTGATCTTGAAGAAATCAGTTCCTGGTCCCAAGTCATGGCTTGTCTCTTTTAATCCCGCTAAAACCTAGTCAGTTGTCTTTTCAAGGAAGCAGCAGAAACCCCAACATCCCCATTTTTCTTTTAACGGGTTTTCTTAAGTGGATGCCCGCTTGCCCGCACCGGGTTAAAATCACTGTGGGCAAGTGATTTTTCAAAGAAGATAGCCCGGCGGGCAAGTTTATTTATATGAATGATATCTTCCTGTTTTTTTTATTTTTTCATTTTCTGTAGTATATCAGGGATGAGCTTGCAAATTGTGTTTGATATATATTAACTAAAATTCACCTTAATACACATATTTAGTTTTAAACATTAACAAACACCAACTAACTTAAAGATCGGCAACATGTTTTCACTGGGGGCTAGTAGATGTTCAAACTAACTTGCCCCCTGGACAAGTGAAAGTTAGATCCTTAAGAAAACCCCTGTTTAATGGCGTAAAAATAGAAATGTGACTACCCACAATCACCTTGGACTGACACTCAGTGATGACGCTGACTGGAACCATCATAATTATCATGTCATCCATTCAAAAGGCATGGCAGCACATCAGGATTTTTAGATCTCATAAGTTTAAACTGAATAGTTCAAGTCTCTAAAGAATGTACTTAATAACTTATCCTTCATTCGGCCTTTGCTTGAATACTCAGATGTTGCTTGGGATAACTGCTCAAACGAACTGAAGGAAAGTATTAAGTTGTTCAAACTGAGGCTGCACATTTAGTCACTGGTGCAACTAAGCTGTGTAACATCCACAATCATTTTGCTACCCACTGTCACAAAGTCAGATATCATTTGTACATTGAAGATAATCTTTCTCATGTCCACACACACATTTAGCTATACAGTAAAACTGACTCATTTTTGCCTCAATCTGTCAGAAATAGTCCTTCTATTGGAAGCTTTAAAAATGCTTTGAACTTAACACATACAAGGCATCTGATCATTACTATGTTGGATCCAGATTGGACTAGAATAAGGCTTGCTTGTAGTTCACTCAACCATGAGATTCATAGTTAATGTTTGTAGACTCCCCGTTGTGTTCTGGCAGTGTGGAAACAGCAAAACACTAACTACTGGAGTGTGACCAATTTTACAACTTTTGGAATGCTTTTCAGTCTGACCTTTCATATCCAATGACCATTGAAAATCTTCTTTACGGTTGTGAATAGCACACACCATGTCAAAATAAAGGTCTATTCCAAAAAGTTCAACAGCTTATACTGTTTTCTTTTCATGTTTTGTTAACTTTTAAAATTTTCTCTCTTCTCAAGTTTAAAATTGTTTATTTTTAAGCTAGTTAAACTATTACCTGAGCATCGTTCTTTATCCTCTTCCATATTTATCATCTGTTAACTTTATATATCATTATATATATATGTTACATATACCATACTGATTTTGATGAACCATTGCCATGTAAATTTATCTGCTGTACATATTTATTACACATCAAAAGGAATTTATATAATTTTATATTAACTTGTTTTCCAATTATTTGTTATATTGATGTATATTATATATATTTGCATTATGTGTGAATAAAGATTAAACCAATTGTAATTTCGTTACAGTATTGTAAATGCAGAAATACATATGTGCCTATTGATCATAATTTAAGTACCAACCTTCAAAAACAGCGATTTTTATTTATTCATTCAAAATTGCTTGAATTTGTTTTAATTGCATATAATTATCTTCTACTTAATATAGCAAATGGCAATATTTTTGAAGTTCCGAATCAACCTGTAAAAATGATTAGGCATTAACCTGAAAATGGTTACAAATCTACCAATATAAAGAGGTTACAAATTGGTTTGGATATGAATTAACCGCAATCTGTGTGATGTGATGAGGTACCAGAAGTTAACCCTTTCCCTCATAGAGGAAACCATGAAAAGACCTATGCGAACAGCATAAAACCAGATCAGCCTGCGAGTAACTCGCAGGCTGATCAGGTTTTATGCTGTTCGCTGCTCCTCAGTGGTCTGGAAATGAGGATTTTATAATTAAATTTGGTAAGGTTTAAGTGTGGCTTTCTGCAGATCAGGCTTTATGTGGTACCTATTGAGTGCGTCAAAATGAGTCTTTATGAGGGAAAGGGTTAAGCAATTAACAGTAGAGTCAGTAGCTTCTTGGATATGTGGCCGATGTTCTTGCTATATAAATAACATTTACAATTGGTTGTCATAAAAGTGGCAAGTAACAATACATACATGGCTCAAATTCCACCAAAAATACTTAGCGCTAAGTACATGTAATACTTAAATTCTTAAACTAGGTAGATACACATTCCACCATTACTTTTAAATGAAAAATTCAAGTTCACGACTAAGTTGAAATGAATTATTACCCTAATAACTAAAAATGATTGATAAGAAATGAAACATTTGGGTATTTTTATTAGAGAAACAAGACTTATGAAATTCGCCTTTAAGTATTTAAGTTTTACTTAGCGCTAAGAATTATTGGTGGAATTTGACCCTGGTCTACAGAGGTCATGCTGCAGTGTCCATTACTTACTGAACTTACCTTCAAGAGAGTTATCTCTGAATGTCTCATATTGGTCATGCAAATAAGCTACATTGTTGGCTGTTAAATCTATATTGGAATTTTCCCCTGTTATACAAATAAAATATAACAGGAGCAGATTTCAATACATAGTTCCCGTGTGATGTCAAAGGCACTGATAAGAAACTTTTTGGTTGCCATTTTCATGGGGTTTAGATAATGCAGGCTGAAATCTGAAAATATCTGCTGTTTTAAATCAACACTGTGCTTTTAATTTTCAGTTTATCTACTGAATTCTATTTAAAATTGAACAGATTTAATTCTGACATCATTGTAAATATGAAAATAATATTTTGATAAATTTAAAGGTAAAGACTTAAAAACCAAAAAAGTTACACTGTTTATTTTTAGCTCACCTGAGTAAAACGTGCTCAAGGTGAGCTATTAGGATCACCCTGCGTCCGTCGTCGTGCATCATCAACAATTTGCTTTAAATGACATCCCTTCTGAAACCGCTGGGCAGAATTTGGCAGGGTTATCCTTGGGTGAACCTTCACAAAAGTTGCTAAAATAAACTTAATCCATGTCATGGCAACGGAAAGAAAAAAAAATGAAAACTGTAAACAATCATCTCCTTCAAAACTACTGGCAAGATTTCAAAATGTTTTAGTACAGATGTTCCTTGGGTATCTCTCTACCAAGATTGCTAAAATTATTCTGATTGGTTTAAAAACATGGCTTCCATGGGGGCGGGGCCAGTTTGCCTTATATGTATATATTGAAAACTAGAGAGACCTGTTCTCCAAAACTGTAGGTGAAATTTAAGAATTTTTTGGCACAGGACTGGTGTTCCTTGGGTAACTCTCTTCAAAAGTTGCTAAAATAAACTTGATCCATGTAGAACTTAGGTTGAATATTACCAGGTTTTTTCTCTCTCTTTTTTTTGTTTTGTTTATATAAATCTTCTCTAAATTTAATTTCATTTAACAAAAATGATCACATCATTACCCTCTACCAAAACTGCTCAAACAAAGCTGATCTCTTGAAAATTCAGCTTCCTGTGGATTATTTAGAAAGTAAACTTAACAAACCTGATGGTAAAGTTAACAACTATTATCTTGCAATCAAGGCTGACTTGGTTTGGACCTCTATCTCCAATTATGGCCCTTAAAGTATAAAAAATGTCATATCTAACTTTGTTCACATTCTAGCATCCATATTTATAAAGCACTCTTGATCAGATGTATACATAATGTTAATAAACCAAGGATTATTATGCCTTGTATGGAAGTTATGGTCCATAATAATTAATAATTAAGGTTGCCTTTAGAGCAGTGGTACTCAGGTGAGCGATATACGGCCATTATGGACCTCTTGTTTCTTTAATGTGTGTTTATTTTTTTAAATTTTTTTTTCATATACATGTATATTAGAAATATTTTATCCTAAAAATATGAATTCCAAGAACTTTTTAATGGTGTTTACATTTTGAATTTTGGAGATGAAGTAACAAAGATATAAGAAAATGAAATTTCCACTCCTCTGTAATTCATATAAAAATCCCTTGAATTACCCAATCAAAATGGCCACCATGATACTCACTGATGTGGGATTACATATCAGCATGGCTGATGTGTAGATAAAGAAAGTTATTTGCACACACATATTAATAGACGCTTCCCAGGCCTACAAATTAATACACAAGTGCATATGAACTTTTGTTGCTCATGTCTGTATTTGGCAAGATACTACAGCTAATTAACCATGATTGCCCTACTTGATACAGGACTTATCATGCATAGGGGAGGGCAGAGCCATCACACCCAGTGTTCAGATTGATAAAGCATTTACTCATAATGTTGCAAATTATCATGTGTCACAAATATGTGAATGTCTAAAGACCTGTAGCCAAATCATAAAGGAAAATGTATGAACAAGTCATTTGTGACCTTTTCACAGGTTTTCATATTATATCAATATCATCTTTTGATCAGTGAACAACACCAGCACCAGTGTTTAACCCTTTCCCTCATATAGACTCATTTTGACGCACTCAATAGGTACCATATAAAGCCTGATCTGCAGAAAACCACAGTTACACCTTACCAAATTTAATTACAAAATCCTCATTTCCAGACCACTGAGGAGCAGCGAACAGCATAAAACCTGATCAGCCTGCGAGTGATCTGGTTTTATGCTGTTCGCATAGGTCTTTTCATGGTTTCCTCTATGAGGGAAAGGGTTAAAGACTCTTAACTCTGGCTTAATATGAATTTGTTGTTATTATGAACCTCTGAGATATCTTAAATGTCTTTTCTTGCATTAAAAATTCATATAGTTTTTTCCCCTCTCCCCCCCCCCTTTTACTTGGATGACACATTTTTTAGTCCCCTACCAGTGTTTACACCATGGGGGATTATAGGTTTTCCCTCCGTCTGTCCAGATGTCTGGAAATCTGGATCCTGCAATAACTTTAAAACCGTTTAAGATAATATAATGAAAATTGGTATATGAATAGATGGCAGTATGGAGATTCTGCATGTTACTTTGTTTTTTGTTTTTTTTTCTCAAATCAAAATTCTGGTTGCTATGGTAACGGAAAAAATATGCATTTCACTGGTAGGGGACTCTTGTGTTGTGTTCAACACCAGTGAACTTGTTCATATAAATATTCAAGTATTTCCGATTAAGCTACATATGATTTCATGCATACTTTAAATGATGTATTTTCAGAAATAAGCAAAGACATCACAATGGGTCGTAAAAGTAAGAATAAGAAAGGCAACCAATCGAGCGGGGCATCTGGATCAGGGGAGGCACAGATTTCTAAAGCTTCTAAAAAAGAAGTGATGGATCATTGCAAAAGTCTTCTGGACAGTAAGTTCTATGATTTTAATTAATTTTATGCTGAAGATCAGTTCATCTTTACATCTGGATAATGTGCATAGATTGAAGTAGGTGCATAGTGTTATTTCTTTCTTATCATTGTGATTGAAAATCTATTTCTAACCTTATAGCAACCTTTTATTCTTCAAAAAGTGATGCCATTGTTAATAATAGTTGCTGTGACACATAGAAATTAGGAATCAGTTGAAATGCTTAGTTTTCTTTGAAGAAAAGACATTTTGGTTTTTACACACATTGTCATTTTTTTTTTACTCTTCAACAACTTTGAGTGCAGTATTTTGTCCATGATATTTGATTATATATACAATAATATGGCTTTTATTGGTTGTGTAGGTCTCGAAAATATGTAAATATGATCCCAGACACAAACTCGATCATTATACTCAAAATCCTATTAAATCATATGCTCATGTTTGTGTTTGAGATAGCAAATCATACTTAAGTACAATACTGTCCGTCACACTTTTTCTGTCACGCTTCAGCAGGTGACACATGTGTTCCAAAGAACACTCTTGTAGATAATGCACCAAAATGAGTATATATGATGTAAAGGGTTAATTTAATTTAATGACATTTTTTGTCAGAGTGTTCACAGCCTGTTGCTGCAGGAGCCAAGGAGTTCGATGACTTTATTGAGATACAAGAGTTAGTGGAAAAGATCAGAGCACTGCAAAAAGGTAAAGGACTTCATGACAGGAAATATTGTTCTTTGTGTGTGAGAGTGATAGGAACAGATAAAACAGAATAGATAAAAAAAATAAAAACTGAACAGGAGAAACATTGATATTTGATGAATTTTCATGTGAGAATATTAAAACAGTGATTTTTTTTAGGGGGGTGGGGGGGGGGTAAATTTACTATCTTTTACAGGTGGTTTCTCCAAGCCAAAAGGTGACATTTTTGCCAAAATAACTAAGTATTTTCCCAAGGAAAAGCTTTTTTTTTTATCAAAAGATATAATTCATGGAATTTCAATGAAATTTGTGTTATTTTTATCATTTTAATGTTGATTTAAAACTTTCTGTGACATATCTATACTATAATTGGGTTTTATTAATTTAAAGCATTTTCATTTATCTATGATTTCCCAATCTTTGATTTATAACACTAATTTTTCCAATAACAAAGCACAAGTTGTAAAAGAAAATCTAAAAAAAAAAAAAAAATCATGGAAGAAAATTGATATTAACAGTCATAAATAATGAAAGCTTTGGCTAGAACTTGGACATATTGTTATACCTCAGCATCACAGATGTGGGGGCCGTAAAGGAGTTACACTTGTTGCATTATGTCCTTTCTCATCAAGTCCCGCATTACACTCAGTAAACACAGACATGGAGGAATGTGGGGGTATAAGTCACCTTCATTGATAGCTCTAGCTGTTGTGAGCATATTAAATACTCTCAATGATGACTTTCCTTTTAAGGAAAATCAGGGCCCCACACTGGTGTGGGTGCCCTAAATTAATCGCTCTGCCTATCAGTCTGTCACGTTTTTATGCTCTCCCTTCAGGGAGCATATAGTTGCCGCTTTGTCCCTCTGTCCGTTTGTCTGTCTGTCCATCATGATTTTGTCCAGAGCATAACACAAAAACCACAAGAGGTATCAACATGAAATTTCATAGGTTGATAGATTTCATTCAGGAAAAGTGCAATGCACAAGGACCAAAACTCTGTTTTGCATTACTTAGGAGTTATTGCCCTTTGTTATTTTTCATACTTAAATTTTGTCCGGAGCTCATTTTATATAATTTTGTTTTGGGGAGCACCCACTGGTCCTACCAGCATGTGTTTTTGTCTGTTCTCTAACTCAAATAGTTTTCATTGGATCTTCACCAAACTTGCTGAGAATGTTTGTAGATATAAATCTAGACCAAGTTTGGTAACGGTAAACCAGCCAAATAGCTTAAGGCACTTCAGAATTATAACCCTTAAGTTAGTCAAAATTGGACAATTTAGCTTTGTCTGCTTTCTAAGTCAAATTTTTTTTTGATCTGCTGAAAATGTATGAAGGTATATGATGAAACCTCTGTCAAGTTCAGTTAATAGCAAAATTGTCCTAGGCACTTGAGAGTTATGACCCTTGTAGTAGCTAGCTCTTCTGTGTAATTCAACCCTGAAGTTTACCTTAGGACTGTGAAGGGTTTTCAACTTAAACCAATTGCCAGTCAAAATCATTTCTTAAAATCGCCAAAAAAAATTTGGCAATATTTCAAATTATGAATATCCAAAATCCCCGCTGACCAATGACCAAATATTTTGTTTTTTTAAAAAGATAAAAAAATGATGTTAAATTTATTAATAAAAAAACTCTGACTGTAGTGTGTTAAGGGTGTAATATGTATTTTACATCATTGCAAACCATTGCAAAGCCAGATCAGACTGAAAGGAATTATCGTCTTGTCTTAGCTTGTTGGGCTCACGCTTACTTCTACATTGCTGAAAAAAAAGTAAATGTTATTAAATAGACAGTAGTTAAAATTGATTGACTTTGTGTGATATAACAGTTCAAGCAGCTCACATGAGTTATTTTTGTCTGGTATTATTTCTTTACATTCACTGTAAGTGTATCCTATTTCATCCTGTCATAAATAAACACAAATACATGTAAGTAAATAGTGTTATGTTTTTTTATTATGTTTTTTTTGTTGTTGTTGTTTTTATTACTTTTTTTATTACTCAGTACAGCTTTTTTCAAGAGACCTAGAATTTGGTAAATTATGTAAATGTTGGGAAGGTGAGAACTCACGTAAGTAGTGAATGATATAAATCCTGCGTAGTTTTTGCACTAATCTCATGTTGGTCTGGTTTTACTGGTCACATTGTTATTCTTCAGTTTATTTTTCTCTCCAGATATATCCCTCTCCAGTGTGAAGCGTGAAGACAAGTTTGCAGCATTTTTAGACTGGCTGAAGAGCAATGGAGTAGACACTTCAAATGTTGATATTCAAAAGTTTGACGGATATGGACATGGTCTTAAAGCCTCCACAGATTTAAAGGTAACTTTTTTGTATTTCATTATAAATCTTATGCCATTGTGATATGATGTAGGTTGCTCAGTATAAGAAATTAAGAGAAATTTGATTTTTTTGTCTAAGATAATATGGACAACATAGAGGAATTCAGGGGTTTCAAAAGGTTGAATATCAGTGATAAAAGTTTACACTAGTGAAATTGATATTGGATTTGTTTAAATTTGGAAGCATTTTTGAGAAATGCATTCGTATTTTGAACACATTTTGCCTGCTTATCTAAAAAATATAAAATTGGGCTAGTGCTCGAAAGCCTGTCTGACTTTGTATGGTTTGTTATGTGCCTCAATGGTACCATACTTTGGCGTTAAATATTTTTATGACATGTCAGATAAAGAAAAGGTCTTTACTCTTAAACAATTTACTATCAATGTTTGATAAATTGAGATCATTGAATGTATGATAATGATTATAATGATAGGAAATTTCTGATATTATGTTGTTTTCACTTACTATTCTAGGAAGGGAATCAATTCTTGACAGTACCACGGATCATCATGATGACACCACAGTCTGCAAGGAGTTCACCGCTTGGTAAAATTAGCTATCTTATGTTTACCTAGAGCCATTAATTATTGTTTCAGTAAAGACTTTTGTTAAGGAAAAAAATGATTTTTTTTTCTCATATTTTCAGCAAAATGTAAAATGAAAAGTAAAAAATGAGATTGTTATTTTCATATTGGGGGTTGACAACTTAAGTTTGTCATTTACATCAGTAGTTTATGGTCGACCATATACTTATTTATAAATAGCCCAAGGAATAAATTCTGATCAGCCTATTTATCAGTAGCTTTTTGATTATATACATGTTTATATCTACGGGTATAAATATTTTGCTTGTGGGCCAATATGCATT
This sequence comes from Solen grandis, assembly GCA_021229015.1. Taxonomy (NCBI): domain Eukaryota; kingdom Metazoa; phylum Mollusca; class Bivalvia; order Adapedonta; family Solenidae; genus Solen; species Solen grandis. The sequence goes on from CM037784.1 coordinate 39,571,431, forward strand.
TCAGCATTCTGTGTTTAACACTGCACACCTTAACAAGTCAAATATGCAAACCCTAACTTTATCTTCATTTGTTTGCTAGTTGAACAACAGAGCCTTATGCATAGCTGATCTGGTTTTATACTATTTGCTTCTCATTAGCAGTGTTAAGTTAAGGTGCTATTCTCAAACCAGTTCTAATTAAAAAAAATCTTTCCTTGTGAACTTGCTTTTTTTTGGTAAACGAAGTTGTATGTTTGCATATTTGAGTGGAATGAATAATGCCCACCCTAATCTTTCTGTGTCAGGTTTTAAAAAAAAAAAACGATTTACCATCTTGGTTGAGCAGGTACCCTGATAGCAGAAGACAAAATTCTGCAGGTGATGCCGAGCGTAGCCCTGGCGCTACATCTCCTGTGTGAGAGACGGGCAGGGGAGTCGCGCTGGAGACCTTACCTGGACATCCTGCCAGACACCTACTCCACACCACTCTATTTCAGCCAGGAGGAACTGAAGTATCTGAAGGGGTCACCAGCATTTAGTAAGTTTAGGGAGGGGACTTGTTTGTTATCAGATTACTTTTTTTATCAGAGAGGGAGAAAGACTGATATGTAAAAGGTAAAACCTCAAAACGAGAGCAGTATTATGTTTATCTTGAGTAAGCTGGGGTTTATTACTGGCATTTCCCCTTTCTTCAAACAGGGATCGTGCATTATTGAAAAAGCTATTTAACTACTCACACAAACACTCACAAATATGAGTTAAATCAGGGTCATTTTATGTTTAATAGTAAAAATTAGTAATTGGACAGGCTAGAGTTATGCTCACAACCCATTCTACAGGGTGCTAATACTTAACCTGTTTATCTTGATGGTAATATGCATATCCCCGTCACTTAAGTTTTGTGCGGGTTACGGATGAATAGCTACATTGTCATATCCCATTTGGATTGGGTAAATACAATAACTGTCCAGCATTCAGATAAGGCTATGACTATTTTGCATTCAAAAAAGTTGTGCTGATATTCCCTCAAAAAAATTTCCTTTTGATAGTAATATGTTTATGGTAAATGACAAATTGAGACAATTTGTAGATAGAGTTAGACATTAGATTTTATTGATTGATTTTAATCAAATTAATAGGATGGCCTGTATAAGTATGCACTCACTGAGTGTGGATGCTTTTATCATGCCCATTTCAGCTTTGATTGTTATGTATAAACAAGGTTTTCCATGAAATACAAAATTGTCCATTTGATCCTCACATCATCTAAATGATCCCCAAATATTGCAAAATTTGTCTCTCTATATTTGATCTAAGGGTCACTAAACCATGTTTGAATGACACCAAGGAAGGTCCCTGTATTTATTTATTTTACTTGTAATCAATTGAAATTTCCTGTAATCTCATGTCTTGTAACTTCAGGTGATTGTATCAACCAGTATCGCAACATAGCTCGACAGTATGCCTACTTCTACCGACTGTTTCAGAACAATTCAGTCACATCTGACCTTCCGTTAAAAGATCTGTTCACATACGATGATTACAGGTAAGAACGACTCTGCTTGTTGCTCCCCTATGGGGAATGCAGACTTGATTCAAATTCTCGTTAATTTCTATGGTGGTAGTACTTGTATGATGTGTTATTTATTTAGTAACAGGGTTCAACATTAACTTTTTCAATCACTGGACCAGTGGCCCAGTAGCTCAGAGAATTGACTAGACCTGACCTAATTTGAACTGGACCAAACTTTTGAGATAAACCCTGTAGTACAATATCTTAAACATCACTTAATAGTTATGCACCTGTTGTATACCATGTATATATTGAGGGATACACATTCATATAATAATGATAAAAATAATTGAATAAAAGATAACAATAAAATATGTAAATAACTTTTTTTCTTTCATTAAACTGTTTCAACTTTTATTAAAGAACACCATGGGCATCTTAGACTGCATATCAGCACTATGGGTACATGAACAATGTCATAGTGTAACTGCTTTTGTACTAAAAATCTAAGTTGCTTCATTTTCAACATTGTTGAACACACAATGTCCATCGTTAACTTTAACAGTCCATATAAAATCAGTCTCTGCACTGACTGGTCAACTTAATTTATTATAAGACCTCACATTGTGATTGTTTATTTCTTATGTGCAATGTTAATTCATTTTGTATTTTATGTCATCAATTTTAAAGTTGTCAGTATGGTACCCTGAATAAATCTACCCAAAGTCTCAAATTTCCTGCAAGGCAGACTGTAAAGAACTTCACACTGTTTTCATCGTTGTAATCCAGCCACACAAATTCAAACATTGCTTTTATTTCAATGATCAAACACATTTTCAATCATTTACAGCATGTTGCCATGTGACAGAGCAAGTGCCCATTCAAACGGCATCAACAGCCAATCAAAAAGTTGTACTTAATTTATTAACGAAATGCTAAAAATAAACTTGGGTTTTCCAAACTTGGATAGCTCAAGTAAATGAAATTACATATAAAAATCGATTTTTTTTCATCAGAAATACATGTTTTTAATTAAATGCACGAATGGAAGGGGATTTTTTGGATTTTTTAATTAGACCAGTCAGACAAGTTACTCATGGGCTTTACAAGACCGGACCGACTGTCTACTAGACAATGTTGTTCGGTCGTAGGTTAATGTTGAACCCTGAGTAATGTTTTGGAAATAAATGAATAGTTCTGTCAGAAATTTAAATCAGAATTATGTTGTGGTACATGTATGAATTGTTTACTTCATATAAACTCATTTTGATATTGGCAAACATAGCCATTGTTTGCTCAAACAAAGGGTTTAAGGTTAAGGATTAAATAAAATCAATTTTAAGTTGTGATCTATCGTCAGTATGCAATAATGATCTGATAAGATGAAAAAATCATGTTTTGGTGTATAAATCAGATCTGCTTTACCAACCTTAAATTGGATAATATTTCTTAGATTGCATTCTTGTTTCTTTATACAGCTACAAGGAAATCATATCTGCAATTATTTATTATAACATGCTTTATGTCTATTAAAAAAAGCTTTAACAGCTTACAGTAACCCCTCATGACAATTCCTTGGCTGGAGCAGTACTTTGTGTCTGGGAAGGGTTTCGGGAAAAAAAATCTCTTCTTTAACAGAGATCAGTCTCCCCAAGCTTGGAATCAGTATTCTATGAAAAATCACAGTGCCTTAAAAACAAGAAACGCTGTGATAGGCAACGCTCTGTATAGGATTTTAATTGTTTTATTTCAAGATTTAGGTATATGGACAATGATAAAAGTTTTTAAAATTATGTTGTGTGGCTAAGTAGGGTTCAAATAAAGATGATACATGTAAATGGTTTCAAAAAGATAAAAATGATGTCATATCATACAGATTGGGCTCCCCCTCTTCAGAGACACAACATATTTTTGTAATAGAATATCATGAAATTTGTGTGTCATCTGCTGTAAGCAGAGGTGACACATAGGGATCACTTTTGTTGTCTGCCTGTCTGTCTGTCACACTTTTTCTGTCACGCTTCAGCAGTTGACACATGTGTTCCCAGGAGCACTTAGTCAAAATAAGAAGAAAAAAATATGTTCACACATGTACCTGTGTCCTGCATACAGATGGGCAGTGTCCACAGTGATGACCCGCCAGAACCAGATTCCAACACCAGATGGCGGTAAGATGACCTTTGCCCTGATACCACTGTGGGACATGTGCAACCACTGTAATGGTCTGGTAAGTGGTGCCCTTCCTGTCTATCAGCAGTATTTAGGACTATTGGTCAATCTTCTTTATACTGAATGAGCCCCCTGGGTCGAATTCCACCAACAATTCTTAGCACTAAGTAAAACTTGAATACTTAAGGGCAAATTTCATTAGTCTTGTTTCTCAAATAAAACTACCCATATATTTTATTTCATAGCAAATATTGTTAGTTATTAAAGTAATAATTCATTAAAGTTTAGTCGTGTACAGTAGAACCTTGCCAAACCGAACATCAATAAACCAAATTCCTCGCCATTTCGAAGTTTACTTTCGGTGCCCATTTCTTCCCTTCTTATTTTAACTAAAAATTAAATGTTTAATCTGAATTTTGCTATTTCAATTTTTTAGCTATTTCAAAGTAAAAATCCCGGTCCCGAGGTCGCAGTATTAAACATTTT
>CM037784.1:39575677-39625677 GCA_021229015.1 Solen grandis
TTATCAGAGGTAAATGATGTATAATCACTGTTATGTATAGGGCAAGTATGTGACAGTATTTGATGTCTTGGCAAACAGAGTAGACCCAGATCACTCCACTCCTTCCGAGAGCTGTCTGATCTGGGCCACCTTTGTATACTCACATGCTATTATTGTAGCTCAGATTCTACACAGTCTGTATTACAAAAATGTGAATTATTGTATCATAATAGCTACCGTAGGTAATTAATTTATACATAAAACAGGGTTAAATCTTTGAGGGGAAAAAAATTATTCTTGCAGTGTCTTAAATAAACACTACATTGTCACTTAGAGAGATAATTGTGTCACTTTTGGAATGGATGGTTGCGGGTTCAATTCCTGGCCACAAAAAGCTAAACAGCCATTGGGTTTAGACAAAATATATTCATAACAGAAAATTGTGAAGATTCTTTGGCCAGTCTACAGTCTGGGAATTCCAGCATTCAATGAGAGACAAGTAGACCCTGGCTTAGGTCAATATGGCAAGTCTATATGGGTGGCAGGCTCCCAGCTTGGTGCTCAACATCAGTATATGAAAGGTAGATCCAGGATAGTTTCATAATTAGCCAGCCATGTGTCAGGATCATGTGACTCACCTTTTCATTTACTTAATTAGAATTTCATTAAAAAAAAAAACAAAAAAAACTACAGTTACACACTACCTACAGTATGAAAAGATATTGGAACATTTTGTAAAACATTATGCTATATAATGGGACAAAAAATGATTTTTATGTTGATTAATATATGATAATTAAGTGCTAACTTAATGAAACATCAAACCTCCCTCTCCTATCTCATAAAATAAATAAGTAAATAAAAGACAAAATTAGTATATGCCAGGTAGGTACACATGAAGTCACCGATAGTTTGCACCTGTTTGTACAATTTAATGGTGTGATACAATAAATAAAGGAGGGAATTCAATGGGAGAAGTGAGCTGTAAATTGGATAGGGTTTCTGTCTCCCAAAGGATCAGATAGTAAAGGTTTTCCAAGAGTCTCATAGTCAGTGTCTGCACTCAGTGACCCTTTACAGTGTATGAATTATAGTAAATTAATACTGCTCTTCTTTGTGAAGATAAAAAAGCGCATAGGAGACATTCAGCCGGTGATGCAAAGTGCATTAGATTTTAAAAAAATATCTGTTTTATGTAAAGTCATGGCGGATGTTTTTGAATATCACAGGGAAAAATTCCAGCTGTGGCATATATTTGTTTTACTTTTCATGCACTTAAAGGCATTTCATCAGTGGAATGTTACATAAAGGCACATTATTACTGTGTATATAGGAAAGACTCTTATGAATATAAGGAAGCTGATAATGGTACTGCTTTTTAAGTTCCTCAAAAGGTATTTAGGGACATAACTATAACAATGAAAATTTCTGTCCCTACGCCTCTCTTTCACACCCTTTAATTTCTTGTTTTGCATAAAAATTTTTAATGAGTGATAGTATCTCCATGAAATTTGACTCATAATGTTTACTGCATTAGGGGATGTACCACTTGCATTCGGAAATGTAGCTTTGAGGTCATCAGGTACAGTTTGCCACAGTTCGTGCTTCGGCTGTTAACTGGTAATGCTGCCATTAATGAAATAAACACTGATTATGTTCGCTTCATTAACCCTTAACCACATGAGGGCTGTCAGGGGACGTAACCCATACTGTAAGTATTAAACCAGATCATCCTGCAGGTATCTTGCATCAGGATTTATGTTGCTACATAACTCTATAAACATTTGTATCTTTAATCAATTTCTTAATTGAACTTGTCCTTCCTTCAGTTAAGACTATGTCATTAATTAATTGTTTATGTGGGTTCAGCTTGCTGAACAGTTACTTACTGAATAAAGAACAGTGCAGACTATGATCATACTGCACAGATGTACCAAGTTTGCTTAAATCAAGTAAAAATTGGCCCCGCCCTAGGGATCACTTGATTTTACATAGACTTATGTAGGAAAAACTAAAAAAATGTTTTTTTTTTTTTCAGAAACCACAATGCCTTGAGTTTAGATATTTGGTGTGTAATATGGCCTAATTGACCTCTACCAAGTTTGTTCAAATCATGTCCTTGGGGTCAAAATCTGCCCCACCCTAGGGGTCACTTGATTTTACATAGACTTAAATACGAGAGTATTTTTGAGAACATGGGGCCAGGAGTCACTTGAGTTTTAGCTCACCTTGCACAAAGTGCAAAGGCGAGCTTTTGGGACCAGCCTTTGTCCAGTGTCTGGCCTTGTGAGTCGTCAGCTCTGAATTTTAATTACTGATGGGAAAGTTCTCAAACTTTGCAAGGATGTTCCTAAGGTGATCACCTATAAAAATTGTTTAAATGGTTCTGGTCTGTTGCATGATTAGGTCACAGGAGCTAAAAATAGGCTTTTTAAGAGAAATCTAAAAAAATCTTCTCTGAAACCACAAGGCCTAGAGCTTAGATATTGATGTGTAGCATTGTCTAGTGAATCTCTACCAAATTTGTTCAAATCATGACCCTGGGGTCGAAATTGGCTCCACCCCAGGGGTCACTTGATTTAACTTAGGCTTATATAGGAAAAACTTGAAAATCTTCTTCTCAGAAACAACAAAGCCTGGGGTTTAGATATTTGGTGTGCAGCATTGTCTAGTGGATCTATACTAAGTTTGTTCAAATCATGTCCCTGGGGTCAAATTTGGCCCCGCCCTAGAGGTCACCTGATTTTACAAAGGCTAATATAGGAAAAACTTGGAAAAATCTTCTTCTCAGAAATCACAAGGCCTGGAGTTTAGATATTTGGTGTGTAGCATTGTCTAGTGGATTTATACCAAGTTTGTTCAAATCATGGCCCTGGGGTCAAATTTGGCTCTGTCATAGGGGTCACTTGATTTAATAAAGACTAATATAGGAAAAAACTTAAAAAATCTTCTCAGAAAACACAAGGCCTGGGGTTTAGATATTTGGTATGTAACCTGGGCTAATAGACCTCTACCAAGTTTGTTTAAATCATAACCCTGGGGTCAAAATTGGCCCTGCTCCAGGGGTCACTTGATTTTACATAGCTTAATGATACCAGGTGAGCCCTCTTGTATATAGACTTATTAGAGCTATGACCTTCAAAATTTTGATGGCAGGTGCAGTTTTTGTGTGGAATTTAGATACTTCTTCATGGTTAATGTAATCAGTATGTCTCAAAATACCATAAAAGGCAATGAAGGCAATGTTTTTCAGGTGAGCGATTCAGGGCCATATTGGCCTTCTTTCTTGTTTTAACAACCTGTGGCTTCCTCATTGGGAAAAATAGCATTATAATTTCAAAATTCGGAAATCATAAGACAATGAAAATGTTTGAAATTAGCAAAACAATCACCTAATTATAGATGCTATATGTCACAGAAAGTTTCAAATCAACATCAAAATTATAAAAATGACACAAATTTTATCAAAATTGGGTAAATTATTTCTTTTGAGAAAAAAAAATTTTTAAAAAGTTTGAATGACTTGAAACTTGGTGTGTATGTTTATTGCAATAACCTGGAGTGCAGTGCAGAAGAACCATAACTCTACCTTGTGTGCTTTTTGAGTTATTCCCCTTTGATAGATTTTCTTAGAGCATTTCTTGTCTGTATCATAACTTTTTCACCATAAGTTTGAATGACTTGAGACTTGATATGTATGTTAAAAGGGTTAAACAACAGAAAAGTAAACATATTTCATTGTACTTGTTAATATGTTTAAGCTATGATAGTCCTTACATTTTTTATTTGATCTTTACAAGTCTTTCTCTATTTGATGGCAACATCATTGTGCATAAATACCCCATCCTTAAAAGAAAGTGACAAACTGGCATTTTTACTGTCAACAAATAAGTCATCATCAGGCTACACATCCGTCTTGTGGAGTTTTAGTTTCCCCTTTAAAAGCAAGAAACTAAAGTTCAACAACCTTATGACTTGTACAGTGGATGTGACACATTTTTAGCTCACCTGAGCACAAAGTGCTCAAGGTGAGCTTTTGTGATCGCCCTGCGTCCGCCGTCCGTAATCAACAATTTGCTTTAAACGACATCTCCTCTGAAACCGCTGGACAGAATTTAATGAAACTTAGCAGGAATGTTCCTTGGGTGAGGCTCTACAAAAGTTGCTAAAATAAAGTTGATCCATAAAGAACTCTGGTTGCCATGGCTACAAAAAGAAAAATAATTTGAAAACTTTAAAAATCATCTCCTTCAAAACTACTGGCCAGATTTCAAAATAATTTGGTACAGATGTTTCTTGGGTCAACCTCTACCAAAATTGATAAAAAATTTCCGATCCGTAAAAAACATTGCCGCCAGGGGCGGGGCTTATTTGCCTTATATGTATATAGGGAAAACTTTAATCAACATTTCCTCTGAAACCACTGGACAGAATTTGATTAAACTTGGCAGGAATGATCCTTGGGTCAACCTTCACAAAAGTTCCTAAAATAAACTTGATCCATATAGAACTCTGGTTGCCATGGCAACAAAAAGAAAAAAATATGAAAACTTTAAAAATCATCTTCTTCAAAACTACTGGCCAGATTTTAAAATAAATTGGAACAGATGTTCCTTGGGTCAACCTATTTATCTCAGGTGAGCGATTTAGGGCCATCATGGGCCTCTTGTTCTGAAACATTAAAAACCTGTGACCTGAGTATGGAAGGGCAACCAGGTCAAAATTCTTTTCTGCTTGTAACTTATTCTGTTGTTGTTAAATACAGTCTAAATTTCAAATGTAATAATTTTCCAGCTATTGGTGTTGTTATTCTGTGTGTAATGAATGTTTATTTATAATTGTGGAACTTAATAAATGTCTTCTTAATTATTGACTTTTTAGCTCACCTGAGCACAACGTGCTCATGGTGAGCTATAGTGATCGCCTTTTGTCTGGCGTCTGTGCATGTGTGTGTCCGGCATCAATTTCCTTCAAACATCTCCTCCCAACCGCTGAATGGATTTTGACCAAACTTCACAGGAATCATCCTTATAATGCCCTCTATCAAATTATTTTGATTGGCTGAAAAAGTAGGTCACAGGAGCTAAAAATAGATTTTAAAAATGCAAACTTTGACAATCTTCTGCAAAACTGCAAGGCGGAATTTTACCCATAGATATTTGGTGTGGAGCATTGTCTAGTGGACCTCTACCAAGATTGTTCAAATCATGACCCTGGGGTCAAAATTGACCCCACCCCAGGGGTCACTTGATTTTACATAGGCTTATATTGGAAAAAAAAAAGATATAGAAATAATACCTTCTTAGAAACCATATGGCCTGGAGCTTAAATATTTTGTGTGTAGCATTGTCTGCTGGATCTGTACCAAGTTTGTTCAAATCATAGCCCTGGGGTCATAATTGGCCCTGCCCCAGGGGTCACTTGATTTTACATAGGCTTATATAGAAAAAAGAAATAATCTTCTTCTCAGATACCACAAGCCGTGGAGTCAAGATATTTAGTGTGTAACATGGCCTTAATGGCCTTATGAACATCTACCAGGTTTGTTCAAATCAAGGCCCTGGGGTCAAAATTAGCACCACCCCAGGGGTCACTTGATTTTACATAGGCTTAAATAGGAACAATTTTAAAAGATATCCTTGTCTGAAACCACAAGAACATGGGTTTAGATATTTGGTATGTAACATGGCCTTGTGGACCTGAACCAAGTTTTCAAATCATGGCTCTTGGGGTCACCTGATATTTTACAGTTTCTGTTTTCAATTAAAATTATTTTGCTGTTTTATAAAAGGCAATGAAGGCAAAATTAATCAGGTGAGCGATTCAGGGCCATATTGGCCCTCTTGTTAGACAATTCCTTGTTTCACAATCCATTAGATTGTTTACTGCATTCCACTTCAATTGTGAAACTCGAAAGCTAGCTCTATAAATGGTGTGACTGTACTTTTTTCCCCCAGTCCTTTCTGGAGAGCATTAGATTCCAAAGAATCTTTGCACATTAAATTTTGGCGTATCAATATTCCAAAGCGATATATGTCAATCAAATGTTATTATTTCTATATGAAAAATGTAACATTATCATGTATAAAACTTGTGTTTTATATTCATGTCAATAAAAGAGTGTTTTAATTCACACATTCAACTGCCATAAATCACCAAGAATGGAACTATCATTTTAACAAAGAGAAACTTCAGAAAAGAGAAATAATTAGCCCATTGTGCATTACCTACACATTTCTGTACCACCATCTCTCTCTGCCAATGTGCCGTGTATGTGTGTGTTTGCAGAGAAAGGCAATATCATTTATCTAAATTTAAATCTAAATACAGCATCTTTCCCTGAATTGGAAAATAAGGAATATGCGCATGAGCACATTAAATTTTATTGAACATTTGAAAACTTATTCAAATCTAAAATTTCAATACCAAACTAAACAATGTATAAAAAAATACAGTCTGTAAAATGTTTGAGACCTTCTATCAAAAGGATACTAATAAACTAAGTCCTCATTTGGAGATACTATAAACCTAAATTAAAAAAAAATTAAACCCAATTTATGCAACAAGTAAATACCTAGATCAACCTGCAATTAGCTGACTTCAGCAACCAGTATAAGCCAATAACAGCCTGCAAGTAAAACTTGCTATATACTGGTTGATCTGGATTAATACTGGTTGCATATGTCAGTTGATCTGTAGGATGATATGGTTTTATACTTGGCTTCTACAATCAGTTTAAATAAAAATCAGCCTGCAAGTAGACTAACTTCTGCAACAAGTATAAACCCAGATCAATTAGTCTGAAAGTAAACTGATCTGTGACTAAACAGTCTGCATGTTAACAGACTTACATGCAAACTAGTATATATCCAGATCAATCTGAAAGTAAAGTGACATTTCAAATGTCAGAATGACAAAGTCAGAATGTCACATGTAAGCATGGGCTTTTAAGAAGGCAAGATATAATTTTTTCCCTGATTCTGTGCTGTCGTTATATCAGTTTCTGTATGTTCAACACAATTTTATGGCTCTTCAATGTCAGTCAATTGTGACAACTGCAGTGCTCATCATTTCCAGTGTATCTTTTTAAGGTTTTGTTATGTGTGGTAGATTGTATGATGCCATCATTGCAGATTTGCCATGCATTTTTTGTATTGCCAAATTCTTCATTTCTTCCTTCTGATTTGTCATACTTGAAGTAAATGCATGAGCTTAATCTAACCGCAACACCGGTTAACAACAGATACTTGTAGTTTTGCAGTTGGATTACTTTTATTGGAATGCGGTGAAGCATTAAGCGGAAAGCGAATTGGCAAAACTGCGGGAATTGCACATTACACATGTAACAGAGCACACTTCACAGCTGATTTATCGAAACTGACGTAAAACATTAAGGTGATCTGTAAATTAAAATTCCTAAATACAACACAGGTCTTACAGCACTGTGTAGTTTTATTAATAAACACAGGAATGCAGTTGTATTTTACAACATCAGAATAAGCAACAAGCGGACTAAAATTTTGACCTGGTTGCCCTTTCATATTGAAGATTTATGCTCTACCGATATTACACTACCTAAATGTCATTGTGTCAACATATGTTACAGGATCTGTTTCAAGATTTCCCTGAGAACAAGAAGAGATTGGTGGTGATCAAGGTGCTACACTCGCAGTACTACAACCTGGGGGCCCAGGAGTGTCAGGTGTTGACCCGCCTCCGTGTGGCTGACCCCCTCAACCACTCCCACACTCTGAGGCTACTGGTAAACTCCCATATCTATCTACTGATCCTGTCCTCCATCAATCCATCCATCTTTCCAATATTGACAATTCATGATTGCTTAAATGTTTTCTTCATATAGACTCATTTTGACGCACTCAATAGGTACCACATAAAGCCTGATCTGCAGAAAACCACAGTTAAACCTTACCAAATTTAATTATAAAGTCCTCATTTCCAGACCACTGAGGAGCAGCGAACAGCATAAAACCTGATCAGCCTGCGAGTTACTCGCAGGCTGATCTGGTTTTATGTTGTTCGCATAGGTCTTTTCAGGGTTTTTCTATGAGGGAAAAGATAAACGTACCTATTGGAATCAGGCTTAATGTTAATCCTTCTTACTTTACTGTACAGATAAAACAGTATTCAGATTACTCTGAAAAAAGTCTCATTCAACTAAATATCTAAAAATAGGAGATTTCTTTTTGCAGAAATAATATTACCAATAATAAATAGAAAGAAAAATTGGGTTTTGATAGTGCACCCTTGCCTGGAAATCTGCATAAAAAATTTGTTCCTGACAAAATGGCTAAGCCTCATGTGAGGACATTGTGACTGATAGGTAGCACTGTATAGCTAGGAAAGGAAGCCCTGATATAGATGATGATAGGATAATTGGTGCTCGCTTATCTACAGGTCAATAATTTCCTCATCAAGTTACAAACTAGTTACTATCATAGTATGCGTATCTTGCCATACCAAGACTATGCACAGAGTACCATACTGTACTATGAGGGTCCTATATCATTTCAGCCCTATAAAAACAAATACCACTTTTATTCACTGTTTGAACACAAAGCCTTTCAAATTAATCATGACTTCCAACCATGCTCTGACATCACATGTTGATATGTTCATGAACAGCGGACCATCAACTACAACAGCCACTACTGCATGGTGCTAGAGCCCCTCCTGCCAGACTCTCTCACCCACATCTTCAGGGAGTTCCCATCCTATACCGTGAGTGCTTTCATAAATATCGGATATTTGCCTCACTGCAGTTAAGACCTGATTTTTGGCAGTTAATTAATGGGAATTGAGCAGTGGCTTCTTAACACAGCTGACTACTGAATAGGAATAACAATGAATGTTATATTCCTCTTTTTTGGATATGAAAATTTGATTTCTAAAGCAGGTTGACTGCTTAGAACAGGTGACTGCGTATGAATGAACGTTCCTTTTATGAAAACAATAAGATTTTTTTTTCCTTAAATCTACTCAAAGGTAAACAAAACCTAGCAGTTTGAAATAGAATAATGAATGAATCTCTCATGGGCTTCTTAAAGCAGTAAATAACTTACATCCAAACATCCATTTAATGTATTAAAAATGTCTGTTTCTGAGATACTGGCCTGTTGGTCTTAAAAATAATCAGCCACAGGATCAGTAAGTCATAGGTTTGATTCCTGACCTTGATATATGTGACTCATACAGTATAAGGATGATGGTCTGCTTCCGTGACACTTAGCATATAAGGGTAGTTCCAGACTGATTGGCCAAGTTTCAAGATGATTCATTCCAGTGGTCTTTAGCGTGATCTTGCGATATCGCAGCTCTATCTTAAAGTATCTAAAGAACGTCACTGGGACATAAAAAATATAAAAAAATGTCCGTGTATACTTACAGTGAAAGGTGTATTGGAATTGTTATATAGATGTAAAACTTGAATAATTTATCTTTTAAATGACAAAATGGCATGTGAAGGTGTTATTAAGGCCTTATTAACACCTACGTTTTGATCCCTTATTATTCTATCTTACTTTTTCCAATAATATTTTATCTCTGTAACTCATTAAGAGGAACAAAGATGAGATATATTTGATACTACAGGCTTGTTTAATGAGGTGTCTGGAATTGAAATTGGATATTGACTCAAAAATATCATATGTTCCATCGAAAGGTAAGGTATTTGTAGGTCATTTGATTTGCTTCGGAAGTTGGTCTAGAAATAGACAGCTTTTGTTTGCTCAACTATTCGAAGAATAGGGAGAGCTATTCTACTCATCCAAGCGTTGGCATCGGTGTCGGCATCGCCGTAATGGTTAAGTTTTTTGTGCTACCTCACTTAATTAATGAACCCCTAGAGGTATTGTTTTGAAACTTGTATGTGACCACCACCCCAACCTGTAGGTAAGAGGAGATAACTCTGTCATGGATTTTGACCAAATTATGCCCCTTCTTTGACTTAAAATCTTGGTTAAGTTTTCTGTACCATCTCTCTTTTTCACTGAACCCCTTAAGTTACTTTTTTGAAACTTGGAATACTTGTATATGACCACCACCCCGACTTGTAGGCAAGAGGGATAACTCTGTCATGGATTTTGACCAAATTATGCCCCTTTTTTGACTTAGAATCTCAGTTAACTTGTTGTTTTTTTACCTACTCACTTTTTCATTGAATCCTTTTAGATATTGCCTTATAATTTGGAATACATGTTTATAGTCCTTGTTTACTTTTTGAAAATACAGTGATTATTATTTTGCCTTTTACTGCAATATTTTTTATATTGACAATCATTAGAATAGACAAGCAAGCTGTCTTACAGCCAGCTCTTGTTAGCTCACCTGAGCACAAAGTGCTCAAGGTGAGCTTTTGTGATCGCCCTTCGTCCGGCGTCAACCATCGTGCATCGTCCGTCGTCAACAATTTGCTTTAAACGATATCTCCTCTGAAACCGTTGGACAGAATTTAATGAAACTTGGCAGGAATGTTCCTTGGGTGAGGCTCTACAAAAGTTGCTAAAATAAAGTTGATCCATGAAGAACTCTGGTTGCCATGGCTACAAAAAGAAAAATAATTTGAAAACTTTAAAAATCATCTCCTTCAAAACTACTGGCCAGATTTCAAAATAATTTGGTACAGATGTTCCTTGGGTCAACCTCTACCAAAGTTGCTAAAATTATTCCGATCCGTAAAAAAACATGGCCGCCAGGGGCGGGGCTTATTTGCCTTATATGTATATAGAGAAACCTTTAAACAACATCTCCTCTGAAACCACTGGACAAAATTTGATTAAACTTGGCAGGGATGATCCTTGGGTCAACCTTCACAAAAGTTGCTAAAATAAACTTGATCTATGTAGAACTCTGGTTGCCATGGCAACAAAAAGAAGAAAAAATATGAAAACTTTAAAAATCATCTTCTTCAAAACTATTGGCCAGATTTCAAAATAATTTGGTACAGTTGTTCCTTGGGTCAACCTCTACCAAAGTTGCTAAAGTTATTCTGATCCGTAAAAAAACATGGCTGCCAGGGGCGGGGCTTATTTGCCTTATATGTATATAGAGAAACCTTTAAACAACATCTCCTCTGAAACCACTGGACAGAATTTGATTAAACTTGGCAGGGATGATCCTTGGGTCAACCTTCACAAAAGTTGCTAAAATAAACTTGATCTATGTAGAACTCTGGTTGCCATGGCAACAAAAAGAAAAAAAAATATGAAAACTTTAAAAATCATCTTCTTCAAAACTATTGGCCAGATTTCAAAATAAATTGGTACAGATGTTCCTTGGGTCAACCTCTACCAAAGTTGGTAAAATTATTCCGATCCGTAAAAAAACATGGCCGCCAGGGGCGGGGCTTATTTGCCTTATATGTATATAGGGAAAACTTTAAACAACATCTCCTCTGAAACCACTGGACAGAATTTGATTAAATTTGGCAGAAATGATCCTTGGGTCAACCTTCACAAAAGTTCCTAAAATAAACTTGATCCATAAAGAACTCTGGTTGCCATGGCAACAAAAAGAAGAAAAAAAATGAAAACTTTAAAAATTATCTTCTTCAAAACTACTGGCCAGATTTTAAAATAAATTGGTACAGATGTTCCTTGGGTCAACCTATTTATCTCAGGTGAGCGATTTAGGGCCATCATGGGCCTCTTGTTTTTAATATCTATTTGGTATGTTGTAAATTAAAACTGTGTTTAGCACACTTTATTGTAACATATAGGAATCAATTCTTCGTCATCTGTCTGTCTGTCCGTCTGTCTGTCACACTTTTCCCGTCGTGCTTCAGCAGATGACGTGTTCCAGGAACACTCCTGTTTGGATAATGGAGAGCTTACCTTATAAAAGCATTTGGTTTTGAAGGTTCTTGGTGTTAATATAGTCCTCTTGTTGATTGGATTTATTATAGATATCATTATTTATTAATAAGTTGGACATGATGTTTTGATATATTAATAGTTTGGTTCTTATCTGAAATAAAAGGTGTTGTAAAGTAGTCCCGTCACAGTGAGTTATGTGAGAAGAACAGCTGCAGGTTACATGTATATTGTATGTTACAAGTAATAATACAAGATTTTTCTCTGGAACACATGTGTCACTTGCTGAAGCATGATGGAAAAAGTGTAATGGACATACAGACAGATGCACAACCAGATTGGAGTAAGGGGCCTTTTTTTTTTTTTTTTTTTTTTTTTTATAGGGCCATGGCCCTTTATTCTATTGTTATGGAATTAAGTCTATTGTTCTCTTTCGTGCTGCTTACCATTAGGTGGCCCCCGTACTCCAATCTGGCTGCGTGGACAGACAGACGAAAGATAAGTGATCCCTGTGTGTCACCTCTGCTTACAGCAGGTGACACAAAAATAAAGTTTGAAGTTTAAGCCTCATTTAAATATTTAGGCCAACAATTGATTTTCTCCATAATCTTTGCCTGGAAAAGGGATCTATTTTAGATTAAAAAATTGAATGTGAAGGATTCCAATTCAATCAAAAAAGTATGTTTTTGTTGTTTTAATTCATAAAAAATAATAAGAACCCTTACCTAAATATAGACTCATTTTGATGCATTGCAAAGGGTCTCCTCTGTTTGCTCAAACAATATTGTACAGGCTGCATAGGCAAAAGGTCTCCTCTGTTTGCTCAAACAATATGGTACAGTCTGCATAGGCAAAAGGTCTCCTCTGTTTGCTAAACAATAATGTACAGTCTGCATTGATAAAGGGTCAGCTCTGTCTGCATTGGCAAAGGGTTTCCTCTGTTTGCTCATACAATAGTCTGCACAGTGCATTGGCAAAGGGTCTCCTCTGTTTGCTTATACAATATTGTACAGTCTGCATTGGCAAAGGGTCTCCTCTGTTTGCTTATACAATATTGTACAGTCTGCATTGGCAAAGGGTCTCCTCTGGTTGCTTGTACAATATTGTACAGTCTGCATTGGCAAAGGGTCTCCTCTGTTTGCTTATACAATATTGTACAGTCTGCATTGGCAAAGGGTCTCCTCTGTTTGCTTGTACAATATTGTACAGTCTGCATTGGCAAAGGGTCTCCTCTGTTTGCTTGTACAATATTGTACAGTCTGCATTGGCAAAGGGTCTCCTCTGTTTGCATGTACAATATTGTACAGTCTGCATTGGCAAAGGGTCTCCTCTGTTTGCTTGTACAATATTGTACAGTCTGCACAGGCAAAGGGTCTCCTCTGTTTGCTTATACAATATTATACAGTCTGCATTGGCAAAGGGTCTCCTCTGTTTGCTTGTATAATATTGTAGTTCAGGTTCTACACAGTCTGCATTGGCAAAAAATGATGTGAATGTAGCCCTTGCGCTAGTGGACAAATATATGAAGGTTTTAGAAGTTATGTTAACCCTTTCCCTTATATAGACTCATTTTGATGCACTCAATAGGTACCACATAAAGACTGATCTGCAGAAAGCCAAACTCAAACCTTACCAAATTTAATTATAAAATCCTCATTACCAGACCACTGAGGAGCAGCGAACAGCATAAAACCTGATCAGGTAACTAGCAGGCTGATCTGGTTTTATGCTGTTCGCATAGGTCTTTTCATGGTGTCCTCTATGAGGGAAAGGGTTAAGTCATAAATTTGTATTCATAAGATTAAGATATAACAAAATAATAGAACTGCACACAACAGAACATGACCCCAAGTATGATATGTATAGTTACATTTTCCTGATTTATGTAAAATTGTCATTTAGTGCAAACTCAAAACAAACATGTATTTATTTTTATTCAATTTCATTAGTACCTTATAGTTTTGGAATTTCGAAATATCTTAACCAGAGATATTCTATAAAATTTTCTCATTTAGATTTATGAAATTTTCTTGTATTTTTTGTACCCAAAAGGATGAGCATGTCAATGCTGCTATGTCCGTCTGTCTGTTTGGGCAGCTAAGTTGGAGTTAGGGGCCACCTTATTGTAAACAGAACAAAATAGAACAACAGACTTTATTCAGTTACAATAGAATAAGGGCCCTTTAAACAACAAAGATATAACAAAAGAAATGTCTGTCTGCACATCTGTCCTTCTATCCTTATTCTTGTCCACGCCAGAACTTTGTCATTTATCAATGGATTTTAAAATTACCTGGCACAAATATATACCATCATTAGAGGATGTGCACCATGCAAAATCCAGGTCAGTAGCTCCAAGGGCAAGGTCACACTTAGAGGTCAGAGATCAACAATGGTTTGTTGTTGTTTTGTTTGTTTGTTTGTCCAGTCCATAACTTCCTCATTTTAATTATTTTTCTGTTTACCTACCACATGGATTTTTGCTCTGATGTCAGATGAGCTGAAGGCAGTTACTTCAATGGAAGTTATTTTTGCTTGAACACTTAAATTCATTACAACACGTACTGTGCGGAAGCCTTCCAGCTGACTTGCAGTAGGTTGGTTGTTCTACCAGGGTGCCTTTTGTTTTTTTTTTCTCATCTTTGGAGGAGCCCCAAAAAAAAGTGTTCTCAAAAGAATACTCAAGTATGATTTTATGCTTAAGTTCATATACTATACTTAAGTTCTCATCAAATCTAAAGGTCACATAAAAGTATGATCTTAAAAATCATACTTAAGTAGATTTTAAATATGTTTGAGAACACAGGGCAAGAATATTGAGTTTCATCTGCTAATACACCTCTAACCTTTTACCTTATGAATATTCATGTACAAATATTTGAATTGATGATTATAAATATACTGAAATTAAAACAATGGATTTTTATTTTCTTTGCAGACTGTATGATCAAACAGAAGAAGACCCTGATCAGACAACTGAACCTAGAAGGAGCCATCTGATCTGGGTCTACCCTGTTTGCCAAGGTGTCAAACTCATAATTTATATTTGAATATTCATAAGGTAAAAGGGTTTTCTATGCAAAATTTGTTTCTTGTAGCGCCTGGAGAAGATACAGAAGGTAGGCCTTAGACTCCTGACCACAGTTGGATTCCTGCACCAGCAGAACATGATCCACACAGACCTGAAGCCAGAAAACATCCTCCTTAAGTATAGTAAGAGATCCTCAGAGTTTTTATGCCCCGTCAACTCTGTTATTATTTAATCCTGTACTCCATAAATATTCATGCACAAATTTATGACTTTATTAATATCATTTAAATGAATTTTGATCGGTCAAAACCGTGATCATATTGAAAAGAAACAAGTCTTAATAGATTTTACCATGTTAACTTCTCATCTCATAGGTATGGATAAGCAGTGACCAGTATTTAACATGATTTGCCTGCCAGTTTTTTGTAGGATGACCCAGTTTTATTCTGGTCACACAGGTCCTTTCTCAGTGGTAAATACTAAATTATGTGGGCATAGTCATGCAAGGAAAAGCTGTCATTTATTCAGGCTGTAATGAAACTAATTACATGTACTAAAACATTGCAACCCACAGTACCAAAATTCCTATTGACAAAGTCAAGAATCTACTGTCGTATATGTCTTGAACACCTAAATAGGACAATGACATTTGTTAGATATCCTTTCCTTAACCTTTGTGTTTACTTATAAGATAGAAAAAAGGGGGTTTATGCACTTTTGGTTACATTTTGTTTGATCTTTTTATATCCATATTCATGAATAATGATATACCGGTACTCAGATATTGCAACTCACAGTATGAAAGATCAAGATTAAACAAGCAATTGCTAAGGTTTGTATATGTCTGGGAAACCTTTACAGAACATTTACATTATTTTAGAAATCAGTTTTTAGTCCCCTACCGGTGTTCACACCGGAGGGGACTATAGGTTTGCCCTCTGTCTGTCCGTCCGTCTGTCCGCTCAAATCTGGATCCCACGATAACTTAATAACTAAGCAAGCTAACTTGATGAAACTTGCTATATGACTAGATGGCAATGTGTAGATTATGCACATCATTTTATTTTTGTTCTTCGACTAAAATTGTGGTTGCTATGGTAACGGAAAAAGTGAAAATATGGCAAAAAATGGGATCCCGCGATAACTAAGCAAGCTAACTTGATGAAACTTGCTATATGACTAGATGGCAATGTGTAGATTATGCACGTCATTTTATTTTTGTTCTTCGACTAAAATTGTGGTTGCTATGGTAACGGAAATAGTGAAAATATGGCAAAAAATGGGATCCCGCGATAACTAAGCAAGCTAACTTGATGAAACTTTGTATATGACTAGATGGCAATGTTTAGATTATGCACGTCATTTTATTTTTGTTCTTCGACTAAAATTGTGGTTGCTATGGTAACGGAAATAGTGAAAATATGGCAAAAAATGGGATTGATTACCATATTGAGTCAAGGTGGAGCCGGTAGGGGACTTTATGTGTTGCATACAACACCAGTTACTTGTTTTTTCATCTTTTGTCTTAACTAAGATAAAAAGGAATTGGCTCCTGCATGTTTTGTTATGATCTTTCTATATTCATGAATAATGATACACTCAAATATCGCAGCTCACAGAACGAAAATTCCTAATTTGCAAGATCAAAAACCAACCAATTGTTACAATTTGTATATGTCTTGAAGACCAAAAAGGACAGTGGCATTTTTTTTTTAAAACATGATTTCTTTCAACTGTATGAAAGGTCAAGAACCAGGCAATTGCTACCGTTTGTATTTGTCTGGGAAACCTAACAGGACATTGACATTTTTTTAGAAATCATTTCTTTCAACTTTTGTCTTTACTAAGATAAAAAAGAATTGGCTCCTGCATGTTTTGTTATGATCTCTCTATATTCATGAATAATGATACACTCAAATATTGCAGCTCACAGCACGAAAATTCCTAATTTGCAAGATCAATAAATAACCAATTGTATATGTCTTGAAGACCAAAAAGGACAGTGGCATTTTTTTTTTAAACATGATTATACCCCCCCGCAACGAAGTTAGGGGGGGGTATACTGGAATCAGGTTGTCCGTCCGTCCGTCCGTCCGTCTGTCCGTCCGTCTGTAGACACAAAATTCTGCGGACTACTCCTCCTAAACTACTGGAAGGATTTTGATGAAACTTGCTGGCAATGATCCTTAGACATTGTATTAGCGCGTTATCTATATAGCATTGAGTTACCTCCCCTATTTACCAAGTTATGCCCCTTTGATGATTTTTGCATTACAAACTTCTGCGGACTACTCCGCCTAAACTACTGGAAGGATTTTAATGATACTTGCTGTCAATGATCCTTAGACATTGTAGCAGCGCGTTATCTATATAGCATTGAGTTACCTCCCCTATTTACCAAGTTATGCCCCTTTGATGATTTTTGCATTACAAACTTCTGCGGACTACTCCTTCTAAACTACTGGAAGGATTTTGATGAAACTTGCTGCAATGATCCTTAGACATTGTAGAGCGCGTTATCTATATAGCATTAGTTACCTCCCCTATTTACCAAGTTATGCCCCTTTGATGATTTTTGCATTACAAACTTCTGCGGACTACTCCTTCTAAACTACTGGAAGGATTTTGATGAAACTTGCTGGCAGTGATCCTTAGACATTGTATAAGCGCGTTATCTATATATCATTTGGTTACCTCCCCTATTTTCCAAGTTATGCCCCTTTGATGATTTTTGCATTACAAACTTCTGCGGACTACTTCGCCTAAACTACTGGAGGGATTTCAATGAAACTTGCTGTCATTCAACCTTAGACATTGTAGTAGCGCTTTTTCTATATAACATTGGGTTAGCACCCCCCCCCCCCCCCCCCTCCCCCCTGTTTTAAAGATATGTCCCTTTGATGGTATTTGTTTTACAATTTTCTTCCATTGATAGATTTCAGTGAATCTTAATGATATTTATCCATAGACATACATATACCCATATGTATGTAAAACATAGGATAACTAGATTTCTAGGTAGTTGGCACATATGTCCTCTGTATATTAAGATGGAGTGTTGCATACAAGAATTCTGATTTCATGCTCCAAAGCCATGTTTGACAAAAACACTTGCGGGGGGGTATTAGTAAGCCCTTAGGCGACAGTTCTAGTTTCTTTCAGCTTTGTCTGTACTAAGATCAAAAAAGAATAGGTTCATGCACTTTTTGTTATGTTTTGGTAGATCACTATATATTCATATATAAATATTCATAGCTCTGTATCATAATGCATATTCATACTAATAATTGTCACTCAGTATCATGTATGTCGTTACATCCCTAGATGTTTTGTCTCTTTCTGCAGAACACTGAAGTCGTAAAAAATGTACTAATTAACTTCCTTGCTCAAGGCACTAAGCATGCATTTATACTTGAAAAAATATTTGGAACTAATGTAAGGATAACTTAACAATGTATGGTATGATACTTCGTAACTGTGGTAAGATATTGCGTTGTGAAAATGCTTTGCTAGTTCAAAGAATATTACGCGTTTCACAGAATAAGAACACCCAATAAATTACATTTTTGATGGTAGACATGCACTGATAATGTGTTGATTTATGTTTCCTGTTTTAAGGCGTTATTTATGAGATAAGAAAAAAATACATAGACAAGTCTTGTGATTTTTAGCTCGACTATTCGAAGAATATGAGAGCTATTGTAGTTGCACTTGCGTCGGCTTTGGCAATGCAGCTTTTGGTTAAAGTTTTGCATGCAAGCTGTTATTAACCTTATATCTCAATAACCATTTATGGTATTGACATGAAAGTTTATAAATATGTTCAGGGGCATCAGACAACCAAGGTAGATAACTCTTGACTGAATTTAATATAAATTATGGCCCCTTTTTAACGTAGAAATTTTGGTTAAAGTTTTGCATGCATGCAATTGGTTTGAAACATTTTTACATTTAGGGGTGTCATACTATTAAGGTAGATAACTTTTGATTGAATATAGTAAAAGTTATGGCCCCTTTTTTAACTTAGAAGTTTTGGTTAAAGTTTTGCATGCAAGGTACTTTCATGCTTACATCTCAGTATCCAGGCATGCGATTGATTTTAAATATCTTAAATACATTTAAGGGTACCATACTATCAAGGTAGATAACTTTTGATGGAATATATTAAAAGTCATGGCCCCTTTTTAGCTCACCTGAGCACAACGTGCTCAAGGCTTTTGTGATCACCCTTCGTCTGTAGTGCGTCGTCAACAATTTGGCTTGTAAACACTCTATAGGCCACATTTTTGGCCAAATCTTCATGAAACTTAGTCAGAATGTTTTTCTCCATAAAATATTGGACAAGTTTGACTTAAAGTCATGTGGGGTCAAAAAGTAGGTCATGAGGTCAAATCTTAGAAAAACCTTGTTAACACTCTAGAGGCCACATTTTTGGCTCAATTTTCATGAAACTTGGTCAGAATGTTTGTTTCGATAAAATCTTGGACAAGTTTGGATCTGGGACATGTGGGGTCAAAAAGTAGGTCATGAGGTCAAATCTTAGAAAAACCTTGTTAACACTCTAGAGGCCACATTTTTGGCTCAATTTTCATGAAACTTGGTCAGAATGTTTGTTTCGATAAAATCTTGGACAAGTTCGAATTTGGTCATGTGGGGTCAAAAAGTAGGTCATGAGGTCAAATCTTAGAAAAACCTTGTTAGCACTCTAGAGGCCATATCTTCAAGAAACTTAGTCAGTGTGTCTGTTTCCATAATATCTTGGACAAGTTCGAAGTTGGGTCATATGGGGTCAAAAAGTAGGTCCATATGAAAAATCCAACATATGTTGCTCATTTATAATCAGGTGAGAGATTCAGGGCCATCATGACCCTCCTGTTTAAATTTTGGTTAAAGTTTTGCATGCAAGGTACTTTCATGCTTGTATCTTAGAGTCCAGGCATGGGATTGATTTGAAACATCTTTAATATGTTTAGGGGTATCATACTATAAAGGAAGGTAACACTTGATGGAATATATTAAAAATTTTGGCCCCCTTTTAACTTAGAATTCTGACTAAATTTTGCATTCAAGCTACTATCCAGCTTATATCTCAGCAATTGTTTATGGAATTGACTAGAAAGGTAAGGAGTGTATTCAGGGGCATCAAAAAACCAAGTTTATAACTTTTGGAATGAATTTTATGCAAATTATGGCCCTTTTCTAACTTGGATACTTTGTTAAATTTTGCTTGGTTAAAGTGTTTTTATGCTTATGTCTCAGTAACTAGGCATGGGATTGATTTAGACTTCATAAACCTATTTAGGGGTATTAGACTATCAAGTTATATCATTTTTGACTATTATTACAGGGTATAAGAAAGGCAAGAATTGACATAGATTTCATTTGATTTACCAACATGCATTTTGAATAGTCAAGCGTGCTGTCTTCTGACAGCTCTAGTTAGCTCATTTGTTTCAAAGAAAAAGTCGAGCTGTTATGATCACTGGGTCATCATCGTCGTTGTCATCACCATGCAAGAATTTTAAAGTAGCCCATTTCTCAGACGAGCGTTGGCATCCGCATGTGCTGCTCTTGTTTAAACATTTTTCTTCGTTGAAATCTAAAGATACATTGGGAACCAGGGGTTTTCATTGCAATCCCAGGTGCAAAGTACTAGTCCAGTCCAGGAACCGTTAAGAGGGATTAGGTTAAGTTGTCAAGTTAATCCATCATTATCATGAAATCTTTGATTATAATTGTGGTCCTTCAAAATGCTTAAAAAGGCTTTAGTGCAGATAAAAGCACCCCATTGACTTGGAGTTATAGGCTGTTTTGCTCTAATCTTGCATTTACTGTAAAATTCTGACAATCACTTGATGGACCATGATCACAGTTTAATAATGGATGGATCACCTTAACCCCACTTTCATATTCATGGATACCCAAATCCACACTTGAGTTCTATAAGAATACTTTTTGTACTTAAGATTTTTATATGGGGTAGTTGTAAACTATCTATGTTGACTTAAGTTACTGATTTTCAAGAGAATGGTAAAAGCCTTTCCATTTTTCACCATGGTAAACAATGCTTAAGCCAGATGGTTAGAGCATCCACTTCCAAGCCTTGAAAGCAGAAGGTCGTGGGTTCAATCCACGACTATGACATACCAAAATCATGAGAAATGGTACTGGTATAGCTCCCTTGCTTGGGGCTTGGCATATAAAGGGTAGTTCCAGGACAGGCTGGCCTGGTGTCAGGATAATGTGACTGAGTGTGGTATCATGCCACATGTCTACAGTGTGATACTGCAGTGTGACAGCACCATATCTGTCTCAAATAGACATAGTCTCCAAATGACTGAAATACTGTTGGTGGAAGGTAAAACCCAACAAACAAACAAACAGATTTAGACTGAAAACAGTTTTCAGTCTGGTTTTACTTTGTTAGTAATATCTTTTCATATTATCAAGTCAAGGCAGTGTAGGAGTTTTTATCACCTCCGTTGATAGCTTTAACTATCCCACAGGTAACATAGGTTACTTCTATCACAGATGTGGTAAAGAATTACTGTTAATGAACCATACATTGAAATAGACTCAAGTAGTACTGTTCAGTTAAACTACAGGGAAACTCCAAAGAGGGTGGGGGAAGGGTATGAAAGTTCTAGGGGAAGGCCCAGGAAATTAAGCGAAGTAATTAATTCACTGTTTTTGGCCAGGTTCAGCTAGGCTTGGCTTCTTTGGTTTGCATGTCAATTAAAGTACTTACTGTGGGTCATAGTGGGTAAAAAGTTTAATGTTCAATCCAGGATAGTGTGGGAGTGCTAATAAGTTACTGAAGCTTCTGATAATTAATGACTAATTACAAAGTGTCATGCTGTACATGGTATGTAATTTATTCAGTCAGAAACTCAAATGGATCTTATTTAATTCACACTTGAGACTTACCTCCTAAATACTCAAGATTGTTTCAATGAAAATCCTGGTTACTAGAATGGGGTACATCGTTGGGTGGGAGGATGGGTGGGCGTCAAACATTTCATTGCTGTCAAATGTCTCTTGTTAGATTAGAGATACAGTTTTCATACTTTGTAGATAGATACCTTATAGGAAGAGGAAGATTGGGATTGATTTTCTGGTCAGTAGGATCAAGGTCAAGGTCTCTGTCATTAAAAATATTTTTGCTTGCCATGAGCGACACTTGAAAACCTAGTTTCACATCATTTGTTTCTTGTTTATTCATAATGTAATATACTGTTTGTTAGTGGTCAATTACACAAAACTTCAACCATTTTAGCTCGGCTGTTTTCAATGTCGTCACTCTAGTGTCCTTGACCTTGACAATGTAGTCATGAGAAACTGACCTTGGCCATAACTTCTTAACTCTAAAATGCTGTCATCATTTCACACATTTGTTCACTCACAAGGGCTACATTCCATCAAGGTCGTAATCATGTCCATTTGACCAAATTTATCTCCCTTTTTAAAAAAAAATATACATAACAATTACCTTGAACACTTGTTAACCATGTCAAAGGCTGCACAACTGTCTCTCCATCCATCTGTCTGTCCACACTCATATATAGATACTCTGGTGGCTACAGGAACAATTAGTAACAGTAAATTTTCCTTTGATGTTTGCTCATATGTGGCTATTTTTTTGCTCTTATGTGACTAGAGAGAACAAAAGATTAACCACATATGTATCCATGTATGAGAAATGTCTGATTGAGCGTCACATTATACAAGAAAAAGTTGTATGATCAAAAAAATGGAATTGGAAGAAATAGTATTTACAGACATAGGGAAATTTATATTAAACGTTTCCACCTACAAAATGTTTAATCTTCCAAACTTGCTATTAACCTTATGACCTTGAAAAACTACAACCATTTATTTGTGTACACAGAGAATGACCTGGACAGTGTACATGTGGTCGACTTTGGAAACACCATCAACTACGTGCATAGCGAGGTTTCCCTGTACCTCAAGGATTTTGACCTTCAGACACCCCTGTACAGGGCTCCAGAGGTAAGATTTTACAGTCAGGTATCAAACCTACTGTTACTTTTATATAGCAGTATTGGTTTGGGGGAATGAAGTGAAATTAGTTAAAACTATGTTCTGCCTGAAAAATATCTGACGCTTTAAAAGCACTGTGCAACTAACACTGTGATGTTACAACGATTACCCCTTTACCTCATATAAGAGGGGTGTTCAAAAAGTATCCGGAAAAGCTCCATAATTTAATTATTGATATGGTTATAAGAATGAAATTTTCTAAAGTGATACTTTGATATATTTTGAACTTAATCCAAACAAAAAAGTGGTACAAATTACATGCATGTAATATCCACAGTCACAATGGAAATGTTGGGTGGGGAAGATTTTTCAAATCTTCACATAAAGATTGCATAAAAACATATTCCCAACATCAAAAACTGCTTCTGCGACCTACTCTCAAGACCTACGTAATGCTATTGGCTGAAATCTGACTTCTTTTTCATCAACATCAGAAGTAGAGATTCATTCATTTTATGAAAAACCATAGATATGGCTCTAGGACAGTGTTATCCCATAAAGTTTTGGGTATTAATGTGTAATAAAAAATCAGACGTTTCCCATGATCATGGACACTTTGGAAAAAGTTAAATGAAGAAAACCAGCATATATGGGTGGTTCATTGTTTTCAAGATGATCCTTTGCACGATGTTGCCGACCGCCCAAGACTTAGACATCAATGCGCGACTTCAGGAAAAGTAAACGCCTTGAAAAAAAATTGTAAAATTTCACAGGAGCATTTTAATTCATACTTTGACAAGTGGATCCCTAGGTGTATTGTGAAAAGGAAAATATAAATTTAATGTGTCAGACAGACTTTACAGATGCCATTTTCCTTTCGTTAATAAGTTGCCCTGTTCAATGTTACCCAACATTGCCAATGTGGCTGTGGAATTTGCATCAGTGCAATTTGTGTCACTTTTTTGTTCAAGTTCAAAATAGATTAAAGTATCACTTGAAAATATCATTCTAATAACCATATCAACTTAAATAGTTATGGAACTTTTTTGGATACTTTTTGAACACCCCTTTTTAGACTCATTTTTTTTTTGCATTGGCAAGCAGAGCACACGCAGATCAGATAGCTCCTGTAAGAAGGGTCTTCACTGATTCTTCATACAGCATTGTATTTCAGATTCAACAGTTTGCAAGACAATAGAAAATCCATTGTTTCGTATATCATTTAATATAAATTGATATTCATCAAATCATAAATTTGTACATAAATACTTATGAGGTAAAGGATTAATAGATTTTAATCTGTAATTGTACTTAAGTACAAGTAGAGAAAGTGGTGAACATTTGATTACACTCCATGCAACGTTTACACTTCATGTGGCTGAGTTTCTAGACCGTCTGCCTTCAGAGAGACCCTTGGTTCAGTGTCCCAGGCTGACAGGTCTCTGTGACTGAGTGGTTAAAGCATCTGTCATGTAACCCAGAGGTTGTGGGTTTGATCCCTGACTGCAATAAACCAAAGTCATTCAATTTAATTTCGGTATATCATTGACTTAGTGCTAAGCATTGAGGCATAGTTCCATGACAAGTTGGCCGACTGTCAGGAAAATGTGTGATATTATTGCATTTATGGGTGGCATGATATTGCAGCACTAAACACTGTACCTAATTCATGCTGATATAATCCCCAAATGACACTGAAAAACTCTTGTCTGAATATAAACCCAACAAATAAACATTTAACTTTGCATCAATATAGCACTTTGTGTTCAGTGTAATTAAAGTATATCTGGGGACTTGTCCAACAATTACTGTATGCATGGCATAATGCCACTTGCCTACAGAATCTCATATTGAGACTGTAGAATGAGTGGAAAACTGTCTGACAAACATCATAATTCCATTTAGTCATGGAAACAGGCGTGAATTATTTTTTCATCCAGATGCACAAATAGCCTGATTACATCATTTTTGGATGGGTTGAACAACAGAAAATTCCATCCTTTAATTGCTGTAACTTCAATGTCTTTCATTGGATTGCTTCAATATTTGGGCAATTGCTTAAGTAAATGGACCTTTACATTATGCAGTTGACCTTGACTTTGATCTACCTCTGATGGAAAAAAGGTGTTTGGACAAGTTTACCTTTTGTTAATATGCTACAACTGCTAGTGTTTCATAGGATTGCTTCAGTATTTGGACAGTTGCTTAAGTCGATGAACATCTTCATTATGCAGTTGACCTTGACCTTTGACCTACTTTTGAAGAAAGAAAAAAAAAAACCTGTCCATAATACCATCAGGTCGTGTTTTCCTTTTTGATGGATCTTCTGAATATTACCTTAAGAGGATTGTGAATAGGTAAAGGGAAATAACTTTGCTAACAAATTTTTGCCAAGATTCCAGTTTATAGTCTAGATGGGTTTTTGTTGTTTATTTATCTGCAAAGTTTGCACATTTTTTTTTCTTGAACTAAATTTTTAATTCTACCGGTACATAAATATGTTAGCAGAGCACTTCCGGCTTTGTGATGATTCATGGAATTTTCATTCCCATTTGAAAATTGGTAATATTTTTCCCCAATTGGCAAAAAGATTTTTTTTGTGTGCTTTGTTTGTTATTTAATTGTGTGTTTTGAAGAAATTGCCCCTTTTAAATAAAATGTTACAGTAAGTTGCTTTTCTGCTTTTTAAAAATTCCAAAATAGGTGAAACATGTTGATAATTATTCCCTTTCCCAAAATAGGCAGAAAAAAACTGTGATTATAATTATGAGGAATTGTTTTTTTGTTATCACACACCGTGTTTTTACTTGTAGGTGATGTTTGGAGTGCCATTTGGCCCAGAGATTGACATGTGGTCAGTAGGATGTATCCTGGCCGAGCTGTACATTGGCAAACCTTTATTTCTGGGACTGACAAATGAAGAGATTATATCACAGGTGACCAGCAGTGTGTATAGGATTTTCAAGGGCTGACTGCTGAACTTTTCAAAGTGCATATGAGAATAGAAGAAAATGGAACAAGTTCGCAGTCAGCCCTTGTTTTATTTAAAGATTGAACTACAGATTCTGATGGTTCATTGGTGTATGAATTACATGGTTGATGCTCAAATGGGTTGAGTCCTAAGAACTAAACCAGCAACCAACTTCTTTGAAAGAACAAATGCAGTTCATACACTGATGAACTATCATATCCTAATATTTACTTTGTAGCTCACTTTGTAGCCCTGTTTCCGGCGTCCATGCGTACGTCTGTCGTCAGTAATTTCCTTTAAACAACATATCCTCCTAAATGCTGATTTGGATTTTACCAAACATCACAGATTGATCCTTATGAGGCCCACTTACAAAATTGTTCAAATTGATTTGATTGGTTGAAAAAGTAGGTCATCACATGAGCAAAAGATAGATTTTGACAATGCAAACTTTGAAAATCTTCCTCTGTAAAACTGAAGGGACTAGAGCTAAGATATTGGTGTTAATCAGTGTCTAGTGGACATCTACCCTGGTTTCAAAATGTGTCTGTCCCAGGGGTCACTTGGTTTATAGACTTACATAGAAAAATCGTCATAAAGCTAGGAGTTCAGATATTTGGGATCACTTGATTTTATATAGCCTAATATGGGGCTACTGCCTAATTGGTAGGACTTTCAAAATTTTGAATAGAGATACAGTTTTTGTGTGGAATCAAAATTTATCATCCTGTATTTATGCATGGATTTTAGAACTCGGTATGACTTTCCTATAATACAGTAAATTATACTGGCAATAAAGGCAGTGTTTCTAAATTGAGCAAACTTTAGAAACTTCTTGGCCCTCTTGTTTGCTATAAAGATGGCATGTTTTTGATAAGATCAATAAAGTCAGTTTTTGCAAAGGATAATGCTTAAATATATTTGATGGTTGTCCATTTGTTGACTTTCATTCTATTGTGATTTTTTTATTCATTTATTTATAAGAAGCTCTGCTTTCTCTTGAAATCCTTGTCCTAAAGATATTTTCACAAATGACACCTAATGGGGTGTGATATGATTTCAGATTCACACAGTTCTTGGCCCATTTCCATCAAAACTGTTTCGCAGAGGAAAGTTCTACAAGGTGTTGAAACACTACACATCAGATGAAAATCATTGTAATGGTAAGTAATGAATGATGCAAAGCAATTGAAGGTCTATGACCATGTTTGCAGTTGGGTGATTTATCTTATGATTTTCGATGAGATACTGAAATATATCAGTGAGATATGATTCTTATCAAACTATTGAAACTGAGTGAGATATAAAATTTTGGTTCCCAATCTGTAAATTAAAATATATAGCCAAGTAGGACGTAAAACGGAAAAAGATTTCAATGACATCATGGTTATAATTTGAAATGATTTGAAACGATACCATTTTCACTTTTTGTAATTATATTACATCTCAATGAGATATATTCCATATTCACCTAAAAACAAACAAATATCCTCTATGTATATTGTACTTCCTTTAAAGTCCTGTAAGAATCATGATAGTGTTGTGGACAATTTTCATTATTTCCTTTAAAAAAAGAGAGAGAAAAAAAACATTCTCAAGTATATGCAATTCCTGTCAAATGTTAATTTCATAAAAAAATTTAAAAAAAATCATTTGAAAAAAGAAAAAAATGTCTTCTGTCAACATTCACCATAGATTTTTTTTTCTTTTTGGTTTAAAGTCTTGCCAGAAATATTTCAGTCATTTGGAGACTATGTCTGCTAGAGAAAGATAAAGTGCTGCCACACTGATGTATCATGCTGTAGACATGTGACATGATGTCACATTATCCTGACACTGTGCTAAGCAGTCCTGGAATACCCTGCCTATCTGCTAAAGCCAAGCAGGTACTAAGAGTACCATTTTTAATGACTGGTATGTTGCAATCTGGATCAAACCAACTACCTCCCACTTCTGAGGAAAATGCTCTAACCCTATAGCCACCAGGGATGAAACATAAAGCACATGTTGACTTGTTTTCATGTGAGGAAGCCTTCCAGCTGGCTTGCGGTAGGTCGGTGGTTCTACCCAGGTACCTCTGTGTACTCTGGGTCTTCCTCCACCTGTAATTAGCTGGATGTCGCTATATGATTGAAATACATATTGCAGCGACGGTAAACCCCAATACAATAACAACATGTTGACTTGTGTGTTACAGCCACCCTAAGGATGATGGTCCATTTGCAGAGGACGACCAATGTTCGGTGTACTGATATACAGTTTGCCGACCTGCTTGCTGGACTGCTACAGTATGATCCAGGTAATTACTGATCATTATACACGGCTGACAGACACAGGTGTAGACAGCACTTTTACAAATTATTTTTACAATGTTGGTAAAGTTATATTGGCACTAGATCCACTCCGAAATTTCTTATTGTGAAACATATGGATAGTAGAATTTTAATATATTTCAGTGTTGATAATTTTGATAAGGTATTTATTCATCAGCTTTTCAGATCAGTATACACCCGTAAAGGAGATTTTAGAAATTCTGTTCATCTGAAACTGTTATACAAAGAAACCAAAACAGTTTTTATGCCCCCACCATAAAACAAAATTGGGGTGGGGGGATATAAATTTGCCTTTGTATGTCCGTCTGTCCCGAAACTTTGTGACACATGTAACTCTGAAAGTATTTGTACTACAGACTTGAAACTTAATGTATATATTATTCAGGACACCCCCCACCCCCACAACACACACCTACCCCCAATTCCGGGCTACACGCCTCAAAGTGCTTTCAAAGTGTTTTAAGCACCCCCCACCAGCCCTTTTCAAATCCTAGCTGGAGCACTGACTCGGTACTTAAGCAAGGCTGGAGATATATATTTATGCAATGTTCAGAACAAATCTTATTTTCATTAAAGATAAATATGGTAGTCATAATTCAAAACTGAGACAAGTGACCCTTTTAAATGTTCAAAACAGAAATTAATCGGCCCGAAAAACAAAAGGCTAGTTATAAAATACCAATTTAGCCAGTTAATGATATTTAGATCACCTTTGAAGCTTATGTTGTGTAGATAATACACACCTTTTATATCAAATTTTCAACACGTCATGGCTCTTACTCTGAAAAAAAATTGGCCCAGCAAACATTTTATGAGAACCCCATCCATGGGCCCATGATTTTATCAACTTATGTAAATATATGTATAAATAGCTTAATATAACTTGTACTGATGCAAAGGTGTTTCTAAATGTTTCAGGTAAAAGGTTGACAGCGTCTGAGGCAGCAGTACATCCTTTCTTCGCCAGTCACTTCCCAGTGGCCTTCCTCCAGCCTGGTGGAGTTGGTAAGTCGTTTTAATCTCATGTCTGAGATGTCTCATCCATTGTGTTTAATCCTTTACCTTATGAATATTCCTGTACAAATTCATGAATTGATGAATATTAATTGACTGAACTTAAAATGGTATATGAAACAATGAAGTTTACTTTGCTGTGCAAACTGTATAGAATCTGAGCTACAATATTGTATGAGAAAACAGGAGAGAGCCCTTTTGGTTTGCTGTGTTTGCCAATGTGTTTGAATGAGTCTATATGAAGTAAAGAGTAAAACATCCTCTCGTCTGCATTTATCTGAGACATTTCAAAATGAGATTTTCACAACTCAGAAATGTGTTTATCTAGAACTCCCATATTTATTAGCCCGGAGAAAAATAATGGCACACTTAAATACTATTTTTAGCTTGTCCTTAAAGAAAAATGACTCCAATATCTTCAATATAAAAAAAAAATAGCAAAATAGAATTGGAGATATTTGAGTTTGAAAAATCTCAATTTAAGAGGTTTCGTAAAACGCAGGCCTGCTGGCATTGGTCAAGGAGTCAGGCTGTAAATATGAAGGTCCATAGTTTGAGACCAACAAGGTTTTTTTGTTGTTTTTTTTGTCATTGCTGACTTAAGTGAGAAGTTGTCAGGTCTTACAGGTGCTTTGTCTCTTGTGCTGGCTCATGCCTACGGTAATCAAAGATTTAGGATAACTGACACGGTCTTCTATTATATGACCGAATATTTGAAAAACCATGTTAAATTCTTACTGAAAGCAATGCTAATAAAAACCCTCCATAATAATGATAGCAATAAAAATACGGATGTCAAATGGGTCATTTCTGTTGAATATCTCTTGTTGGAATAGAGATACAGTTTCCATACTTTGTTGGTAGATACCTTATACCTTATAGGAAGAGGAAGATTGGGCTTGATTTTCAAATCGATAGAGTTAAGGTCACATTTACTAAAAATAGCTTTGCTTGCCTTGGGTGACACTTGAAAACCTTGTTTTGCATCATTTGATGTGTTTCTTGCTTAGACATACCATTCAAAGCAAGAATTTTAATAAAAAGTCTTCTGTCTATTACTGGATATTCTTTTCGACTGTTGCAGGTCAGGATTACTGCAGTACAGGTGTTTCCCGGAAAGTTTACTCATTTACCCCTCACATTGCTGATGACATTAAGAAGAGACAGCCCTCCACTCTTGACCTCTTGTCTCTAGGGACATCAGATAACCATGAAGTGGACGGTGCCCAGCTTCATAGACCAGTCCCTAGGTTGGGAACCATACATGGAGATCTAAATATATCTGATTCACAGTCTGCAACAGCAACAGGAAACCAGCTTTCAGCATCAGCAGGAAACCAGTTTAGTTGTGACCGTCTGAGCACCTTTAACACTGTACGAGTGAAGGTCCTATCACAGGCATCAAATTTGTCTATGGTAAGGAATGCAATTCATGATAGCAGTAAGAAAGATATGTCGCAAAATCTGAAGGATAGAATGTCGTCCCTGCTGAAAGCTATAAAAGATGAGCAAGAAATTGTTGAGAAGGATATGGATGAAAGAGCTGTGAAACCCTTACAAATCAAGACTGAAAAATGTGAAACAAAGAGGGGTCTTAGAAGTGGTACAGAAGTAAGAGAGCAATGTTTGCTAAGACCAAATGCAAGATATGGTTCCTTTAGTGAACAAATGGACCCTTACATATCTGACCACTCTAAACCAAATACAAATGAACGGGCACATGCAGGTGAAAAGCCTGTTAACAGAATAAGCAGCCTTCAAAAAGGGACAAGTAGGTCTACAGATAGTGGAGGGATGAAAAAGAAGATTGGAAATCCAGTGTCAAGTAATCAGAGAAAGTTAGGAAAAATTTCAACAGAATCTTTTGAACACATTCAGTATGAGGAAGAAGTGCCTTTACTGATGGACATGTATGGAAACAGTGCAAGTGTTTTATCAGAGGATGATATTGATTTGTCTGAAAATGAAACATATAATGAGAATGCCAGAATTGATAGAGACAAGAGAAGGATTTCAGCAAGGTCAGTTGAAACTTCTCAAGAAACTAAACAGTTTAGTAGATCTCATAATAATAATGAAAATTTGTCAGAATTCCCAGGTAGACAAAATGTTGGT
The DNA here is from genome assembly GCA_021229015.1 of Solen grandis. Classification (NCBI taxonomy): domain Eukaryota; kingdom Metazoa; phylum Mollusca; class Bivalvia; order Adapedonta; family Solenidae; genus Solen; species Solen grandis. The sequence continues at coordinate 39,606,950 of CM037784.1, forward strand.
AATTCAAGGGCATTAAATCTGAATAAAGACTACTCTGATGCATTTAAAGAACCAGTAAGTCATAATAGAACAAATAAGGCAAACAACAGAAGAAGGATGCCTTCTGAATACTCCCTAAGTCCAGCTGGAAAAGCTGGGGAGTGGGATCCTGATAGAAATGGAAAGAAAATCGTATCGCCTTTGGCAGTTAAATCTGGACGTCATAGGTCAAGTTTGTCTCCAAGGTATATGATTCCTGGTACAGAAAATAAAGCATTCAACAAGTCTCCTTGTGATTTGAAACACTCTAATAACAGGAAACCTTGTAGGAGTTTCAGTGAAGAAAATGAGTTTGAAACGGAGACTTCTGTCAACCATCTCAATAAGAAAATCATATCCCCAACTCACATTGACATAAGTGATTTGAATCATGATATGCTAGAAATGTCCAAATCTGCTTCAAATACTGTGATTCTTAGCCCTGGATTAACTAGGAATAGATCAGATATGAAGTCACAGATATTTAGCCACAAACCAGGAACTAAGAATTCTGGATATACAAGGGATTTGTTGTCAGGGCAAATGCAACTAAAGAATATTGGAACGAAGAGTAGGAAGCGCACTGTCAGTGACAGTGATTCAGGGGAGGAGATTGTGGATCTCCTGTCTCCAGTTCAGGACTGCAGCAGGAAAAAGTTCAAACATGAACATAGTTCTTCAGGTAAACGCCTTCCTGTACAAAGTGAAAGGCATACAGTTAGAGAACTGGACAGTAACAGATATAGAGTATCTGATGGTATTCAAAAGAGAAACCTGCCAGTTGAAATGGATGTTGATGCAACAGAAATAGATAGTGATAGTACCGAGACATCGAGCCAGATAGTGACTGGTCTAGACAAAGTGGACCAAATAGTGACAGGTCTACACAAAGTGGACCAAATAGCGACAGGTCTAGACAAAGTGGACCAAATAGTGACAGATCTAGACAAAGTGGACCAAATAGGGACAGCTCTAGACAAAGTGGACCAGACAGTCACAGATCTAGACAAAGTGGACCAAATAGGGACAGATCTAGACAAAGTGGACCAAATAGTGACAAAAATAGCTACTCTGGTTCTGGAGGCAATAAGGAACAGACAAGAGTGGGTAGTGGAAGGTACATGCAACAAAGGCCTTTAAGTGATAGAAAATGCCAAGAGCAAGATAGAGGAGTGTACAAGAGAAGGTTTTCAGTAAGTGACACTGGTAAACAAGTTTTGCATGACACGGATGAGCCTAAAATAAGTGGTCATGATAGGGGGCAGAGCAGAAAAAGGGGATCAAATAGTAGTGAAAGAGAACAGACAGGGTCTATTTTGGACAATGACAGATTCAGAAACTCCAGGCAAGGAAATGAAACATACAGGGTAAAAAGACCAAGTGGTGATTTGTATAGTATGGAAGGGGAAAGCTTTAGGCGAAGGGAATTTGTTCATATGGAGCAGAGGCATGCACATAAAAATAAGATCCAGAATGGCCATGTATCCAATAAACCAGTTACTACAGAAATGTATTGTGTTTCTGATGAAAGTGATGGCAATCATGATCCTGTTGAAATAGATACAGGTCATCAGTTTGGTAACAGGAAATTTTCACAAGGCATTAAGAATACCAATGCTGCTGACGATGATGAGGATGATATTTCAGATATTTCTTATAATTCAGATTCAGTAAAGTAAAATCTGATGATACAGCTCAATGAACAGACAAGGTTTGTATAGAGAAGTTGATCGCTACAATGAAAGATTAATATCAGGAGATGTACCAGACAGAAATCAAGGAGGTCGCCAAGGAATGGTCACAAATAGTAGTCATGTTGGTGATAAACTGGAAAGATCAGTATCTGAGAGGAAGAGGTCTGTGTATGAGTTTTCATCTGGTGGTTCATCCAGGAAGGTGCCAAAAAGTCAATCATCTGAAGGGGTTGGAATAGAACAGAGGATAGTGGAGAAACAGAGACAGTTGAAGAAGAAGAAAGCAAGGAAGAGTTTGGCTTTCCCTGATGGTGAAACTCACAAGAAAGATGTTAATACTGACATTAGTGATATTGATGATAGAAGTGAGGGAGACTTTCTACCTGAAGACTATCTCTCCTGTGAGGATCAGTTCATGATGGAAAAACAGTAAGGTACATGAAACAGAGACGCCAGCGAATACCAGTGAAACAAGATGGTAGGAGAGCTGCAAGTTCAACCTCGTTTGAAAAAAGCAGTGATCTTAAGAAGACCTCCGGTGTCCCTAAAGATGGTACGATGCCAAAGAATAACAGACCTACGATTCCACACAATGCAAGACGTAGCAGTAGTGGTTCTCACACCTCAAACCAAATCAGAAAATCAACAATATTACCTGATACCACATTCACTATAGATTTTGAGAGTCCTGTTCATCGTAAAACTTGAACAAGTAACTAGGAAGATGTTAGAGAATAATTGTCCTTCCACTGCATTTTATAGTGTTTAAGGCTGTGTATTACCATAATCCAGTTGTATTTATACAGAATTTGTAAATGGTTAATCCAAACATTATTTGAAATCCCCCCCTTGTCAAACTCAGATATTTCCTGTAATTAGCTTATCAGGTGATATGATGGTATGCATAATCTTAACCCTTTACTTCATATAGACTCATTTTGACATATCAGCAAACAGAGCAGATCCAGATCAGACCGCTCCAATGGGATGTCTGATCAGGGTCTCCTTTGTTTGCTTATACATGTACAATATTTTAGTTCAAATTCTCAGATTTCTACAAAGTTTGCAGAGCAAACCACTGTTTCATAAACCATTTATAATTCAGTTTTAATATTCATGATACCATAAATTTGTACATGAATATTCATTAAGTAAAGGCGTATGGTTTTATTTTTATGCCCTTTATCCATAGATCTGTTGCATATTTTATTTGTCCTGTCTGTCTGCAGATAGCTTTAACTCTGGCCCATACCATGAAAACTATACAAGGTATTGACTTGAAACTATCACATATACTGTGATAAGGAGAAGTGCAATGATCAAGAACCATATCTACCTAGTCCCATTTTTATACGCCCATCTTAAGATGGGGCGTATTATGTGAACACTCACGGCGGGCGGGCGGGCGTGGAACATTTGTTGTCCGGGCTCTAACTTCAATACCGTTTGCCCAATCCTTTTCAAACTTTCCACACATGTGCATGGCCATAATATCTCGGATGAGTTCGATATCCAGCATTATCGCGTGAATGACTTAGAAGTTATGGCCCTTGATGTACACAAAATACTTGAAAATTTGCTTGTCCCTAGTCCTTAGACCCTATGAGGTGTTGTCAGATCTTGCAGTTAATTAATGGAAATGTATCAACAGTTGTTTTTTTATGATTAACATTCATTAATGGGATTTTGGAATTATTTTGCTTATTTATGGACAGTAGCTTGTTTCTCTGAGTTATTTCTGAGAGTCCCCATACTATTATGGGCGTATTTTGTGGCAGTCCTGACCCTTGTTTAATTATCTCCCTTTATTTAAATGAATTTTTGCCCAACTCATTTACTATATGACATAAAGGCTTGATATTTTGCATACTTAATCCCATAAGAAACCCCTTTCAATATTGACAATATTGATAGTTTGAATCTGACCCCCTTGGATTTGGCCAAGAGGGGTTAGGATTGGAGACAGGCATTTATTTTTAAAAACACATCTTATTTTGCATTACAAGCTGCATGTACTAGGCATCAATGATATTAAATTTGTTGCAGTATTTATCCCATCCTCAGCACTAAGTAACATGCATTCATTTATTGCATGTTTTTAACATATGACAGATCCAGTTGAATTGGTGTATTTCTTGAAAATTTTGTATTTATGACAATCAGTGTAAAGTCAAACTTTGATGGTCCATGTACACTGCGATTTTACCCTTCATGAATATTCATGACTTAATGATTTTTGATTAACGGAAAGTATGTATAAATGTTTTTTTCTTAGCCACGCAGACTACATATAGAACCCGAGCTACAATATTGTCTGAGCTAACAGGGGAGACCCTGATCTGGGTCTGGTCTGCTGCTAGGGCGTCAAAATTTGTCTATATGAAGTAAAGGGTTAAACCAGTGTCTCTATTTACAGAGTGTATACTCTATATAGAGACTGGTAAAACTCGGATACTGAGCTTGTATAAAATATAAACAATAGACCATTTCACTCTGAAATGAGACAGAAACCTTCTAAATCAATGAGTACTTCTCCAACACCTTATCTAATTCCACACATTGTTCAGTGGGAAATAAACTACATTTTGGGAATTTTCCCCAGTCACTGATTGGTCAATTTAATTCAGCAAATTATACTAGAAATTGCCGGTCCTCTGGTGAAATGGTCTACAAATCAATACATTATAGAAAATTTGCTGTGGTGGAATAATAATTTATAGTAACAATTTTTCCGGTAAATGATTTTTTCTGGCAATTGATGATAATAGTGATGATGATGAAGTTGTAGAATGACATTTGTTAAAAACTTGTGAGTGAGAAACGCCACGCTAGACAAGATTAAAAATGTGATATGGGGTACTGAGTGGTTAGTACATTGATTGGAATATCTCCAAGAAATGTCCCTGCCCATGAAATGCAGTCAGAAATGTACAGTTTTCTTTATGCAATTGTGAATATGATGTCTGACCTGGACAGTTTCAATATAGGCACATAATGTTGCATTATATGTATCAAGCTTTGATTACTAGTGTACTTGTCATTTATGAAATTGATGTTGGATTTTGGTTACATGTAACCAGGATGTCTTCACTTCTAAAAGTATGTAATATAGAAAAAATATACTATATCATACATTAAAGATGGTATTAAGATATTTTGACTTTATTGTTGTTACTTCATTCCTAAACCTATTTTCCTTATTATTTATATATCTTAATAATATATTCTAATGAACATGATGGAAAGATTTCCATAAAAAGGTAAATTGTCTTTCTGGTTCACCTTTAAATGTTGGGTCTCAAGTTACACCCAAGGATCTATATTCCAAAATAATTACATAACCATATGGTAAGCTTGTAGTCCTGATGCATTGCATTACAATCGGTCAATATTCCTTCTTGTGACATCATCGTAACCATTTCATTAATCATTTATGTGCCATAGAAATATAGCAGGGGTATGACTCCCCATCTGTGAATAGCACTTAGCTGGTTTATTTGGTTGTTTTGGGCAATTAATTTCAAAAGTTGCTTTTTCAATCATTATATCAAATCATTCAAGTGTTCTGATATGCAATGAACAATAAGTGATCCTTAGAAAATTATAAGTGTTATACTTGTCGTTTACTTCCATTAAAAAAGTTATCATTTTCACACCAGCTCAGTGGACATAGATGTCAGGAAAACATTTTTTGCCAAGTGAAAGTACAGGTTTGAACATCATTTTATTTTTTTCTTATATATTTCAATTTAAGTACTTTCTTTACATTGGTAAGTTTATTTTTTCCTTTCAAAATGTACATTTTAAATCCTAATTCAAAATTTTCTATTGTGAAACGTTAAGTAATCATTAGTAGATGGAAAACTTGCTGAAAATTACATGTTTATGAAATGAATTCACAGTGAAACTTCCATGAAGATAGTGACTGTATGAACATTATAAATATTAAGATAAAAAATACTTCCAATTTTGGTCTCAAACCTGGAAATTTTATACCACTGTGCCAATCCTGTTGTATTAAAGAGTTTCAGACAGGAGGTAATCTAAACCCGATCAATATCCCTATTATTTGCAGGCTGATCAGGTTTTATAGTAGTCGGTGAACTGGCTCATATTCCACCAGTCATATTTAACGCTACATAGTACTTAAAATACCTGGCTAATTTTATCATTTAATTTCGAATGAAAATACTTAAATTTTATTAGGTTTTAATTTACGTCATAAACAGAAAATGAAGAAATGTGTTTATAATAGATTCAAGAAATAACGTATTTACTATTATTTAGCACTATTGTCGGTGAAATTACACCTGGAGTCATTGTACGAAAGGGTGTTTTTTTGTTTGTTTTGTCTTTTAAATAAGCAAGGTACCATGATGATTCAAAGATATTTTTTTTCGGCTAGTTTGTTAATACATGGATGAAATAAAATATCTAATAACTATACAAATAACATTTATTTAACAAACATAATGCATATTTTCTAAACATTCCTTTTGTAACATGCAATTAATTCCTCAATTTCACCAATGATTAAAAAACTACCTTTTACTGATATTCTGTTTTTCGAGAAAAAAATGATGACTGATTATTTCAGAGATTGTCACAATTTAGAAGAAAAAAAATGTATTGATTTCTTACATAAATTGGCAGCATGTCACTGCTAAATTTATATTGATAATGCAAATATTTTACTGCCAACACATTCTGCAAAAACATACTACTGAAGTAGATGTATTGGATTTGTACACTCACACCTGTAGTGCTTGTGACTTACATTATTTCCTGTCTTCCTTGCACTTTTACCTTTCCCTTTCTAAACTTACCATACTCTACCAGCTTAAAAAAGTGAAATTATTTTAAGTCTTTTTCACCATAATTTGGCAAAATCCCACACATTTCACATCAATCTAGTCACTAAACTGACCATGCAATTCACATTAAAAATCTTCCATTGTGGTGCCTTTATCATGACCAAATACATTGTAACAACTGGTTCCCTGTGTGCCCAGCGCTGATAATAAGCAGGTGTGTCACTGGCTGCAGGGCCCAAATTCATCAATCTCTTGAGTCTTGTATTTCATTTGTTTAGATTCAACATCCATCCAGTAGTATTTCAGATCGATCTTAAACACAGACTAAAGATTCTGATTTTGAAACTGTCAACATGTTAATTATTTAACAAAGACGCTATAAAACACGTTGAGTGTTTCCTTTCTGGTTCAACAAATAAAATCCTTCTCTGTAAAATATCACAAAAGTATTTCCTTCTGAGTCTTAAATAAAAACTTAAAAGATGACAGAACTAGCAGCCTGGAAAACAGTTTCTATTGCACTTTTTACACCAAGTATCTTTCAGTGGCGCTTTGGTCTCTGTAAGATCTGTAAAAACTTGCCTCTTGTCATTTCTCTTGCTGGAAAAGAAAAAAGAGTTAAATTCCACCTCAATTCACATCAGATATGTACATGTATCTACAGAAGAGAATGTTACTGTGCTATCTTGTTTATTAAAATCATTAAGAACAGGAGAATCATCATGGCAGATGTAATACTTGTTATATGAGGCTGGCAATAAGCGCCAGGGAATAAAGAAGTATTGACTCTTTAATTACTATATTGTTTCTTTTTTAACATGAAGAAATGCTGCAAATGACTTTTTAAAACTTGTTTTTCCTCTTGTGATTGAGATCAACTACAGGCTACATCCTATTTCATACACTATTGTCCCAATTATAAATAAATTCTAAAAGTTGCTAAAATCATATGCTTCATATGAAATTCTTCACATTTTCAATCTGGCTATTTGAGATCTAATACATTCTTCTAAAGAAGTTCATGTCTGCTAAAATTTCTAAAGTCTCCAGAAGCAAGACTTTTCCCAGTTTTGTCTGAAAAAAAGCCCCGCTTCGTTTTTCAAATAACATTACTATATTAACATCTGTGATTTTCTTTTGTAGTATTTCAAAGAATGAACCTCTTGCATATATCATATAAATATTTCTCAATATTTACATGATTATTAAATCAACTTAAAAGTCAGATAACCACAGGTTGACTTGATAGATTAGACTAGACTATTTGAGTTTATCGTCGCTTGGACAGTATTCCAGTCATAAAGCGATGTCCAGCTAATTACAGGTGGAGGAAGACCCCGAATGCACGGAGGAATCCGGGTAGAACCACCAACCTACCGCAAGCCAGCTGGAGGTTGACTTGATAACATGTATTAAGGAGAAAAGAAAACTGTCGGATTTGTGCTAATATGTGTGGCCAGATGGATCATTATAATGAGAAAAACACTTCCCATCTCAGAGGAAATTTAGAACTTAAAATCTTAGAACCTCAGACTGAGTCTAAATTACGGATACTGACTATGAATATTGATAAACTAGATCCTAGGTTATTGTTTGGCTGCAAGCAAGATAGTAAAATGAAGCGTTAATGAAACTGACCTTCCTCCAAGCCAAGCTGATATGCTAAATTCTGAAGACCTCGGACTTTCTCCATTAACTGGGATGTGGTTAGGCTGCCAAACTCTAGCGAATAAAGTGTTTCACATAATTGTATAACATCTTAATTGACAACTGATTCACATTCTTACATCTAACTGGCAGATCCAGCCATTTGTAGACTGAAAACTACGGTAAAATTTCTGAGGAAATTTCACAGTGATATCCTATGTATCCAAAGCTTTACAAAGGAAAATATCAGAAAATACATACTATTATTTTGATTCACATTTGAGATTTTACAAGGTGTGCTTAGCAGAGCTAAAAAGAAAACAAGAAGCTATCAACATGTCACACTTGCTTACTGAAGCAGACCTCAACTAAATCATAATATACAATATAAGCTATTTTTCTATTCAACTAAACGCTGTATTTCAGTTGTAAGTCAATTTTAGATTTTCACACCTTAAAACCTAATATCTATAGGGGATGGGGAGCCTTGATTTGCTCTTATTCATCCATCTCCATCATAAAATCTTGTGTTGTACATATTAGAGGTGATTATTAGACCCCATGTGACCCAGTATGTTGCTGCCCATTAAACAAAAAAACAACAACAACAAATTCAATAACCTTATATATAATAAGAAGGTAGGTATTTTCTTCCACTGAAAACATACATCATGTCATTTCAATTGCCTTAACTCCTTTGAAAATTGGTAGGTTTTCATAAAATTGGTCTTATTTATTTTGGAAGGGATGAATAAAGACAATCAGGTACAAAAAACACCACCTTGCCAAAGGAATTGCGCTACAACAAGTCGAAGTTGAAAACGCGTTTTGTCGGAAAAAGATCTGTCCAACAAAATCTCGCAATTTTTTTGTGTAAAAACTAAAGAAAAAGCTAAAGCTACAATATCAGTATTGAATTGTATGAACAGATAAGAAACAAATAAACAAACAAGAGCTGTCAGAGGACAGCACGCTCGACTATTCAAAATGCTTGTTGGTAAATCAAATGAAATCTATTTAACTTCTTGCCCTTCACATACCCTGTACATATTAATAGTCAAAAAATATACCTTGATAGTCCGATACCCCTTAATATTTTTATGATGTCTAAAATCAATCTCATGCCTAGTTAATGAGACATAAGCACAATAACACTGTGCATGCAAAACTTTAACCAAAAATCCAAGTTAGAAAAGGGCCATAATTTGTATAAAATTCAGTCCAAAAGTTATCCTCCTTAGTTTTCTGATGCCCCTGAAGACACTCCTTAACTTTCTAGTCAATTCCACAAGCAATTTCTGATATATAAGCTGGAAAGTAGCTTGCATGCAAAAATTTAACTAAAATTCTAAGTAAAAAGGGGGTCATAATTTTTAATATATTCCATCAAGTGTTATCTTCTATGAAAGTATGATACCCCTAAACATATTAAAGATGTTAAGAATCAAATGCATGCCTGGATACTGAGATATTAGCATGAAAGTACCTTGCATGCAAAACTTTAACCAAAATTTCTAAGTTAAAAAGGGGCAATAATTTGTAATATATTCTATCAAGAGTTATCTACTATGAAAGTATGATACCCCTAAACATATTAAAGATGTTTAAAATCAATTGCATGCCTGGATACTGAGATATAAGCATGAGAGTATCTTGCATGCAAAACTTTAACCAAAATTTCTAAGTTAAAAAGGGGCCATAATTCATATTTAGTTCAGTCAAGAGTTATCAACCTTGGTTGTCTGATGCCCCTAAACATATTCATAAACTTTCAAGTCAATACCTTGAATGGTTATTGAGATACAAACTAGAAAGTAGCTTGCACGCAAAACTTTAACCAAATTTTCTATTGCATGCAAAACTTTAACCAAAATTTCTAAGTTAAAAAGGGGCCATAATTCATATTTAGTTCAGTCAAGAGTTATCTACCTTGGTTGTCTGATGCCCCTGAACATATTTATAAACTTTCAAGTCAATACCATAAATGGTTATTGAGATATAAGGTTGAAAGTAACTTGCACACAAAACTTTAACCAAAAGCTGCAACGCCAACGCCGACGCCGACGCCAGGGCGACTACAATAGCTCTCATATTCTTCGAATAGTCGAGCTAAAAATGAATACCTACTTGTTATTCACGAACATATTTAGGGCAATTCCTCAGGCAAGGGGATGTGTTTTGTCACTGTATGTCTTTATTCATCCCTTCCACACAAAATAAGACAAATTTTATGAAAATCTATCAATAATCAAAGGAGTTACAGCAAATGAATTATTCAATAGCATACTGTCTGATTTCAATGGAAAAAGTTACCTACCTTCTTATTATAAATAAGGTTAATTTTTTTCTTCAATGCAGCAGTTTTTTGGTCAAATCAACGTACCGGATACCTTTGATGTGACCTAATGTACTTGTTACATCTCTCCATCAACAAACAAAGGCATGACGTCACTTGACAACACTCTTAATACTGCTATAATAGCACTACCAATCTCTTCCAGAGACTCAAATCAATGACTCTGCAACCGATCCTTAACATTTGGAAACAGAAAGGAATCACATATTGCCAAAATTTGGACTATACAGTGGGTGTTGAATAAGTTAGATGTTTAATTCCGTCATTGTGGCCCTAACAACATGGCTGAGATGTATAGGGGCACTATCCTGGTGCAAAATTAAACCCAATGTATAGTGGGAGCATCCTATGTCCATGTAGACACATTTCTAGTTTTTGTTTCAGATGTTCTTAAACCTTCTTGCATTTTTTCCCCCTATCTGTTTCTAAGTCAATGTGATTCAAATTGTCATTCTAAGAAAATACTCTCTAAATTTAAATCAAATCTGGTTATCCACCTTTAAATCCTCTCTTGCTTGGGTTTATTGTCCCATCAACAGTATTTCAGCCAGTTGGAGATGATGTCTACTTGAGACAGATATAGTGCTGCCACACTGCAGTATCACACCATAGACATGTGGCATGATACCACACCCAGTCACATTATCCTGACACCATGCCAACCAGACCTGGAACTACCCTTTATATGTTGAGTGCCAAGCAGGAAGCTACCAGTACTATTGTTTTAAAGCAGAATTTGGCCCAACAGCATAACCATATACATATCAGTTCCATCATGCCACAGCCAATTTGCAATACACTGCACATATCATCCTTTAACCCTGATCAGGTTTTATGCTGTTCGCTGCTCCTCAGTGGTCTGGAAATGAGGACTTCATAATTAAATTTGGTAAGGTTTAACTGTGGTTTTCTGCAGATCAGGCTTTATGTGATACCTATTGAGTGCATCAAAATGAGTCTATATGAGGGAAAGGGTTATGTATAAAAGAATACCTTGTAGGAGATTAATGTCATCATTCTCTAAGTCTGCCATCCACTTGGGTGGACTGGTGGTTCTGGAGGAGGGCTTGAAAACAAGGAAGATAATAGTTCTTAACCCTTTACCTCATGAATATTCATGCATAAATTTATGACTTGATGAATATTAATTGACTGACATTGAAAGGGGTATATGAAAAAAATGTGTTTTTCTTTGCCATGCAGTCAGTATGAGCAAACAGGAGAAACCAATCAGGTAGCTCCTTTAACCCTTTCCCTCATAGAGGACACCATGAAAAGACCTATGCAAACAGTATAAAACCAGATCAGCCTGCGAGTAACTCGCAGGCTGATCAGGTTTTATGCTCTTCGCTGCTCCTCAGTGGTCTGGAAATGAGGATTTTGTAATTAAATTTGGTAAGGTTTAACTGTGGTTTTCTGCAGATCAGGCTTTATGTGGTACCTATTGAGTGCGTCAAAATGAGTCTATATGAGGGAAAGGGTTAAGAAGCTGTCTTAACTGGGTCTGCTCTATTGACCAGTGCATCAAAATGAGTCTCTATGAAGTAAAGGGTAAAATTAAGTATGCTTTATGCAATTTTAATACGGTAAATTACATAAGGTTTACATGTATATCTCCTCTAGTAAGCATTGATAAATATGTTTTACTCAGTAATGGTCATGGGTATCATCTTTATTATCAATAAATAATATAGTAAAACTTTTATCAGATAAAGTCAAACTTTTATTATTATACATGTAAAATTATAAGATAAAATCACATTAAATGGGGGAAGCCTTGACATGCACATTTATATGCTTCTGATAAAGATTCCACAGTCTTTTCTGTTTTATAAGCAGATTAAACAGTTTTGAAACATTTGGCAAATGTATTTTTGTATAATAAGAAAACAGAAATGTGTATTTTTAAAGGACCTTTTCAGTGATGGATCTTTGGAAAAGTCATAAAAGAAGAGTAAGTTAACTTTTCTAACTGGTAAATGTTAAGAATTTATGACAATTAGAAACTAGTGCTCCATTAAAACTAACCCATAAAGTCACAAAAGCATGCCCAAAATTGTTAAGGCATTATTGACCAGTTAGTTACTTGTTGTTTTGTCAGAAATACTGTTACAACAGGTATGTCATTCATTATATATAAATATGAATTTAGGAGGTTAAAACTCACAAGATTTTCAGCTGCAAACTCTGAAACACCTGGAACTGAAAAATATGAAAATTACTAAAATGAACTGCTAAAAAAACATATAATGGCTAAACCTTAATCCTCAGTGGAATGATTTCAATGTTTATATTTTTATAGATAGATAGTGTGACAGTTACATCACCTTACAAACTGCTTTTTTTTCTCAGTAAACTATGTAGTGAGACATGATCTGTATGGAAAATCAGTTTCAAGAAAACCAAGAAAAGAATTTAATATTTTTTGGCACTCACAAAATATTACTGTGACTTAGGTTTAAACTCAAAAAATCTCAACTTACTCGCAAAAGTGGACAGGTTAATAAAAATGTCACGGATAGACATAGCTAAGTTTATATATTTGCACTCTAGACAATCATGACTTTTCTGCATCTTAATAAACAGAGCTGGGAACCACGGATTGAAACTGTACAACAGGATACCATGGTTTTTAGGTAAATACCAAAGAAAGTACAACAATATAACGCACAAGGTATTCCTGGACTTGTGCTGAAGATTATTCATATATTAAAATTTTGCAAAGGAAAACAAGTCGTTGCCATCAGCCATTTTAAGGTCATTATTAGTAATGAGTGAATATTTTCAAATGAAATTGTATTTTTTAAGATTTGAATGAAAACTAATACATTTATATCATATATATCTATGAAAATTTTTGATGTTGTTAAGTAATTTAATCATCTGTAATGACAACTTTATTGAAAATTTGTACTAGTTCATTTCCGTAATACAGAAACCACGAAGTACCAGTATTATTCATCCTTGACTTGTACCGGTTTGTACCACAAGCTGCTTTGGACCGCAGTTTACCGGAATATCGGTAAAACCGCTCACCTCTATTTACAAAATAGGAATTTTTAAAACACTTAGGAAAAGTATATCTTCTCTTGTGAAGATACTGCCATGACGTTTGCTTAGAAATTCACAAGAGTTAAGCTGAGGACAAAACAAGAGCACCAGTGATGCCACAGTATACACCGCCACAAAATATGAAGTTCAAGATTATAGAGGCTTCTGATATGAAAGTAGATCAAATGGCAGTGCCAATATGTATCCTTTTTTCCTCCTGAGCATTACTCTTGCAAAAATAACTGAACCAAATGATCCCTGCTTTATGCACTTCTACTTATTATATTTGTGACACTGATCAAGATAAATTCGTAAACTTAGAAGTTGCATTCTATAGTTAATATGCTTTAGAGACCCAGCTTTATGTACATCTACCCAATATAATTATGATAATGAGCAAGTTTCATAAAGATCCATTCGGAAACTTAAGAGGAGTTGTGTTCACAAGGCTGCAATATCAATAAGCTACAGAGACCAAGTTTCAAGGGACATTACTATTTCAAAAATCAACAAGGCAGTCCAAAGGACAGCTATATCCCCCGCCGCTGGCCAAATATTAGAATTTGTTTGGTCATAGGATTATGTTCACCTTAACCTGGCATGGTTGTAGCAGACATAGAAGATCAGTTTAAGACAATTTAACTTTCCGGAGTTATGTATGAATCTCAGAATTCGGAGGCACATATATTTAAAGTTTACTGACAAGTTTTACATGGGAAACAGTACAAAAAGTGAACATAAATGAAGTATAGGATGTGTTAGGTAACCACAAAGTACATGTGTAACTCAATTAAAAACTTTATATATCATGAAATAATTTGTATGATTGTGAACATGACATACTATTATTTACCGAGTACAATAAATCACTGTGGAAGTGCAATCCAGGTCAAGAAGTGGTCTGTGTAAGGCAAGGGGAACACTCCTGAATGAGATATGGAGCGGACACGAAAATAACATTTGACCTGCAAGTATGACCTTGACCTTGAGCAAGCATGACCGACTCATGCCTTCTGCACATCAGCTCAATGAGGTTAACATTTTAGCCGAGTTTGAAGAAAATGTGTCCAAGCGTTCATGAGATATGGAGCGGACACGAAAATAACATTTGACCTTCAAGTATGACCTTGACCTTGAGCCAGCGTGACTGCCTCATGCCTTCTGCACATCAGCTCAATGAGGTTAACATTTTAGCCGAGTTTGAAGAAAATGTGTCCAAGCATTCATGAGATATGGAGCGGACACGAAAATAACATTTGACCTTCAAGTATGACCTTGACCTTGAGCCAGCGTGACCGCCTCATGCCTTCTGCACATCAGCTCAATGAGGTTAACATTTTAGCCGAGTTTGAAGAAAATGTGTCCAAGCATTCATGAGATATGGAGCGGACAAGAAAATAACATTTGACCTTCAAGTATGACCTTGACCTTGAGCCAGCTGACCCCTCATGCCTTCTGCACATCAGCTCAATGAGGTTAACATTTAGCCGAGTTTAAGATGTGCCAATTGCTCAATGAGGTTAACACTTTAGCCGAGTTTGAAGAAAATGTGTCCAAGCGTTCATGAGATATGGAGCGGACACGAAAGTGTTTCGGACACACTGACGGACGAAGGGCATTCCTATAACCCCCCTCCCGCTTCGCGGCGGGGGATTAATGAGCCAGAAAACCTCCACTTCATGCACATCTACAAATTATAGTAATGACACTGATCAAGTATTGAATAGATACAGTCAGAAACTTAGGAAGAGTTGCATTCACAAGGCTGCAATATCATTCAGCTACAGACAAAAAGTTTCAAGGGACATAACTCTTGCAAAAATCAATTAACCTGAAAATTGCCGCTTCATGCACATCGACCCATTACAGTAATGACACTGACCAAGTACTGAAAAGATACAGTCAGAAACGTAAAAGGAGTTGCGTTCACAAGAAATGGGCATACGGATGGATGGACGGACGTACGTACGGACAGAGAAGATGATGCCAATATACAACTGCCTCTGGCGGTGTATAAAAATGAGAAACTGAACTGGTCGCACTCCCCATAACAGGACACCACTCAGACAGTCAAGAAACATTCACCCACATTTTCAAAACAAATTCTGATTTCAGTAAATTTTTATTTTTTGTGCAGCCCTAACTGGGAATGTTTTTTTAAATAAACCATGTGGCATGGTTTATGCATTTTCACCAAAAAAAAATCTATGTCACATCTATTGTTACAGGGAAAACACCAGTGAATGGCCCCTGATGAAGAAGAAAAGGCACTTAAAGAGAAAAGCTACAAAAGAATTTGTCTTTTAATCATCAACTTGATCATGAGCTTATTACAAGAATTTTAACTCTGCCTGCCAAGTTAATGTCAGCAAATATTTTTGCTTTCATGATTTGGATTCCAAAATAAGGACTAATTCCCAACGCTACATTGATATGAAATTTAATAAATTATTGTTTTATTTCCTGAAAGGATGCAAGACAGATATTGTGGGAATCCTTGACCAGTAAGATCTAAAATATGATGGCCATAATGATCAGAAAATGATTGCTAGCCATTACAATAAAAGAAAGAAAAAAGAAAAGTTATTTTCAAAGTTCCGGTATACTTACTTTGTTCTGGCCATAAGTCAGGTGATGCTCTGTCTAGTTTCTCAAAGCTGATCAGCTGGTCTTGCTCTGTTGGATTCCCTTCAAACCATTTCCCATCAACACCAACTGCAATAATGTATGCATAATTAAAGACCTCAGTGACTGAGTATTAATTTGTTTAATGTGACATTGGGCAAGGTTTTTGGAGTTTTACACCTACCATAACCCAAATGACCTTGTAAGGATTTGAAAAAAAACAGCAGTGTGGGGCTATGTGATAGTAAGTTAGTGTCTAAAACTGCTCAAAAGTGGCAGCTGCCTCAATTCATCATAAAGCAAACAAAAGATGCATTTTATGTCACCTGAACAAGTTGATTTTGAAGAGGCAATGTGGTCCAGTGGTAACGTACCTCACTGTGGAACCAAACCCCACTAGGGGCAAGGATTGTTCACTACCTTCCAGGCCTACTGGTACTGGTCTTACCCAGGAGCCTTCTACTTCTACCAGATACTGGCCACATTCAACAGAATGAATATTATTTCCAGGGGGTAGTGCAATACAATAACCAAGAAGAAAAGAAAATAAGAGTATGTATAGTGACGGATAAAAATGAAAACAAGCTTCAGAGTCTAGATAAAGTGGGTGGAGAGTTGAGCCTTGAAGGCGTCAACCGATACATTATCTGGTGGAAGACCATTCCAACTTCCACTCCTTGATTGTACGAGAGAAAAATGAGTACTGATGGTAATTTTTGGAGCATTGGGGTGTTTTGTAGATTTACGGATGTTTCGGTAAATTAACAGTTCGGTAAATTGATTTTATATAGTAATTGTTGTTGCTGCGACAGTATTTCAATCATATAGTGACGTCCAGCTAATTTCAGATGGAGGAATACCCCGAGTACACAGAGGTACCTGGGTAGAACCACCGACCTACTGGAAGCCAGCTGGAAGGCTTCCTCACATGAAAAATCCGAAGTCCCTACCGGGATTCAAACCCACAGTGGTGAGGCGCCGAGAGATTTGTATATAGGAATTGGTTTGGATGTTTCGGTAAAATGATTTTTTATAGTATTTAAATGAATGTATATCACCTAAACGCATGTGTGAAAGTAGATTGGTTTTACTAAAATATGGGTCACACGAGTTACCGAAATACCAAAATACTTCCGAAAAACCGGAATACCCTAGATAATTGGGATAGCCATATATTGTAGGGCTTAATAAGTGTTAGAATGCTATGTTATGAGAAATCAATGATGATGTTTATAATTTAATTTTTATTTCACTTATCGCAATTCATTTCTCATTCAGGAGTATTTGGGGGGGGTGGGGGGGTCGTCGTCAGTTATGTCTATAATGTTAATAATCTTGATTAACACCCGCAACAACAATAATCAATGTATTGTTTTTTTCAATTTTATAACTAAATTAAACAAGCACATAATCAAATAAAAATTAATACATGGTCATCCGGTCCTAGGGAGGGTTCCGCAGACTAGCAATTTCTCTTACAGGAATACCGCAGTCGTCAGTTCTGTTTCATCGATAATATCAGAGACGTAAATACTTTAATATAGCTTTTGATAATATCAACATACTAAATAACAAACACACACAACAATTTTGAGCAATTTTATAAATTCATTCAGGGATATATTGGCCGAGAGAGGATTCGACAGATGAGAAATTTCGGTTAATATGGAAATCTCGAATTGGCCCATTTAAAAAGAAATAAGATAAAAAAAATAATAAAACACTTCATAAACGAAATAAAGCATAAAGCCATTGATACCTCATAATATAGCATTCTAACACTAATTAAGCCCTACAGTATATGGCTATCCCAATTATCTAGGGTATACCGGTTTTTCGGAAGTATTTTGGTATTTCGGTAAGTCTCGTGACCGCTAAAATATTAACCTAGGCATTAATTAAGTTAACTGAGACAGAGTGAGAGAAAGATGTGCGAGAGGGAAAGAATGAAATGTTTCTTAAACGAATTTTTTTCTAGGGGATGGGGGAGATATACATAAAAAATCATTTTACTGAAACGTCCAGCTACCATCTTGTAAGAGTGTGTTGATGTGTGTCTGGAGAGATAATGCAGAAGAAAGAGATGATTAATTTTGTTTAAGGCAACAATGTCATTTGAGATTTTGTAATGGAGATTGAGATGGGAGATCTTTCTGCAGTCCTGTAGTGAGGTCCACTCACAGGGACTTGCTCCCATACACACACACACACACACACCACACACACACACACACTGTACATACACTATCAACAAGGGTGGACATCTTTTCAGGGGTCGACTCGCCTCAACTCCGTTTTTTCAAATCATTCAAATAAATCTATGAAGTTAACATACGGAATCACTCAAATATATATTTCTCTATCGAAATATACAAAATTGTCGTGAAAATAATCCTCCTTTGTATGTTTATTTGTTTGAAATATATGCGAATCCGAGAAAAGGACAACAACCTGGACCAGCAGCGCAGTACATTTCGGGATGATTCGGATTTTTACGCTGAGAAATTGGTCAGCGATATTGCG
>CM037784.1:39625777-39675777 GCA_021229015.1 Solen grandis
ATTATTTTCCCGCAATCTGTCAAACCGTTAAATTTAAATTATTAAAGGGCTGACTATTCGGGCGTTGAAAGAAAAAAAAAAACCAGGCAGTATGGAGAAATCAGCTGTTTCTTGGTAATTTTCTTGTTGTAAAATAAATTATTTAAAGACTTAGATATAAATTCACTTGTCTGTGAGTGTGTGTTTTTAAATTGAAGTAAATATCACAGGGATTTGAAGTTCAGTAGAATTTAGTATTCCGTATATATAAGAAAAAATATGTTTTGTATGTATGGAGTACTATTATTTTCAGAATTTTATTTTAAATTACTGAACTTCAAATTCATGTAATAAATATATAAGTTATGTGAAAAATATATTTTTTTTTATTTCATTTACTTTTATCTATTTATTTTGTTTAGCAATCTCTCCCAACCATCCACAGACAAACACACACACAAAATAATAAGAACCAAAAATATTAAAAAATAAAACAAAAACAATATAAAACTATATGTTCCTCCTTTTTTTTCAAATTTTTCAAAATTTATATGTTGAGGTTGAGGTTTGAACTGACAACCCCCAGCTTCACTGGGATAGGTACCAGGGGAAAAATGGCATCTTAATTTAAAAGCTAGATATATAAGTTTTATATCATGTGAAAAAAGTGAACATGATTTTTTGTGTGTGTGTGTGTGGGGGGGGGGGGGGGTTGGGAATGGAAACTTTCCTTATCCTGTGCTAGCTTGTTGGGTTGTAAATTCCTAAAATATTCTGAAATGGAGATTTTTTCTGAAAATAATAGTACTCCATACATACAAAGCATATTTTTTCTTATATATACGGAATACTAAATTCTACTGAACTTCAAATCCCTGTGATATTTATTTCAATTTAAAAACACACACTCACAGACAAGTGAATATATATCTAAGTCTTTAAATAATTTATTTTACAACAAGAAAATTACCAAGAAACAGCTGATTTCTCCATACTGCCTGGGTTTTTTTTTCTTTCAACGCCCGAATAGTCAGCCCTTTAATAATTTAAATTTAACGGTTTGACAGATTGCGGGAAAATAATCGCAATATCGCTGACCAATTTCTCAGCGTAAAAATCCGAATCATCCCGAAATGTACTGCGCTGCTGGTCCAGGTTGTTGTCCTTTTCTCGGATTCGCATATATTTCAAACAAATAAACATACAAAGGAGGATTATTTTCACGACAATTTTGTATATTTCGATAGAGAAATATATATTTGAGTGATTCCGTATGTTAACTTCATAGATTTATTTGAATGATTTGAAAAAAACGGAGTTGAAGCGAGTCGACCCCTGAAAAGATGTCCACCCTTGTTGATAGTGTATGTACAGTGTGTGTGGTGTTTGTGTGTATGGGAGCAAGTCCCTGTGGTCCACTGGAGGTCTTGGAGCATCTCGGTGATGCTAGTTCTGTTTGACAAAAATTTACACCTCAACATTAAACCATTAAAATTTCTAGTTTATAGATTTCATCTTTTTGATACGGGGCCCAAACAGAGTTAGCTTATTCCACAGTGGAACTTAAAAGTGTTTTGAACCATCAAGGGGGTAATCTCTACTGAGATCCGCTCCGGTTATTTTTTTCGTTTTGGCCCCGAGATTAATCTCTACTGAGATCCGCTCCGGTTATTTTTTTCGTATTGGCCTCCGCTGGATCTCTACCCAACCCTTATATAAAAGCTTCGGGAAATTTACATCGATATCCCTAACTCTTTTCGGCCGTTCAAATCGGTTGTTTTCGGCTGCACACCTAAAAATCCACGCATGTCTAGTAAGAAGACATATTTTTCTTTCCATTTCATTCAACATCATTGCCTTAGCTTACCGATTTCACCAGTTTTACAGCTACAGACTCACGAAACCTCCAAACTCGCCGTTTAAACCGCCATATTGTTTACATGCGATGGTTATCACGTGACTAATCCGTGATTGGATAACTACAGTCAATTTGCGGGTTATGCGGTACAGAGCGGTGTGTGGTTTTCTCGATCTATAAGTAAATAGAACGTATTTCACTTAAACTTTCTTTTGAAAAATCGTTTTATATAGCAAAATTTCTTTGACATTGCCAGGGCCGACTTATTGGCAAAGAGCATTTACCTTTTGCTGTTGAACAGTCGTAACTGAACGGAGCTGTAGTTTAAACTGTTTCGCCACTAGTCACGTGATCAATATTTACAAAATATCTGTTTAAAACTATGAGGTGAGCGGTTTTGGTGTTTTCCGTCACCGTATTTCATGAAATCGGCAAGCTAAGACAATGATGTTGTATGAAATGGAAAGAAAAATATGTCTTCTTACTAGACATGCGTGGATTTTTAGGTGTGCATCCTAAAACAATCGATTTGAACGGCTGAAACGAGTTAGGGGTATCGGTGTAAATTTCCCGAAGCTTTTTTATAAGGCCTGGGTAGAGATCCAGCGGAGGCCAGAACGAAAAATATAACCGGAGCGGATCTCAGTAGAGATTAGCCCCGAGATCTCAGTAAAGATTTTCAAGAGGGATGAGTATAAGTTGCAAGAACTTCTCCCGATCGATGTAAACTAAATATAATCAAATTCAAAATATAAAGCTTCATAAAATGGGGGAGGAATGTCTTGGGAGGAAATGACTTGGGGATGAAACGTCTGACAACCAAATAAAAACTTGAGGACAAAAATATCCTAAACAAAACGCCGAAAACGGCCCACAAATTGTAAACACAATTAGGTGCTTTCTTGAATTACTATTTCTAAATAAGTAAATGTTTATAACTGTACCATTACACTCAAACATAACATGTATTTTAAGATTAAGTGAAGAAAAACTTAAAATACCAGCTCCATCTGCTCGTCCCGTCTTCGAATTGGCCGCCATTGTTGTTTAGCAGGACACGTTTATTTGCCGGCTCAAGTCAATACAACAGGATACTCGCGGTAGATCTGTCTATACAGTATTTTTATATAAAAGGTCTCTAGATTCGCCAAAAAAACTCCCATCATTGTATTCATAATTAAGATTAGTATTCGTGTAAACTTTTTTCCTCTCAAATAATCTCTTTCCCTAGCGCGGAAACGTTTCTTAAATATATTAATCTTTTGACCATATGCAACTGCAACTGGTCGTTAGATAATGAACCTTGACGGTTAGAACTAAGGATTAACGGACAATTCAATAAATGACAGAGTCGGAAATTTATATAGAAAATGGTTCATGTAAGCCGGTAAATATTTACCAACGTGACCATAAATACTTCGTATGATTATATTACCCAATGGCCATATAGAAGGAACTCTATATAAGCCCGAGTATATACATATCAAATGGCCGATTCGTAGGGTAATATGGAAAAGGAAAACCAGTCATTATGATCTGTATACAATTTCAAGTTGATTATTTTTTTATTGTATTTGTTATATAAAATATAGATACGGTTCAAACTATTTACCATATAAACTATTAGATCTATATTGACTTTTGTCCGGTGGTTCTCTCGTGTGTCTATTTTTTTCTGCTGTTTTCATACGCACGTGCCACGTATAAATCTACTAAACAGATGTGCTGCACGTGCGTAGTGATCGTATAAATAGGTCTGTAGTATTGTAGTATGTGATTATTGATTCGTAATGGAGCATTTCCTTTGTTTTTTGGCCAAACCAAAAAAAAAAAAAAAAATAAAAAAAAAAATAGCGGTTAGATAATAGAGGAAAAATACTTCAGTTCATGGCGTTCCTTCTTCTTCTTCTTCTTCTTTTTTGCTAACGGTCATTTTTTTTCTTTAAAAAAAATGCATATAAGTACTTAAGACTGCAACTTAAATACAAATGAATAAAAATAGGGTGTTGCCATGCTTGTTTTTTATAGATTAAGTGTATGATAGAACTTCACTGTTTGTTAAAATTTGTTGAAAAGAAAACAAGGCAATCAAAAATAGGATTTCATTTCTTTATGCTGTAAGAGAATTTTTGAAATATATTTTCAAAATATTTTGTCACAATTTGTAACTTATAATGTATTCTACAAGTTTCAGGTGAAAAGGTGTGAAACGTGCTTTGAAAATACAAAATAAGCACAAAATGTCTTTTGCGCCAAGAAAATGTTCCAATTTTTAAATACCCTAAAACTAAAATTTTATTTTTAAAAAAAAAACGGATTTCCTTTATTTTGTCAAAGTCAATCCACTAATGTGATGACTTTCTTAAAATGTTAAAAATACATACCTACCTTTCTTTTTTTTTAACCAAAACTGCTTATTTATTAAAATTCAAACAAATTTGCATAAAACGACACGAAAATGTGACTTTTTGGACCTTCAAAATTTGTCAAATATACTTTTAATGTATTATTAATTCTTAACACACGAATCTTAAAATTTTGGCTTTCCTCGACCATTCTACTTAAAATAAATGAGAAATTCGAAATAGAAAAAGGAGAATGTCGATCCGGTCTGTAGTGGCCTCGAACTGTTTAGGAAAGCACCAAACTTGAGCGAGAACAGACATCAGACATCAAATGAATTGTATTTTTTTTTTTTTTCGTGTGTGTGTGTTTTCGCGCATGTTTGCCTGTGTATTCACTGGCTTAGTAAGCACTGTATAGCAACCGGTTGCTACAACTCATGTGAAATCAACAGTTAAAACGCTGTTTTATCTTTGTATGAGTTTTGTGGAATAATACGCACGTGTATTTTCAGCTGGAATGTCAATTTTCAAACCAATCCCTCGAAGGGTTCATTAAAGTGACTAAACAATATCATTTTATCATTTCATCCTGGAAAAAATGCATGGGTATTACCGAATGAGAGTGTTGTTTACAAGGTCCGTATCCCACAGAAGTAGGGGAAACATTCAGATACAGGTACATGTAACATCAATGCTTATCATGCATATGAAAAGATAAAACTGCGGCACGAATATATTGGGCTTCATGGTGGTTTTATCGGGATAATTTAAGTTCCTTTCATGGTTTTATTTTATTGCCTCAAATTGACGTAAAATAAAGTTAATACAAACAATGACTCATATATCCTGGTCGACAAGTGCAATATTCTCTGATGCTTTATTTTGGCCATTATTATAGTACTTCATGTTAATTCTCGACCGTTGAGAATATATACTTGCTAAAAATATGTAAACCTACATAATCATATAGTGTTATATTGTTGTTATTTTTACTTTGAAAGTACCAATTATTTTTCAGTTGAGGGTTCGAACCCCGTTGTAGGCAATGCTTTTCATTACTTTCCCAGACACGAGAAACAGGGCTAAACCAGGAACCGTTGAGAGTGACTGATTAAGTTAAAACTATTTACAACAGGATCTTAATCGCTTGTGGTTGCTTCTTGATTCTATCCCCGGCCGCGCTCGAATGAGATACAGTTTTGACAAGGCCGTACGGGTTTTCTCCAAGTAGATTCTGGGAGAGTTCAATGTTTTATATATTTCCATTTTCTTCGTGCTGTATGAAACGATTTTTACCTTTTGTAGCGAACAATTTGTCATAAATTTTGCGTCTGGCGTCGACAACATTTACCTTCCATTATACAAATATCATTCTGCAAGAATTAATAGATGATCCATGTATTTAACTGGCGCATGGGTTCTTTTTTGTAAACTCCAAGCAATAATGAGAAGCAAAACATATTTTTTTTACATTTAATCATCGTTGAAACCCGCGGTCGTTGATCTTATATACAGCAGTAATGACGGAATATATACCGTGAATTCCGACTGTGTATTTAATGAGCAATTATGAAATATCTATTCCGAAGCCTTGTCGGCCATATTTGTCTACCATGTTAATGCGCGAGTCAGTTTTTTGAAGACTACATTCTTCTGGCTCGAAACTTATTTTTGCAACCTTCGGTTGCATACAAATCCAGTGAAAAATATATAGAAACTTATTGAAACTCTTTGTAAGAACAACGCGCCTCTGTTCTTTTGCCGCGTTACTAATAAGACCACACGTGCCTCCACCCGCGTCATCGAGTGAAAACTTGGATTGCAGTTCGTTGAGATGAAAAAGAAACATTGCACAATATGTTGCTTTCGGTCGGCCTACCTTCTATGGTATAGAATGAAGGGACATTCAAGTGATAAAATGTAAAACAGATGTAATGTAGTCTGTCATTAAAAATATTTCACATTTAAAAATTAATTAACACTTTTAACCGGAATAATAATTCCAAAAAATTCTCCGAATCCAGTGGTCAGGATTTAGAGATGATCACCTCATTTTCCTCTATCAATAGATATTGCGTTAAAAAAAGCTTCAAAGGGATTATATGATATAAAATGAAACCTTCAAAGTTATTTTTGAAACAAGATCTCTCTCTCTCTCTCTCTCTCTCTCTCTCTAGGAAGATGGATAAAAACATCAGTTGACGCGAAATATTTTTTTCTGCAATCAAATGTTTAATTATAAGATGAGAATCCAGTTGAACTGCTGAAAGTAGACGTCGTCAGCCAAGCTCCACAGATGTCTCGCCCCCTTACGCTTGTGGCGGTGTAGGTAATGATGCCCAATCACTACCTCGTCTACGATGGCTGCCAAGTTGGTTCATTACGGCGTAACCAGAGCCAACTCTCGTTCAGCTGTCTTCCCTAGAACGTGGGCTGCAGTCTTTCAGACTCTTCCCTTGATGCCCAACGCTCCTAGCATTATCCATACAGACTGTGGTGGAAACCCTCTGCAGCCAACTTCTACTAGGAAGACCCATGTCTTCCAGCCTCGGTCTCTACAGATGTTGGTAAGTTCTTCGTACTTGCTTTTCTTCAGCTCGTGGGATTTATCTATCCTCTCCACTTTGCTGCTTTTGACCAAAGCACTGTATCAGGTCTTAGGGTTGCACGAGCCACTTCCTCTGGGTATCTTAGTTTCTTCCCTAGTTTAAAATTTACATTGGTGTAACATTACGATAAGTTCTGTATTTATTACAATTTTCAACCATTCAGTCAATTTTATGCGCCCGTCGAAGACTGCGTATTATGGATTCACCTGCGGCGGCTGGGCGGACGGCGTCCACTGATGTCTACTCACTAACTCGAACAAACATGAGTCGATCTTTACAATATTTGGTTACAATGTATATGGGCACACTATCTCGGACCAGTTTAATAACAAGTCAGAATGTCCCACACACTCCGGAGTTAAGGCCCTTGATGAAAAATGGCTAAATTAACAGTGTCCGCTCTCTAACTGGATTAAACGTCAAAACCAATCTTTACCACGCTTGGTCACAATGTGTATGGGCACAATATCTCACCCAAGTTCGATAACCAGCCAGAATGGCCCAGACACTGCAGAGTTGACGAAAGATCGCTTAATGAACGGTGTCCGCTCTTACTCTTACAAACATGAACCGATCTTGTCCAAATCTGGTCACAATATGAATGGGCACAATAATTCAACCAGGTTTGATAACCAGCCAAATTTCTTTAACACTCAAGAGTTGTGGCCCTTCGTTTCATGAAAAAAAAGTAAAATTAGCAGTGTCTGCTCTTAACACTGAGAAACTTAAACCGACCTTTACCAAACTTTTTCACAATGTGTATTGACACCGTATCTCAAATCGAGTTTGAAAACCAGTCAGAATATCCACGACACTCCAGACTTACGATCCTTGAATTGATAAAATTGCAGGACGGGCATATTTTGCGATAACCAGCACCCTTGTTATCATTTTAACCATGTATTATCAAAAATTCTTATTGTACATATTGATATCAACGTTGATATTCATGAATACCCTAGGATTTTTTAATGATAGAAGCCATCATATAGTCATATCTAGTTATTACGATATTCATGTGTACAGTAGTTTGTTTAACAGTACAAGTCCTTGTGTTATATTTAAGCATAAATACAGTTTTAAGTCAATGTACTTCTGAAACATTACAGTTCATTATAAGATACACTTCATGAGAAAATCAATTGAAAACATTTATTGAACATTAGATGAAAATGACGATGTACATTGATACTATACTTGTATGACAATAGTTTTTTTTCCAATAATACATTTTACTATTTATAAATGACTTCATTGTCTACCTTGGAAACAATACATGAACTTTCAATAAAATGGATGAATATTGAAATTATTGAAGTATACTCGTATATGCTTATGAACCTCGTTATCATGAGTTCACCACACACACGAACACACACGCAAGCACTGCGGGTGTATACATATACACTCCTGGGAGAAAGAACATTCGATTTCTTTTTCTACCACTTGAAAGATTAACTATCAATCGAAATACTTGGTAATATATTTTTTTATGCAACACATCCATCGAAACCCATATTTGATACTCTTAAGTATTTAGATGGCTCCACCTCATTTACTGCAAACAATTATGCAAATGTCGTTGTTTATGTACATAAATGCATTTGAGCTACACATCTACTTGTAGCCTTTCCAGCAAGCAATCCCATGTTTGCTATCACATACAAACAAATGTACAATGAAGTGTTCGATCCCTATTACCACAACTCATTACAAAACTGGCTGAGTCATAACAGACAAGTTAGCTCTATTTGGTATCATGTGTAAATGTGTCGCGATCATTTCCGGGTTTCCTTTCAACACCTCTAGTTTCTCCAGCCAAGCCTGGTACATTTCCATTGAGGACAGAGACTGGAACTTTTGTACTTGCCAGCGCGTCTTGTTTGTTGATCTCCCGCCTTTGTCCATTGCATGGGTAACTGGATTCAAATTGTGATGCAATCGCCCGGCAACTGACTTGCTAGTATTTTTCTGGTTTCGACCTTCCTCGGATTTGTTCTTTTGATTTACTTTCCATTGCAAACCTATCGTGTCCAATTTGCTTTTGACCTTGCCTACGTTTTTTCGAACTAGATATGTGTCACTTTTTATAGTATTGAAACTTCGCACTGTCGACGGTGTCTTAACACCTTCTTCCCGATATTGTTGAGAATATTCAGATCTTGTATCGCATCTAGAATTGCGCGTGTCTGCTTGTGACGTCACGGGAGATTCAGTTCCGGCGTCCGAGTAGTAATGGCTGCGGCTACTCCATGAAACGCGCAAACCTTTCCGACTCATTCTAGATTTGGTTGGAAGGTCTACAGGAGTGGTAGTGTCAGCCATTCGCAGTGACTCTTTCAAGTCATTACTGTTTGGTGACCTTTTAACTTTTGGTGGTATTTGTAAGTCAATGCGACTGGAATATTTATTTTGCGGTCTGAAAACACCATGCATTTTGAAAACTTTCACGTGAGACATATCGTCTTTATCGACAGCAGCAAACTCCGGGTATTCTTCTTTCTGCATCTCAGACCTTGGGGATCCAACCATACTGGCCTCGCTTTCAGCTAAACGTGGAAGCGAAGCGGAACTTAATCCTGATCTCGATCTCATCCCGGCCTCCATTCTGTCTTGGGATCTCTTCTGGGACTCGGACTGTTTCCTCAAATGATTTTGTCTCTGTATCAATCGAAACGACTCTTTGTCAAGTTTACTGGACTGCCAGTTCATTTCACTTGTATACTGTTTATTAAGATTTTCCAGATGAATAATATCCTTTAGCGAATCTCTTCGCAATTTAGAATTTTGCTGAACGTCTACATCCATAGGCATACTTTTCTTCAACTTTGCTGTCAGGCTGTTGGCCAACAGATTAGGTTGGATTCTCCTTCTTTTGTTGTCCATCAGGTAAACGTCTTCGCGGACCAGTTCCGGTATCCTTGTAGTCTGGACAACGTCTGTCGGCTGGGACTTCTCCTGGTATTTCTTCTTTCTCCACCGCTCGGCTTTAGATCTGTTTGGGCTGCTGGAAGGGGGTGTTGGAGAAATGTCGTAATCAGAAGCTATCGCTGGAAAGGTTGACATCTTGTAGCAGTGGATGCGCGCTTAGTGGTCCCCCGGAGAGTTGTTCCTGCAATATTTCAGAATCGTGAAGATCAGTGTGGTTTTGACATGTTATTGAAAAAAGTAATGACTAATTAATATGTAGTGTTGTTGTTCGTGAAAAATAATCATTAGAAGAAAAAATCTGATATCGAAATAAATGAGTAGGTCATTATATTGAAAAAAAACTTTTTAAAATTTATTTATATTATATTTCATATTAATACTAAAATATACATGTATGATTGTTTTTTTATCATATTTATATTTAAATCAAGTTATTGTGTATACTTGCTATATAATAAAATTAATATTGATAGACATCGTCCTAACATCGAAGAGTATAGTAGAAGTAATAATAATACATTTTGAAATTATTATTGTAGGGAGAAGGTACGATATTTGTATAATTTCGGTTGGAAAAAAGATAGTGATGTATGAAATATATGAGCGAGAATGAGAGAGAGCATCCACACTGTCGTATAAAAAAAAATCTGCATGTAGAATGAACATGACGGTCCTCTACCCATTCTTTAAAAGTCACTGGTTAGATATCTCCTTTAAATATTTATACATGTAGTATAATGATGCCGATATTTGTCACATCTTTATCAGGTTTTACTTGAAACTATTTAACCCCTCTCTAAAAGCTATTACAGAGACGCAGGATGTTAAAAGATAAGGCAC
Source organism: Solen grandis (assembly GCA_021229015.1). NCBI lineage: Eukaryota > Metazoa > Mollusca > Bivalvia > Adapedonta > Solenidae > Solen > Solen grandis. The sequence goes on from CM037784.1 coordinate 39,636,340, forward strand.
GGTCATATTTTTCATTGACATAAATATGTTTATGTTTTGTAAGCCAAAGTTTACAAACCCTGACCACCATTTTCAAAGGGATTTCAAGTACAAGAATATTGAATCATAGAATCTCTCTCTCTCTCTCTCTCTCTCTCTCTCTGATTGAATGAGTTTTGAATGTCGGCCATATAAGACTTGACCTTCTCCATGATTACTGGCCTATATGTTTGATCACAACCCTATATGCTAATGTATCCACAAACAAAGCTAAGTCGAGTGATTAAAATTTTGTCAATTAACCACATTGCATTACAATGACTATAAAATATCGATATGTCAAACTGTATTGATCGAATCTAATTTACCAGTCTTAATAAGGACACTGCATGTTTTATTGCATGTGTATGCAACCAGGCACCAATTATACTTAGCACTTTGTTATATATAAATACTAATTAAATTTTATAGTTCTTGTGTTTTTTTTTAAACAAAATAAACAAACATTCTATTTCCTATATAATATTTTCGAATTATCAATGTAATAATTTATATGTCAACATGGTAAGTAAAATGAGAGAGGGGGGGCGATTAGAATTAATTTGAATAAAATCTTGGATTTACACAGGATAAACACTTGTTTCTGTGTAAACTTCATGTTAATTCTTTTGTAAATTTTATGCTAATATATTATCATAATTATTAATGTCCTTTGATTTGTTCAGGATCCGTGGTAAATACATGTACATGTACATCAAAATTCCAGGTCTAATAACGATTCAGCGGTAAAGAGTTAGCTTCAATGAAAAAAATAAAAAAGAGCAATTTACTTACTATTCACAAATAATATGAATTTTCATGCCAAAAATTCTTTCTCCACCTGTAATTAGCTGGACGTCGCTATATGACTGAAATATTGTCGAAGCGACGGTAAACTCAAATGGTCAAGTCAAGTCTAGTCAAGTCATGCCAAAAATTTCGCATTTTATCTGATTATACAATAAACGTATACATAATGAGAAAAAAGCATTCACTTCATGGAAACGAACGTCTCTATTTGTTTTGAAGTCTAGTATGTACTTGACATGTCAGACAGTGTCTACAAACTCCGAGTTAGCTTTATTAACTACAAAGGAGCAATAATACCGCTCAATTTTTAATCTCTCAGAAGATTGGCAGGCACATTAGACATGGATAAACCTCTAACCTACATTAAACCCCCTTTGACTTATAATCAATGTTAGGTATAGGTTTCCCATGAGGCTTTATAAGTGGTCAATCTTCAAAATTCCCAATTAAAAGAAGTGCTTAATGATTTGAATATGTTTTTGGACCATAATTCACGATCAAAATGCACGGGATTTTTTTTTAAATGAGCTTATATATTACACGTCTGATAACGTTATCAAACAGAAAACATTTACTTATTTATTTTTTTTATTTTTTTTTTGGCGGGGGGGGGGGGGGGGGCCCCCATTACCGGTATTTCAGTCATTTGAGACTATGTCTACGTGAGACAAAAATATATAGTGCTGCCACACTGCAGTGTCACGCAGTAGACATGTGGCATGATGTCAGACCAAGTCACATAATTCTGGGTCAACAAGTCCTGGAAATATTCCATTATTATGCTGAGTGCCAAGCATGGTAATTCCAGTATCATATCTAATGATTTTGGTATGTCGCGGACGGGTATCGAACCCAAGAAGCGAACTCCCCCAACCAAACAGCTACCGGACGATCACAGAAAATATGTTAAAATGGCCTGCCTGAATAAATGATGATGATGATATAACAAATAATAATAATAATAATGATAAAAAAAACTGTCAGGTTTTATTATATTAACAATATAAGGGCCAATCAAATTTGAAATTGCATTACATTTGGTCATTTACTTGTGATTTCAAACCTAAACGATTTATTAAAAGAACATGTCATTGAAGGGAGCGAAGGGTAACAAAAAAGATGTAAGATTGACCTCAGTACTTGGATTCAATATTTTATCATCTGTTTTTTATCATTAACCAAAGATGACTAGCCCACCAAATTTCTTTATATATCGTATATTGTATGGCTTATTATGCCTTCAAATATAATTTAAAAACCGTCTAATACATACACAAAAGTCTACCCTGCCCTTTTTTACCCTTTCAGTATATATTGAAAATATATGCAAACAGTGTTTTGTGAGACTTTTTGTACAAAAAGAAATACCAGCGGATGTTATAAAATGTTACAACTGTAAGTCTTCTCTCATTGTAATATACCCTTTATTTGTCCTCTGAATAGAACAGCTGTTGGTATTCAAACTCCTATTTGATAAGATATCATTTAAATGCCGTGGGCCTGTTTCACTAATCTTTGTACAAAAATATATTCATATTGATGTAAAATAGCCTTAGTTCTTTTGATTTTTTTTTCTTTTAAAAAGTGATGAGTTTGTAAAATGCCATGAAATGGGTCACAAGTCGGAAACAACATACTATTTGTTTGTACGGAGTTTTGTGAAATGGGTCCCAGCTGATGTAATTATACAGACGTGATCTATCACCGATATCACATACTGTGAAATCATTAATTTTCGTTGAACATTATTTTTTTGTCGATTTCGTGGAGGGTTTTATCCACGAATATTAATCCCCACGAAAACTTGGCTCTTATATAGACCTCACTTTTTTTAGAACATAGATCCACGAATAATGTACCCACGAAATTCCCTAAGGTACATAATCAATGAAATTTAGTGTCAACGAAAATTAATGATTTTACAGTAGTAAGAATATGACAGGCCTGCCTGCTTAACACATATATAAAGCGACAAGGTTTAACCAGTTTTTTCTTAAAATACAATCTTGAAAAAAAAATGTCACTGTTTTTTGCATGATCTAGTCGTGGACACTAAACATATATCGGTTTTGGATTTTTATTTATTTTATTGCTATATCTTTGTTTATTTAGATAAATTTTTAACACGATTTTCTTAAAAATGCATGTAGGACTATATAACTGAACTAGATGAAGAAAAAGACAAAACTAGATATATTCTTTGAGATGAGAAGGTATTCATAAATCATGGTTTTGCATGTCAATTCATTTCTTATCAAAATCCTCATGTCCTTACACAATGTCAGCCGTAATCAATTACCATACCTGATATTAATTATCCGAACTAAATGTATCCGGATTTCTGACAATGTGCAAGATATTCTATAGTCCAGACGGTAGATCTATACGTGATCTTTGTATGAATGGGAAGTAGCGCCGAACACTTTACAATGGGTGTCCTCACAGCATTGATTTATATCTGACCGGCAGATGAGTGGGGATTTTATATATATAGGTAGTTAGCGGAATGGGCAATATGGGCTCACGACAAGGAGATAAGATAAGCCCGTGATACAGTCCTTCTGTCCTGGGTTCAATAAACCCGATGGGTGACAAGAAGTCATCGAGGTGGCTGCGGGCACACAATTGGAACACCTCGCCAATGTAGGTTATTTTGTTATTAGTGGGGGAAATTGGAAATTTATGAAAAACAGACAGAAGTTGTTTGTTGTTTTTGTTTCCAAGAAGGAAAATATGGTAGCTATCTGTATACGAAGTCCTTCTATACTTAGATCAAATAAAACCGGTGAACTTTGATTACAAACTATGTGCAAATATGTTCAAATCAATATGTAATGTCAACAAATATTCCGACCTATAAACTCATTCCAGAAATGATTTACACACCTGTCAGTTATCTGTTGAACTAATGTCCGAATCACATTTTTCCCATTTTGGAAACATCAAAAGTTAAATCTTTTCGTTCGAAAAACTCAAATACAAACACATTTAAAGGATCTTGATCACGGTGAAAAATTGATTTTATGGATCTCTGTCGATAATCGATGTACATAATATCATTTGTAAATATTTGTATTGTAGGTGTCTGTTATATTGCTTGAGAGACATTTATGTAACCCGGTCTTGGGATAGTTTATTAATGCCCTCCATCTTTTCAGCTTATATAGTTTAAACTGCTGTTGCATCCCCCACCGGCCCGGCGGTAAGTATATTGTACTTTTCCTCGGTTAGGAGTGTGACAACATTTTGTGAAAACAAATTTTCAAATATTAATTCCATCCACGAAGCAGGTGTCGGCACGAAGTTGTTCCAGACATGGAAAATCCCATGGCAAAATTATAAGCTGACCAATTCTATTAGATACTAGTACGATATTAATTGGGGAAATTACGAATGATTGCCATACTCGTGATAAAAAATGTTTCTTAGTTTGTGTATTGGGTTTAACTTCCCACCGACAGTATTTCAGTCATTTGGAGACTATGTCTACTTGATGCAGATATAGTGCTGCCACACTGCAGTATCACGCCGTAGATATGTAGTATGATACCACACTCAGTCACATTATCCTGACACTGGGCCAATCAGTCCTGGATCTACCATTACATGCTGAGCGCCAAGCAAAAGAGCTATATCAGTACCATTTTACAACTTTGGCGAGTCGCGGCGGGAATCGAACCAGAATTGCAGATAGAATTGCACTGATGTAAGTTTAGAATTATTTAAGTCATAAGAGGAACGTATATGAATGGTATAAAATATTGCCTTTTACTTTTAGTAATGCAGCCAACTTTTCATCAACTATTCACGGTTCAACATTAATCTTGGACTTTTTTAAAACGCCAAAAACTGATGTTTCCTTACAACCGTTTACCGTAGGTCAATCGCTTTTTTTCTTTTGCTTTTATACTGAAATTTCATTGGTCGCTTCAATATTTGATGAAGATGTTGTTCCAATGAAAATACGTTATTTTTACAATCATCTCGGAGACTAGCAAAATGAATTGCTCATGTGTTTCCGACGATGTTTTAAAATAAATATTTTATGTATGTGATGTACATAGTAAAATCGCTATAATCCCAGGATTGATGGGGTGGGGAATAAAATGTTACTGTAAAAACGCATTGAGTTTAATTATCATAATTATATGTGAAAATTAATACCGATGTAATATCTTGTTTTAACTTATTGATTAATTATGAATGTGACAAGAGTAAACTGGCCATAATTCGAAAATGCCCGTTACTGTTATATTATTATATGTCGAAATTGTTTCCCTTATTAGTATGAAAGAATAGAAGTACATGGCCGCAGCTGCACATGTTACGGAGATTTCTTAAAACCGTCTTCCTGTTGTTGGAGGGATATTTTAGGTCTTTCTTAAGAAAATGCTGTACTTAGTTAACCTTCAATGCGAGTACAACTTGTTCCCACATTCCAGCCAAGATATGACATCCGTGGATATAGGGGACCATCGATCGTGGCTTAAAACGGAAGATAAGAAACCAAACAGATATACGCTAAGCTCAAGGATTCCCCGTGTTTTGTAACCAGTGAACACAGACATACAGTGCATGAGTACCTCCCGAAATTCAGAAGACACCAATCTTTACCACAATCCTGAAAATGGCACCACGTACGTACGCGAGTACATACTAGGAACATATATCTAAATCACTGATACCTGAACCACATATTTTCATTAGAGTTTTCCTGTGGTATATGGTAATATGGTAATTAATCATATCTTTTGTTTGTTGGGTTTAACGTCCCACCGACAGAATTTCAATCATTTGGAGACTATGTCTACTTGAGACAGACATAGTGCTGCCACACTTGTAACCCAGCTCTTCAAATCCACAACGTGACCCAGTGGTTATACACAATGCCATCTGGCCCCGAGGTTATAAAACTTTTTCCAGCTCAACTCAGTTTGAGACTGGAACTTGGTTTGCTTATTTTATGTATATTAAATCAAATTGAGTAGCTTTGGTAGTGAATTTATGTAAATTGTAGAAGGAGCTTATTGGAACAGAGAAAGTATAGTAAAATTTGAAAGACTTAATTGACTAGTACAATAAACTTAGAGTTTAAACAAGAATTGAGCACGATAATTTTTTATAACCTCGGGGCCTGTTCTGAATATTGCAGGTTCGATCCCAACCTGGGAAATTTTAAGAATGTTATGGCATTCTCTAAAAAAACAATGATTAAACACAAGTACCATCAAGAGGGATTAATGTAAATTAAACCAATACGATCCTAAATCGACGTAAACGAAAAATATTTTAACTCCAATATCCTCAAGGAAATAACAAAATAAATTAAATATGTTTGTATTGAAAGATTGAATTTTCCGTGTACCTTTTGTGAGATGTCATTGGCAAAGTTCAAGGGTTTTCTTGATGGAATGATACGTTATTGGATGCAATGGTACGATTGACCTTATATAAAAGTATTGAACATTCAAACTGAAAGAACACAGAACGGTTCACATATTGAGCAAACTTGAGATGTATTAGGGTGACAATAGGATATTGAAAAATAAACAACCATAAAGAGGACGGCCATTCATCGGGATTTCTATATACATGTACCATTTAATATAGGAGTACACATGATTACTTGTTACATCCGCAGTGTAGGAGCTGTCTGTCTGTTTGTCTGCACGTCCGTTCGTCGTAAAAATGGCAAAGACGTTGACGTTTAAGTGACTGGTGAAAAGGCACTTGACCGAACGGGCGGCCAAACACCATTCGATAACAGATACTTATTATTGAAACTACAAAAGCAAAGTCATATCAAATACTTCAAACTGAAAATTGTTTACCCATTGCGCATTTACAATCAACAGAATGTAAGTTTTCTGATTGATTGATTGATTGATTGATTGATTGATTGATTCATTCATTCATTCATTCATTCATTCATTCATTCATTCATCCATCCATCCATTTATTTATTTATTTATTTATTTATTTATTTATTTATTTATTTATTTATTTATTTATTTATTTAATCATTTATTTATTTTGGAAAATTACATTTAAGGCCACTGTAATATTCCCCCCTTTCCCTTTTATTGAAACTTTTATAGTAGATATATTACAACTTTTCCTTTCACAAAAAGTACACAAATATATGTAAGATTTTAAGCGCGAAAATTTGTGTGTTTATTTCAGCAGACGACAAGATGACCACTGTCAGATTTGCAACGTTTGCTCAAAAGATTCTTATAATAAGTTTAAAAGACAACGAAATATCCAGGTAAGTTCTTCAGAAGATATTTGGATGAGAAACAACTTGGAACCGACATCGAGAATTTAACTAATTCTAAAAATAAATAAATAAATAAATAAATAAATAAATAAATAAAATAAATCGGTATAATATAATAAATAGTACATAGCATAGCAAATGCAAGTTTATGGATTGGTCAGTCTGACCTCGGGTGATATATACCCTCCACAGTCCGACTGACTAGTCCATAAACTTGCATATTGCCCTCAATGACCATGTATTATTTGTTTAATAACTATATATATTTGAACTGACATATACTTTACACTTTTCACCATAGCGTAATATTAAAAATGATTAAATGTACACCTGTGCAATTAATATCTCTTTGCGCAGGTATTTATTGCTTGGATCGATTAAAGGGCAATATATTTCCTATCCGCAGTGTGGCAGCACTATATCTGTCTCAAGTAGACACGTCTCCAAATGACTGAAATACTGTCCATGGGACGTTAAACCCAACAAACAAACAAACAAACAAACATATTTCCTATCCACCTATAACCTATGTATATATTGACAAGTCTCCTGGTCAATTTCTGTACACTGTCTTTTTATGTCATGTTTTGCAATCCTCAAAGAATCACAGGAGCTCGAATTGAATGTGGCGAATCCTATCGTATAATGGTAACAATAAAATATATGGTAACATTAAACTACATTTTTTTAATGTTGCCAATATACGATAAGATTCACCACATTCAACTGATATGGAAGAGAATCAACCCGAAACCAACTTCAAGAATATTACTAAAATTTAAAACAACACACACACACACACACACACACACACAAGATTCAGTATAATAATCATAGCGATCAAATATTATTTATTTGATCCTAGAAGACGGGACGTCGCCCTATATTTGGGCGTGGATAAAAATGCATTTCAAAATTCCTGATGGAGTGTACATATGTTACATGATATACTTGTATTAAATAAACATTAATTTCGAGTTGTATAAATCATGATGTACGGCCGCACGTACATACGCATTGTACTTAATTGTATATTGTTTAGAAGGGGGAAAAGGCCAAATGTGGATGACGTCACCAAAATATCACAAATATCACAGATTCATAAAGATATGTTTCATAAATGATGTGACCGTCAATACTAAAAAACCTAGGTTCGCTTAACTTTGGCAAAATTCCACAAATCCTATACTTTTTTAAAAAAATATTTTAACTCTCAAACTGAATAGCCAATTTACCTTATAAGGGTAGCAAATAAATACCATTTATCGCAAGGATAGGAAAACCGAAACAAAACAAAACAACATGGCGAGTTTCGTGGAGTGTTTGTGTCGGGACAAGAGGAATACATTTGGAATAGGCAAGGTATTCAGACAATCGCTCCTTCTCGGGCTACATGAACATAAGTTGAGCTTAGAAATAAATACGCTTTATCCGTTTCCCTCATATACATCTGGCAAATAGAGAAAACTCGGACTTGACAGCTCATTCCAGGAGCTGTCTGATCAGGGTTTTCTACAATTGCTCAGATTCTACAATTCACTTTGCAAATAAAATATCAGTTCCATACATCATTTAAAATTCAGTAAATTAATATTTATCGACAAAACTTGAATTTGAACATGGATACACACGATACAAACGCTTGAATATACTATACACTAATTATATTTCTACACAAATATCCTTACCATTGTCGTGTATTGTTATATCATTAAGTAATAATCCGTTGCATTCACGAGTTAGAACGTTTGCATGTATTCAGGAGTAACTATATGTCCCGACTAATGATGAAAACTGTATCCAAGAACAGATTTCACACTTCAAACCGAAACATTTTTTTTACGGTTTTGTTTACGGCGGGTTTATGATAAATTACTTTGAAGACATGATAAGACTTCTAACTTGAAAACATTGTATCGTGTATTCACTAATTGTACAATTAGTATTCTAATATACAAGCTATTATATCAATACACATCTTCAGGGTACGTTCAAAATGTATGGCGGGGTAATGGGGCCGGTGAAGCCGTCATTGTAAACTAGATAACAGGGGTATTGTGGCCAGTGTATTAGAAACACAAAACATGGTCCCGCATAAAAATAGCTAGGTCTATCAGTTAGGATGACATGCGATACCATTTTGAGTATTATCGATAAATTATCAAGGTAGATGCGCTCTAACAGATAGGGGCTATTTAAATTTTATCTAAATGTTGTAATGCGTTTCATCTATAAATGTGTTTATCTATATCGGTGCACGCAATTGTAAACTTTATCACGTAAATCAATTGATCTAACGTTGATGATATATAAACATATGATAAGCTGGCATTGACTATTATTGTTGCTTCCGATGATAATAACGATAAAGAAAAAGCAAATTAAGAAGAAAAAGTAGGGGGAAAGGAGCGGGTAGAAAAATAAAATACAGCCAGGAGTCAGGCAAATGACAAGATATTACTTACTGTTTGAATGAATTCACCTTCAGAAAACGACCGCCAAAACGTTTCTGTCCTTTTATAAATCATCTTGATCAATATTTATTTTAATGGATCATCTTTTTGAAAAAAAAATAAAAGGTCAACTTAAAGGTACGTCCACAGAATTGCAGGCTAAGTTCCCAATTTTAATCCATGTAAAGTTTACGCTAAGTATTAGCTCCCTATCACTTTAAAGGGAATGCCACGCGATACCTGGATTTTAACATATTGATACATGCATAAGTCGAGTCGATATAGGTGTTTGGATAACAATACTTTACATACAATGGTTTGTAATCCGAGGGATTTAAACAAAACTTAAACGTCCGTTCAGATCCTCCAGGCCAGGCCAGACCATCAACTGATTAAATAGGCGAATTATTTAATTCAAATTCACATCCAATCAATCAATTAGAAGGACATTATACGCATGTCTATTTTCTAAAATATGTGATGTGGTATAAGATTTGTAAATTATAAAGAAGTGTAGTGATCAAATGGAAAATCGATTCGGTGAAATTAAAAAAATCTAGAGTAAGAAGTCCTTGATTATACTCCCGATCTGTGAATTAATCTCGTTTGGACTTTATTGCCGGAGTTAAAAGTTAGATTTAAGCTCTAGGTTATTCGGTCATTCGGACTGCAAACAGTTTGTTCATTTCATGGTGAACATTAAGAGATCGATCGATTCCTTTTAATTTTTTGTTGTTGTTTTGGTTTTAAGTTTTTGTTGATGACTCTCTAATGATACTGATGTTTCTCTTGGTACCGTTGATAATGATGATGTCTTTCTAGTTGCTGTGGTGAACGGTTGACGCTGCTAATGATGATGATCACTAAGAAGGAAGAGTAGAAAGTCATGTGTGATATACCCAATAATAGCCACCAATTCCATCAAGGTCATGCATATAACTTCACAAAATAGCTTTTAAAATTATAAACAATGGAAATCTTATGGGCAAATTGACATGTTTACGGTGACAGAAGTTTTCTTCTTACCTCCCCTTGATAATTGTGTTGCCATGAGTTATCTCCCCTGAAAATTAAAATAAAAGGGACTTTCTCCATTTTCCTACCATAAAATTTAGATTTTGAAACAGAATCATAAAATGCATCTTTCTATTGTGCGTTTTTAAAATCAAATTCAGTTTTTCATATTCAAAGAAATTGTATATTTTCCATACATACACTTCAATGTTAACTTAGATACATCTTACACTGTAATAAAACTTGGAAAAACTCTCGGTGAAACATTTTTATTTTTGGATGTCTTCAAAGTGACAAATTTTCATGGAATTATTATCATCCAGTGACAAGATATATATTTTGAGTATTTTGAAGCGTATACATTACATAAATAAACCTATGATATTTTCAAAATCAAACAATAACTTTGGAAACATCTATCAGATTAACAGGACTCGAAATAGAAACAAAAATCAGATGTTCTATGTAGTTGTTGCCTATGTCAGAAGCAAACAAGGCTTTGACAGTAGAGCAAGCAATACTGTCAGGAGTCTCGACCGGTGCCCTCCCCCATGAAGAACAAGGAAATAATGGAAATGAGTTATGATCCCCGAACTGCACTGACCTTTCAAGCGTGCATATGGTTGATGCGCGCGACACACCTTTGTGTAGTGACAAATACTTCTGTAAAGTTTTATGAAAATCCATCCATAGATTTTGAGTTTTTGAGCGGACACTAAGATGTAGCCTATAAATACCTAAGAGAATTTCTAACAACTCCAGTGACCTTGACCTTTCAAGGGTGCATATGGTTTATGCCCGCGACACGCCCTTGGGATATGAGGAATACTTCGGTTAAGTTTTATTGAACCCCATTCATAAATGTCCATTATGAAGTGGATACGAAAGCGGGACGGACGGACAGAATGACGGAATGATGGATTCGCCAAACCTATAGCCCCCAATCGGTTTCACCGGTGAGGACTAAAAAGTTAATTACAACTTATAGATAAAAGAAAGAATGACAGTGTCCATTTTTCGTCATTTCTTTCTGCGTTTGCATGATGTAAATATAAGCATTGTATGCAATTACAATGAAATCAAATATATGCTCAGACTCGAATACCGCCAACCATACTAAGTGCTAGGTTATATTTGAATAAGTCTTTGTCAGTATAACAAGCTATATTGTCAGGAGTCCCCACCGGTGAAAAACTCCCATTAAGAATTTGTGGCAGACAGAAACAAGAAAATTATGGAAATGGGTTATGATCCTCGAACTCCACTGACCTTTCAAGCATACGTATGGTTGATACACCTTTGTGTTTTGACAAACACTTCTTTAAAGTTCCATGAAAATCCAAATACAGATATGGAAGTTATAAAGAGGACCTGACATTGTAGCCTATGCATACCAGACAATTTCTAACAACTCCTGTGACCTTGAACTTTTAGAGGTGCATACGGTTGGTGTTCATGGCACGTACATCTTTGTGTCATAACAAACACTTTTGTTAAGTTTTATGAAAATCTAAACATTGATATGGAAGTTGTAGAGCGGACATAAAAATGAAGCCTATGAACTATAGAAAATTTCTAGCAATTTCTGTGACCTTGACCTTTTAAGCGTGCATATGATTGATGCATTTGACACGCCTCTTTGTTACGACAAACACTTCTAAAAAGTTTTATGACTATCCATCCATAGATATTGAAGTTATAGAGCGAACATGAAGATGTAACCTATAGGAGAATTTCTAATATCTCCTGTGACCTTGACCTTTCAAGGAAACATATGGTTGATTTGTCCGACACACCTTTGTGTTATGACAAACACTTGTAAATTCTTATGAATATCCATCCATAAATATGGAAGTTATAGAGCGGACAGAAAGATGCAGCCTATGAACACCAATTTCTAACAAGTCCTGTGACATTGACATTTCTAGGGTGCATATAGTTGATGTGCGCTACACACCCTTGGGTGAAGAAGAATGCTTCAGTGAAGTTTTATTGAGATCCATCCATAAGTGTTCTAGTTATTGAGCGGACACGAAGACGTTGCCTATAAATACCAAAGAGAATTTCTAACAACTCCAGTGACCTTGACCTTTAACATACGCATATTGTTGATGCGAGTGACACGCCTTTGTGTTATGACAAACACTTTTGTAAAGTAAACCATCAATATGGAAGTTACATAGCGGACACAAAGATGTAGCCAGTGAGCACCAAAGACAATTTATAACAGGTCCTGTGACCTTGACCTTTCAAGGATGCATATGGGTGGATTGCGCGAGACACCCTTGGGTTATGAGGAATACTTCTGTGAAAATTTATTGAAATCCATCCATAAGTGTCTAAGTTATGGAGCGGACACGAAAGCGGAACGGACAGACGGAATAACGGAGGACGGGACAGACGGAAGGATGGACGCGCGCAAACCTATGATAAGGTCTTAAAATGCTTATAGCCATACATTCCATCAAAGCCATACATATAACTTCACAATACTAGTATAAGCTATTAAATGTCAAGCAATGGAAATCTTAGGGGCAAATTGACATGTTGTGACATGTGACAGAAGTTTTTTTATTACCTCCCCTTGATAACTCCTCATTCTTTATTTAATATTCAAGGTTTTCATTCCGGAAGGTCAAGTGGACATACAATTTTTGCTGACAGGCTAAGTCATATATGTATAAAAAAAATAAATGGGCAGTTCTTACAAAGCTAGATGAATTGTCTACTAACAGTATTCAAATGACTTTGTGTATACTGGTTCATAACATCATTTAATTACACTCACTGCTAAGCCCAATATTCTGCAAAAATATTTGAGCTCCAAACATTTCATTACTATCTCAATACTAATATGTTCAAATGAATTTAAATATATTTCAATTTTGAACTTTGTGTGGTAATTAGTCATGGTACATTAACATTGAAAAGTGACAGCATGCGGCTATTACAGTTTGTCCGACTTAATCGCCCAATGAAATGCTTCGTTAAAATATGAAAAAAATATGTGATATATATTGCATGGCTTTCACGAGTTGAGCTTGATTAACCTGCACACTATACACGAGTGAGCGCATGCGCACGAATGTATGTGGGCGGGTTAATCAAGATCACGAGTGAAGCCAGGGCAATATATGTTTTGTAATACGGCCAAATATGGGAAGGAGGCGGTACTACGGTCTCGTGACTTTTTTTATCAGATGATCTCAAATATAGAGCGCCATGGCCACCAAAGAGAAACCCCGTGAAAATGGGCTGTGTGAAGTTGGCTCGACATACGACATACAACATACGACATTCAACTCTCACTATTCACGACATTGGACATTCAGATTTTGAATGTCGCACGCGACATTCACGACATTGGACATTCAGATTTTGAATGTCGCAGCACGACATTCACGACATTGGACATTCAGATTTTGAATGTCGCAGCACGACATTCACGACATTGGACATTCAGATTTTGAATGTCGCGGCACGACATTCACGACATTGGACATTCAGATTTTGAATGTCGCACGCGACATTCACGACATTGGACATTCAGATTTTGAATGTCGCGGCACGACATTCACGACATTGGACATTCAGATTTTGAATGTCGCCGACATTCGCGACATGCGACATTCAAAATCTGAATGTCCAATGCGGAATGTCGCGCCGCAACATTCAAAATCTGAATGTCCAATGCGTGAATGTCGTGCGCGACATTCAAAATCTGAATGTCCAATGTCGTGAATGTCGCGTGCGGCATTCAAAAATCTGAATGTCCAATGTCGTGAATGTCTCGCCGCAACATTCAAAATCTGAATGTCCAATGACGTGAATGTCGCGTGCGACATTCAAAATCTGAATGTCCAATGTCGTGAATGTCGCGTGCGACATTCAAAATCTGAATGTCCAATGTCGTGAATGTCGTGCCGCGACATTCAAAATCTGAATGTCCAATGTCGTGAATGTCGTGCCGCGACATTCAAAATCTGAATGTCCAATGTCGTGAATGTCGTGCCGCGACATTCAAAATCTGAATGTCGAATGACGTGAATGTCGCGTGCGACAATCAAAATCTGAATGTCCAATGTCGTGAATGTCGCGTGCGACATTCAAAATCTGAATGTCCAATGTCGTGAATGTCGCGTGCGACCTTTCAAAATCTGAATGTCCAATGTCGTGAATGTCGTGCTGCGACATTCAAAATCTGAATGTCCAATGTCGTGAATAGTGAGAGTTGAATGTCGTATGTTGTATGTCGTATGTCGAGCCAACTTCACACAGCCGTGAAAATGACCAATCAGTGAAAGGAAAATTTCCCTTTACCAATCAAATAAACCCCCACATTTCGGCGCCTTCTGTACAGTTGTACGAATTTGAATAAAGAAGGATGTACTGAATTAGTTTCGCGTTTGACCTTGGATCTGAAATAATTCAGTGAAACCAAATTGGTCAGTTTCTAAGTGTTTATTAAGAGAGAATTTAACAGTTAAGAAGCCAGAACGAGCGTAACAAACTTAAGAGTTTGCCCCGCCCTATTACTGCGTCACACTGCTAAATTAGGTGATGGCACCATAATAGTGTTACGTCAGAGAGTTGTTAAAGTATTCACACACGTGCACGTGCTTACCAAATATGGATGTAACACAAATTTCGCGCGCTTTTTGACCGTCGGCTCATTTCTTTTGCAGATTTCAATCAAGAGGCACGGAAATCTAATTTGAGTGATGACTGTTATTTAACTATTTATTTATTTATTTATTATCTTATTTTAATTAGTTAAGACATCAGAAAACAGCAACTGATTGACATTAAGGAAAGGACGAAATATTTAAATGATAATCGTTTAGAAAAACCGCTGTCAGCGGAAGATATCAAGGCTAGGAAAACCCCGGAAATACCAAATCAAACGAGGTAATACATGATCTGTAAGTTATTTATGAATGTTTTATCATTTTCAATTCCTGGATTTACCAAAGTCGTAAACACAGGTGGTATAGCTTCCTTGCTTGGTGCTCAGCATAAAATTAAAGGGTAGTTCCAGGACTGATGGCCCGGTGTCCGGATAATGTGACTGGGTGTGGTATCATGCCATCTGTCTACGACGTGATACTGAGCAGTGTGACAGCACTACATCTGTCTCAATAGACAGTGTCTCTAAATGACTTAAATACTGTCGGTGGGACGTTAAACCTAATAAACAAACTATACTTGCATTTTAGTATTTAATTTGGAATCTTATTCTTTCCTTAGGAGTCCGTTTGGATCGAGCTGGTAATCATTCCTTTGCAAAATAATACTTCCGAAACTCCTCATTCTTATGTTGATGTGTATCTATAAAAATGATTATTTAAGCAACTTTACTATACGTTTACAAAATGACGTCAACATGCGCCAGTGTGAACGCCTCGTGTGTAGGGATCGGTGTAGTAAACACTGCCATATATATGACTATCACGTGAATAGGGCGGAGCATAATTTGAAATAATGACTTGCGCAGTTTTCCGTAAACTCTTAACAAAGTAGACAAGTCTCGCAAAAACTCTTAACAAATTAAATCGACCAGGAATTTGAAATTTCGGGCTCACTGATTGGATGGAAATAGCGGGCAAACTCTAATATTTAGAGAACTTTATAAGTGATGTGCTTTTAAGGGTTTCCAGAGTGTTTAGAAATCCTATACATCATATATATAGTCGCCATATTTTTATTGCTATGAACGACGTCAACGTCATACAAAAGAAGGTCAAAAGATGACGTTACGTTTGGCGCCTTTTCTCTATGACGTCAATTTTCTAGGACGTAAGATTAAGAATGACGCATCACTTCAGATGGTGACAGTTTCAAAAAGAGTCTGTGATCGGAAGGTTACAGAGTTGGAAGGTGAAATTGAACATCTGAAAGTCAACGCCAATCCTTCTGTGCTAAGTGATATGAGTGCATGGGGTGATGCTGAGGCTAAAAGGCTGAGTGACCTTAAGGGTAAGAAATGGCGGTCATTGGTAAAACCCATAAACAATTCTGTTCATCTCATACCCATTTATGTGATAATCAATATTGCCAAAGACGGAAATTGTTTCTATAGATGCATCAGTCAGCATATATTATATATATTATATACTCGTATGAATACGCAGATGATGCATACACAGGTGCGACGGGAACTGGTCGATTTTATGACATCCTATGTGGAAAAATATGCACCCCTGATAGACGGAAGTGTGGAAAACCACTGCAAACATCAACGGAAAGCAGACGGCAGTGTATCTTCTTGGGCTACAGAGGCTGAGATTCAGCTGGCCGGTATGGTGTCAATATCGATGTATCATTGGATCGGACGTTTGATTCATGGAATAGGTTTGTATGTGCAACTGGCGGTAAAAATGCGGAATATAGGGTAAGTCTTTGATTACTTTTAGATCATAGTCATTTCAGTTTAGTTGGACATGTATTAAAAACGGAAAATAACACCAGTACACTTGAAAATGACTATAGCACGGTTGATTAGTTTGACAAAAGTAATGATATAACCCAACAAACAAGACCTAGCCAAACTACATATAATGCATATAGTCCCAACAACATTTCAAGTGTCAATGATATGTTTCAGAATAATAACTCTTTACGTGCAGGTAATGACACGTTTAGAAAAGAGCCGGTGTACATAGACAAGTCAGTTAAGGCTAATACTTTCCACGAAAGATTCGGGAAAATTGACCCATGAAAAAGACAATGATATTGAAAGTAGCAAATTGAAAAAGAACAGTGCCACCTAATCATAAACACCAGAATAGTGTCAAGCATAAAAAGGGCATTTAAGAGTAAAGGTGAGTTAAAAATTCCAAAAAAAAAACAAACACGAAGACTGCAATTGTCAGTAATCTGTCTAAATTTAAAATGACTGAGGTACAGGTATCGCTGTTGGAAAATGTTTGAAGTTCATACCGAGTAGGAAAAAGATAGACAAGGTGAAGCTTTTAGCTGATCTTGCGGAATGGGAGAGAGGAATGAGATTGAGAGAGTATTTCTTTTCAGATGATGAACAAGTTTCAAATGCTAATAACCGATTTAAAGTAAAAGGCAAAGGTAATTTCACACCGGCATCTGGCAGAGACCATCACCTTGATCTCTATTTGAGTTAGTTAAGAATGACATGTCGATAACTTAAAAAGAAAAGGCTTGCTAAACATTTCAGAGGCAGAGAAAAGGCATTTCGCGAGTTGCTACATCATAAGGTTATAATTATAAGGCACTGGGTTTTAAGGGAAATGAAAGATAGTAATTCGTATTGGAAATGCCTGAATGTGAAGCCGGTAAAGATCTCAAAAATATTTTTAAAAAAATGACCAATAAAGTATACCGTGAAAGGACCATTTCAGCATATCTGAAAAAATACTTGATTCCAAGGTATCCTAGTCCCGGGAAACTACAAGCAACCCGAAGCTGCATTAGGAAAATGCACCCTATCGTACCATTGTTAATGGCATTGATACACCGACAAAGGGATTAGCAGAAATAGCTGAATTTGAGTTAAAAGAATTTGTAGAATCTTCGCCAAGCTATCTGAAAGACACAACTGACTTCATTAATAAATTAAAAAGAAAATAAAACAACCCTTACCTGACGATTGCCTTCTTTTTTGCTTTGATGTTTGTAAATTGTATCCGAAGGGATAGATGCTTGCCGGGAAGCGTCAAATATGAGGGCGAACCCGCTGGTTGACGCTAATAACAAGATTGCTATGATTGAGACTGTTTTGGACAATAATGTATTTAGTCTGGGTGACAAAGAGTATATTCAGACTGATGGCATTGCGATTGGTTCTAGACTGGGAAAGAATTTTGCATGTGCATATATGAGGAAATGGGATGAGGAGCTGCTCAACACAGAGAAAAGTCCTATTTTCTATAAAAGGTTTATAGATGATGGTTTCGTCATTTGGCCGGGTACCAAGGAAGAACTTGAACGATTCGCAGAGCATCCAACAGTATACACTGTAACATAAAGGTTGAACTAAGATATTCATCTCACCAAATTGATTTTTAAGACACGCTGGTTAAATTAGACGATGTACACATTTACACAGACCTATATTTGAAACCGACATATAGGAAACTTTATCTAAACAAAGTCATGTCATCCAGCGTCTACCAAGAAAGGTATGTGGCTGAAATTTATGAACGGAATGAAGATTACAAGAAACACAGGGCTGACTTAAAAAGAACACTAAGAAGAACGAGCTACAGCGGTAGATTGATTGAAGATCAATTAAGAAGGGTGGGTAGCCTTGATAGAATTACCCTTTTACAAGGCAGTAAGAAGTGCAAGCCCGTCAATAGTAAGAGAGTTCAACAATAACCCAATGTTCACCATATATTAAGCCGACAATCTCGGGTTTTGTGTGGATCAGAGAGGATTAAGAAAGTCTTCGCATAGACACCTATGGTGTTCTTCAGGAGAGACAGAAACATAGCTGATATCTTGGTCCATCAAAGGCTCAAAGATCTGTGGGTAAGAAAATATCTGCATGCAATATGGAATGTGCGCTTTGCAATTTTATTACAGACATGCCTATTTCAGACACAGCAGGCCGCGATATATATAGTGTGCAGACTGATGTATGTTGTCAGGTGAAAAACGTGGTATATGCCATAAGTTGTGCACGATGCGATGTCACAGTTTATGTGGGAGAGACGGAACGCCAGTTGAAGGAGAGAATGCAGGAGTACCTAAGGGATGTTAGGCTGACAAGGGATCGACCAATAAACGCACATTTTGCACTAGGAAACCACACTTATGAAGACATACGATTTTCCGTCTTGCGTCGAGTATATACAGAGGGTAGAACTGAAAGACGATTAAATGAGACAATTTGGATAAAGAGACTGCATAATATCAAGCAAAAATTACCTTCTTTGCCATTTAACGTCAAATTGACGTCCTACAGAAAATTCGCCAAACGTAACGTCATCTTTTGACGTTGTTTTGTATGACGTTGACGTTTTTCATAGCAGTAACAATATGGCGACTATTCAAACGTCTATAATGTAGAGCTTGCTAAAAAATCATGTTTTATTCTTGAGAAAGGCAAACTTTTGCCGAAATACTAATAATAAGAGTGAATTTATTTGTTTATTGTATTATTTCCCTCTGGAATATCAACACATTTATTATATACCTATACATTTTCTGGCCCTAAAACACGCAAAATACGGAGACGAATAAAAACTCAAAGATTAAAAATCCGTATTAATCAGCGTCAATACATAGTATGACGTCAACTTTGCGGACTACTTTCGGCATGGTTCCGCTGTAAGGTGGCGATACGTAGTAAATAGAGACGAGAACCAATACTTACTGGGAGAACAGTTTTATTTTATCAAAGAAATCATCTCGTCAATTTTTTTATTATTTTTTTTTTTTAATAAAAAGTATAAGCATCAAACCTGAAACTGATTTTCTGTTTGAATGTAAAGGTATATAATAAGAAATATGTGCAGTAGCTTTCTGCTTCGTATTTGCTTCTCGCAGCGTAGGAAGAAAGATATCTCGCTCGACCTTCGTCTCGCGAGATATTTTTCCCGCTACTCGGAGCAAAATACAAAGCACGGAAGTACTGCAACATATATTCCCTTTTATAGGATAACTAATACTTTTCTTTTCTTTCTTTTTTTTTTGTAGTGTATATAGGGAGACGAATACAATATGTCTAAAACCCTCATCTTAATCATCGAATGAAATGCTTGCATCTCGTTCAAAATTTGAAAAATATATTGCATAAAGTGATCCGCGAGGTCTTGATATGGAGAAGATATGAGTGTACGTGATCTTTTAACTTAATGGGGGAGGGAGCTTGTTGATTACGTCATGTTTGGCATATAGCCTCATAAAAATTAACCCAGCGTTAGTGAACCCTGAACCATCACGTAGACTGTCAATCAAACGAGAGTTGGTTTTACAACGCGAAGTAAAAGGTTAAGGCTGTAAAACTGTAAATATGTTATCGTTTATATTTTAAATTTTATTGACTTATCGCAGCACTAACTAATACTTGTTTCCAAAATAAAATTTAAAAAGAGAAAACAACAACAACTAGTATATAATTAGCTTGAAAGGCACAAACATGTATATAGATAATAAGTAAAATTTCAATACACTTGTTACTTAAGTATTAATTAGTGTTAAGTATTGTTGATAGGATACAAGCCAGAGTTCGTAAAAACAGGGGCTTTATATACCTATGTTATATAGAGTCCCTGGTGTAACGTACAGGTCGTGTATCATTTTCTTTTAAAGACAACTGCAATGTGACCAGCAGTAATAAGTTCCATTTAAGAAATCTTAATCATCATCCATTTTTCTATTTATTTAAAACAAATATTTTTTTATATTGTTATCATTTGAATTATCAAATATATATTCAATATTTTTACCGAATACATGTATTCAAAATTCTGCTTACAAGTTGAAAACATAATAATTTTATGATGATCGTATCAAAGAATAGCTATAATTACTAGCATGGTTTTTTGTATTGTTTATTCTTTTCTGATTGCTGTATGTGATAAAAATATTTACAGATAGACCAAAATTATTTTCCGTGTTTAGAATTATTTTTATGCAGTTGTTTTTATGGCCATCGTTATCGATTCATTGATAGATTTATTGCCTTTCGTGGTATACTGTGCATTTACATAGGATCTATGTTAAGGGGAGATTACCAATACAGGACTATCTAAAATCTCACTGGTTTTGTTTTCTTGAAAGATGTTGTTTGTACGAATTCAGACTCTAATTCCTATATTTTGAGCCAGAGTATGTTTTTCAGGAATTTTCTGATCGATATATTATCAACGAAGATCTTACCCAAACACGTAGCCTGTATACCAAACTGAAGTCGGTCTCATGTCAAATGTACCTTGAATAGCGACTACACAAATATCTTTTATCTATCAAGATGCTCATAATTAGACATTAACTCTGATTGTAAGTGCGAGTTTCAATATTTTCGGGATCTCGCATTGAAAGACAATTTTGATAACAATATTATTTATTTTTGGAACGCCATTTTTCTCTATTAAACATCAGCCATGTGACATCATATGGAAATATGCGTTATCGTTTTTATCTAGGTGTATCAGTTTAATTAATTTAATTTTGTTAATTTGGTAATTGAATTTCATTAGCACATGGCATTTTCCTCTCGTCCAATCAGGTGTTAGTATTTGTTCATAGTCACCGTGGACTATAACGCGTAGTCCACACTTTGTAGAAACTAATAAGTGGATATGCAACATAATACACTTGTGAGTTGTCGTATGAAGAAAATGCCATGTGCTAAATAGGTTAGGCAACTATGAACTAACCTATACGTAGATCACGCCTGCGATATATTTTTTACGCGAAATCACGACGTCAAAATCAATGACGTCATCTGATTAGACGTCACAAAAACAAACAAAATGGGAAATAATTATGGTAGGATGAAAATAGCATGGGGATGAGAAGGCCGTTCATAATTTTATCAATAGCCGGGTCGACTATTGCAGCATATGCAATTTGGTCCTTATACAGCAGACGCTATCCTTTCCCAGGAAAGGTATGTATCCTGATTTTCTATCTTTGATTGAAAACCGTATCGCAGAATGCGATTACATCGATGCACTGTGTTCACTGGTACCATAGGTATTTGACTATTTGACCAAAACCCATTTTCTATACTGTATAATACATCCTTCTTGTATAAATACAATTTATAACAGGGGTCCTTGTTTTTTTATTTCATTTGGTGACACACTGTACAACTCAAGCATGATGCCTTGTTTGTTCTTTTGTTTTTTAATTTTTGGATTTCATGCGCCTGAGAAGATTAATTTGTAAAGTATAGTCTACCATAACTACTTTTGAATCTCAAAATCGTCTACCAAGGACTTAAAATCAAAAGATGCGCTACTCTGTAAAACATCGTAGCTTCTCGGTGCGATGTCTCGCAAGTGCACGTCAGAACGATAATAATTTTTTAACCCTAATACATAATGGGTATTTAAATGGGCATAAGTTTGTGAGTTATTTTACTTTTATTCAATACTGACATCATTCCCGAGATTAGGAAAGTCTTTTGTACCAAAATTGGACGACAAATGAAATATCCCCATGGACTTGTTTTGATAGTGGCTACCATCATATTCTACCAAGAAAGAGCAAACATTATTGAAGGTTTATCTACTTAGCGAATGAATGTATGGCTGTTATTGCTAAAGGGATGAAAATGCTAGGAAATTATTGCTTTTAGGTCTTTGATGACATCTAATAATTACCATCAGAGAGAAAGATAAAAGTGCAAAAATAATCTGATATCAAAATTCACGAACTTATAACATACACTCCTAGAGATTCAGAGCAAAACGCTTTTGCAAAAAAAAAAGATGTTAAATGGTGTTAAAATAATACAAATGTTATAAAAAAAATAATCGAAATGTTCCCTAACGCCCGCCTCCATCCTCTCCCTTTTTTAAAAAATTAGAAATGACGTCACTTTTCGCGATCGCGGCGAGAGTATACGAGAGTTCCTTCATATGCTTATTTAATTTATTTAAGTATTGCATATATGAAATAGTCATTGATCGAAGTATTGCATATATGAAATAGTCATTGATCGAGACTATCGTCACTGGCATATCATCACGTAGCCTCTGAATGCTGTTGGTTTAATTTTCTTTTTAATGTGAGGAAGTTTCCCACTTGGTATGCGACAGGTCGACGGTTCTGCTCACGTGCTCCTTGTGCACCCAAGAGTATATTTCCACCCACATTTAGCTGGATGTTGCAATATGACTGAGTTACTGTGAATCGGAATATCCCAATTTTATACATTTTATATACCAAAAGTGCAACGGCCATGACGCATGATAAACACATCTACACTGACGGAAAGTTCTAAACGATCATTTTAGATGTATGAAATATCTCAAAACCTTGGGAAATGTAAGAATCAAGTTTTATTTCATGGTCGGGTGTGTGAAAAGTGAACAATATGTTCAAAATTTCATTGAAAGTGGTTGCGAATTACAATGACAGCTATGATGTAAAGCTGCCCTCAAAAGTCAAGAGTCAAAACAGATAATTAAAAAAGTGATATGTTAGAATTTTCCGTCAGTGCGTATAAAAATCCAAGTAGAAATTTTGAATTTTGACCTCAGTGAAACATCCCAAAACTCAACAAATGAAGCGGTTTTGTATTCAAAACTCCTCGTCTGAGAGGGAACTCCCGTGTGTGTATCTTTATTTCAAACATGGCTACTCCTTGTATATTGAATTCAATTTAAAAGAAGGAGAAACGGAAATAACTGCATGTTCCTGGGTATGTTCCTAGGTTTGATCAAGATATACCCTCGAACCAAAATGTCAGTCAACTTCTTGAGTACATTTACGACCCCTTTTCCTTACTGTTATCTTTTGAATTTCAGAAACCGACAGTTAAACCAAAACAACTGTTGCTGAGCTTCACATGCAAGTGTGAGGATACCGGAAACGGAAATGCTTGTCCAGATGACGTCATATGCGTCACACGACCTCGAATCAACCCGAAAATGACGCACAAGCCATGGATGACATTCCATCGTCGTCCTCTAGCTACACGAGCACTGAAGAGTACGAAGTGCCCCCTAGCGGCCAAACAGACAGCAGTAACAACAGCGCCTCTAGCACGGCATCCGAGGATGGTGCGTCTGTGAAAGGTTCTGTCGGCTGTTCGACATACGGTCAGACGTCGGATATAAACACAAATGGCCGCGATTTTCAGACTCTTTTGCATTCTCCAGTTGTTCTTGAACATGTGTCTGACGAAAGAATGCAGAGATTGGCCAGTAGCGAGACGAGCGAAAGCACGGATATTGTAGTCAATTATGACAGAACGACGTCACCATCGGTCGTGGACGAGTCTGTTGAAGCTATTTACGGAACTTATCACGATATTGTAATGCCGTTACAGCCAAACACTGGGACTGCCATACCCGATCATTAGATTCAGAGTAACGTGTGTTTTCCCCATTCTCATAGGGACATATATCAATAAAAGTAACACACATTTTTATCTTATGATTTTCGATGAGATACTGAAATATTTCAGTGAGATATAATTCATATTTAACTGTTGAAACTGAGTGAGATATAGAATTTTGGTTCCCGATCTGTACATTGAAATACATAGCAAAGAAGAACGTAAAATGGATAAAGATTTCCATGACGCCACAGTTACGGCATATAATTCGATGTGATTTTGTGCCATTTTTGACAATGTCTGACTAGTTTAGCGCAAACACTATAGAAAACAACATCAAGTATATAGATTAATAAAGGATATTTTATTTGCTTTGAGTGAATATGGAATAAATCTCATATCGAAGTGATACAATATTGTAATTGTATCACTTCTCGATGATATATATTCCATATTCACCCAAAGCAATCAAATATCCTCTATTAATACATATAGCTTTCTTTTTTTTTTCATCCGCCCATTGTATTTATTCATATTTCATAAACCAGTATTAGATAAATAAAGACAATCACGATTTTAGTAGCAGTAAAGATGTTTATTACATTATAAGTCATGCATGCGAGTAAATACATACATAGAAAGTATTCGTCTTGTTAATGTTAGTGTCAGGACACAATCCTGAAACTGAAAAAAAAAACAAAAAAAACATTTTTTTCTTCATAAGACAATTTATGAAATATCAATATTTTTTCTAAGTCAAAAGATTTGTGCAAATCTGCTGCCTCTACATTCACATGTTGTTTCCATATTTTTGCACTAAGCCCTCGATATGAGTTAAATTTGATTTGTTTTATCAAATACAGGCCACTCGTATTTTTATCCATGAAGGAAGGGGGTAGCTTATGGATGTTTCAGCAGTTTAACATTGGTTTTAAGTTTTAATTATTCAATTTTTATGTAGAATGTTAAAGGAACTCCAAGTTTAAAGATACATGTGTTAAAACATGACTAAAGGAATATTTGCAAAATTGTGGGGGTCCAAAATGTCAAATTTTAGTATTTTTATGCAAATTTGGATAAAGAAAAAAAACAAGGGGTTATGTATGTGTTTACATTTTCCGAAATCATTTCCTTTCAGATTATCAAAACTGAAAATAAATAAATGAAATATGTCCTTTGATTTTTTATTAAGAAAACTACATATATAATTTCATTTTGTATACTCAATGACAATTTTTGCCCTTTGTATTTTCCATGCATGTTTGATAGTATTTTTACCTTTAACTTATGAAACACATAACAAGTTACAAAATGCGACAAAATATTTTGAAAATATTATTTTGATACGTTATTTATGTAATTAGAATGATTTTTTTTTTCATTTTTTAATGCCTTGATTTCTTTCAACAAATTTAAGCCAAACAGTGATGTTTTACCATACCCTAAACCATGGTGACCCCTTTTTTAATTTACATTTCGTTTAGTTATACATGTACTATAGTCTAAAGTACTTATATGCACAATTTTAGAAAAAAAATATGTCCACTAGAAAAAAAAACACACGCTGAAACGCAATTAAGTGAAAAATCAAAACTTAGTTTACACACATGCTACTGACGTACCACTTGTTACGCCCCTTGAAGGTGACAGAAAAAAAAATCTTAACCCGAGCCTTCCTCACTCGTAACTTAACGATAAGTAAACCAAAATAAATAAAAGATCAATACAAGCGCTATTTCCTTTAGTTCATGTTGATCAATCTGATTCAAATATCAGTCACTACGATTGCTTATGGCAGTCCACGTAGGGAGCCTCCAGCCTCGTACATTGTGACGTCATTATAATAACCATTATATGAAATTAAATTCATTGAATCACTTTCTCAACGCTATTCATAACATCTATCATTTCGAACCTGAGTGAAATGATTTATATATCTTTCACCATAGTTCTCACTCTTTAACAAAAACACATGAAATAAGCATAATTGATCATTTAAATCTTTTGATGATAAGAATATAATTAGGTAACAATAAGTATAGTATATATACTAAAATACAACATATAGTAGATTTGACATCATCAACAAGTTAACATGTCAAATTGAACAGATCCTAAATAATTCAGCATACGATATACTTCATATGCCAACAATATACAATCAAAATACCGAATCGTATTATTTAGAATTACGTCATTATTTGCATACATAGTTTATAAGACTTTCTCAAGAATGTCTAAGTAAAAGACATCCTGAGTAATTCCTATCAAAATGATATGTAGTACAAATATAACGCACTATCTGGCACTTACAAATATACACAAAGAAAAAAAGAAATGCATCAGGATATATACAAATTATATTCACCATCATATCTATCAAAATATAAAATGTGAAGATTAGCACACATACCATCTTAAAAATACTGTCGCTTTATAGTGACTTGACAATACAAAGTATTACCCATTAAATTCTATAACATGCTTATTAATTAAGGGGAGACAAATAAAAGGTCAACAAACTTAAAGACCTATAAAACCGATCAGCCCCGTAACCACGAGGCCGTGGGTTCAATTTCTGGTTACGACATGTTTATTTCGTTAAAACTGATACTGTTATGATTACCTGCCTGATTCTCAGCAAATAATTAAATATCCAGGACAGGTTGACCCGATGGGAGGGTGGAATGAATCATGCCATTGGTATTATGTATCATTGCGGAAGCACATCTTATATGTGTCATATAGGTGTCCCCAAATTACTGAATTACTTTCGGTGAGACGATAATTATTTACAAACAAAAACAGTTTATTATATTTGTCAACCTTTCCAATCTGATTCTGAATCGGGCTCTCGTTCATTGACCTCCCTCTTCATATATTAACATATAAATTGCTTCACCTGTCCTGGCAACCAACAATTAAAAATATTATCATACAATATATCAAAGTATACAGCTAAAGGTATCTATTTCTTTCCTTTATATTCACTTTCCACATATAGGAAAATAAAAATACAAAGAAAGTAAAAAACAAAATAATAACACAGCAAACAGGATTAACAACATATAACTACAAATAGGCATAAATGCTTTGTCAATTTCTATTACATAATTACAAACTTATACTAGTGTGAATAACTATTTAATTCAGTAAGACGAATGTGGATATATTAGGTTATATATGTATTTTTCGATAAAAAAGAAGAAGAAAGAAAGAAAGGTTAACACGCATACAAGTAAAAAAAATAATAAAAAAAATATTGGAAACAGAGCCTACCAGTGTCAGAAATTATCTGCTCAATATGTCTGTATGATAAGGATTGGCTCTCGTTGCAAAATGTTGAAAATCATCTGGACTCTTTTAAAAAAATATACTTTTTCATATCAATTTATAAACACGTATATGAAAAGGATCAGGTAGAAAAAAATAAAATGGCGGATACAGCGAATTTCTCACAAAAAGAAATGATATTATGAGACATGTAGAGAGTTATATAGGCAACTGACACATACGGTCCTTTTAAGGACCACCTCCTCCATTCTTTCGTATCACAGGGGATAACAACATTTAGGTTGAATAAGCCGAGTTTGTCATTCCCACTATGGCTTCAAAATTCTTGATTTTATTAATTACCTACCTCATACCTATGAGGCTTTTCGAAATTCGACCTATTTCGGCATTCAAATTCATCTTTAAGGAGTTGGGTCACACTCCGGTGTCTGCTCATTAAACAGTAATATATCTGTAGACGGACCCTCTTTAAACTTGATAAAACAAATAGACATATAATAGAAGAAAATTAAACATGTTTCGAGAAGATATAAGTTCAAGATAATAAATGGCGGGGGCAAAAACATCAGGCATGATTCATTTTTAAATTATAGCCCGAATATATTTTCCGTATTGCCAACAGCATTTATGTGAAGTTTCACAGCAAAAGCCTCAGTCGATTCAGAAGCACAGACTTTGTCAAAAAGCTTTAACCTAATTTCTAAATCTGAAAGAGGCTTTATTCAGACAAAACTGAATTCTGAGTTATGACCCTTATCATGCATGTTCCCATGAATTCACGGAAGTTTCATAGTATTAACATACTTGTTACTGATATATAAAACTCAATAAACAAGTTTAAAAGGGTGTTTTTTTTAACAATTGAAGTCAGAGGTAAAAGTATCAGATAAGGGTGTGGCAATATTTACTTGGAAGAAGCACTCACACACAAAATCTGGAATATCTGAATGACCATAACATGCTTTGTAAGAAGGTCAATGTCACATAGCTTTGAATATGGTAAGCAATGAAGAGGCTTCCCAGAACACTTCATCACACAAAATAAATTGAAAATTTGATAACACTTTATGTTCTTGCCATAAATAACGAAAACAATAGAAAGAAATTATAATGCAGAGACATACATTGTAACATCATTACTATAGGCCTCTGGGTAATGGAATTTGGACATGAATTTAAACTGTTTTTTGCATTCACCTTAAGTGTATATGGAAGCTTCATGTTACGCACGATAGTACAGAGCTATGTGCACATACATATTTATAATAATTACATATTATTTCAAAATAAAAAAATTAAATGAATAAAAGACATGATTGTAGTAGTAGTTGTACATTTGACCGTAAGTCCTGTATGTACAAACAAAATACACATTAACTATGTAATGACTTCTGATGGTTAGCTTTTTAAATTAGGCATACCAATCTGATAATAATAATGTTGTTAGTTGCAAGTGGAAAACAGTATCAAAATATAAATGTGCATGAGAAGCATTTCTCCGTGACAAAATAACAATACACTGTTTGATCATTATTACACATGCATGTACACGTATATGTAATAACGTATTTCATATCACATAGCATACTATAACCATGAGTAAGCTAACGGAAACCATAAACATTAACAAGAGGCCCATGATGGCCCTAAATCGCTCACCTGAGAATAGGTTGACCCAAGGAACATCTGTACCAATTTATTTTAAAATCTGGCCAGTAGTTTTGAAGATGATGATTTTTAAAGTTTTCATATTTTTTTCTTCTTTTTGTTGCCATGGCAACCAGAGTTCTACATGGATCAAGTTTATTTTAGCAACTTTTGTGAAGGTTGATCCAAGGATCATCCCTGCCAAGTTTAATCAAATTCTGTCCAGTGGTTTCAGAGGAGATGTTGTTTAAAGGTTTCCCTATATACATATAAGGCAAATAAGCCCCGCCCCTGGCGGCCATGTTCTTTTACGGATCGGAATAATTTTAGCAACTTTGGTAGAGGTTGACCCAAGGAACATCTGTACCAAATTATTTTAAAATCTGGCCAGTTGTTTTGAAGGAGATGATTTTTAAAGTTTTCAATTTTTTTTCTTTTTGTTTCCATGGCAACCAGAGTTCTACATGGATCAAGTTTATTTTAGCAACTTTTGTGAAGGTTGACCCAAGGATCATCCCTGCCAAGTTTAATCAAATTCTGTCCAGTGGTTTCAGAGGAGATGTTGTTTAAAGGTTTCTCTATATACATATAAGGCAAATAAGCCCCGCCCCTGGCGGCCATGTTCTTTTACGGATCGGAATAATTTTAGCAACTTTGGTAGAGGTTGACCCAAGGAACATCTGTACCAATTTATTTTAAAATCTGGCCAGTTGTTTTGAAGGAGATGATTTTTAAAGTTTTCATTTTTTTTTCTTTTTGTTGCCATGGCAACCAGAGTTCTACATGGATCAAGTTTATTTTAGCAACTTTTGTGAAGGTTGACCCAAGGATCATCCCTGCCAAGTTTCATTAAATTCTGTCCAGTGGTTTCAGAGGAGATGTTGTTTAAAGGTTTCTCTATATACATATAAGGCAAATAAGCCCCGCCCCTGGCGGCCATGTTTTTTTATGGATTGGAATAGTTTTAGCAACTTTGTTAGAGGTTGACCCAAGGAACATCTGTACCAAATTATTTTGAAATCTGGCCAGTAGTTTTGAAGGAGATGATTTTTAAAGTTTTCATTTTTTTTTCTTTTTGTTGCCATGGCAACCAGAGTTCTTCATGGATCAACTTTATTTTAGCAACTTTTGTAGAGCCTCACCCAAGGAACATTCCTGCCAAGTTTCATTAAATTCTGTCCAGCGGTTTCAGAGGAGATGTCGTTTAAAGCAAATTGTTGACGACGGACGACGCACGACGGACGACGCACGACGACGGACGCCGGACGAAGGGCGATCACAAAAGCTCACCTTGAGCACTTTGTGCTCAGGTGAGCTAAAAAGATATGACACTTGAATAACCATAGCAATAATGTCAATATTGACCAAAATGCGAGTAATAATATGATATTGTACAAATGATGTATGGTAATTAATTCCAAAAAAACATATAAACAGTTAAGAATAATAAATAATTCTGAATAATGATATGGATTAGGTTTCACCAGCTTTTAAAATTCAAACAATAAACATGTGGGTCACCTAAGACAAACGCCCTCAATATATCTCATCTCAATCATTGTTTACCAGTAATATGGTTACATTGTCTTATATTTTTTTCCAACATTAAGGACGATGATGTATGGCTGAAATACCGACTCTGAAGAGGCAAAGATAGTACTCAAAATAACAGCAAGTAGAAGTCTGAGAAGGTCTATAAAACATGCGGTAAATACACAGAATCTACGTCAGGCAACTATCATTGGTCCATTCATCTGAAGGACATCTTTCCTATAAATGGAAGACATTCTTTTCTGGATGCCAAACCTCACAAAATCATGAATGCTATTCCCATTATAATCTTTTGTAAATAAATTTGCTCCGGCATTTATTAGGATATTCATTCTTCTGAACTTTGTCCTCTCTGTCTGTGCACATAACATAATCGGAGTTCTCCCTTCAAAATCCTCGGAGTTAACATCGGCACCGTATGCTAATAACAGTTGTATTGCAGGGCACGTGAACCCATCAAACACAGGAGACTCGGCACAGTAGTGAAGTGGTGTTCTGCCAAAAGCGTCCATCATGTTTGGATTCGCATCATATCTAAGCAGTTGGTGCACGATAAAGAGCCCATCATTTAGCTTACCCAACGAATCACCATGAAGGGTCCTTTCCTTTTCTTTCAATACTTCTATGTCATATTTTTCTATTTCCCATGGCATTTTTGATCGCAACTGATATTCCATTTCTGACTTCAGATTTTGGCCGAAAAACGCACTTTTATAATAGGCAAGTCTTGACAAAACAGGTGAGAATAAAACTCTGTGCAAAGCTGTATAACCCAGAATGTCGGTATTATTTGGATCAACACCATTTTGAAGAAAATATAAAACAAGTTTACGTGAAAAGAATCGCGCACTTTGAGCTAGGAACGTGCTTCCGCATATATCTGTGTCGACATCAGGATTCAAATCTGTAGACTGAAATACTTGGATAAACAAATCTTCACTGGAAGGATTCAGGCTCACAGATGGTATTGCGCTGATCAGCAATGGAAGAATGTGTTTCTCATCATTGCTGTATTCAGTCAGGCTTTGTAAAGTCTTTACATAACCTGTATATGTCCCATGCTTCAAAGAAAATTCTAATAAGTAACGAATTGGCGACTTGCCGGTGTAATCTGTCACAAATTGAACACCTCTCTCCGCGACAGTTTCAATAAATTTACACTTGCTTTCATCTGATAAAGGACATTCCGCCAGATAATGGAGTAAATTTCGCCCTAGGCTATTTTTGTGCCCTAAGGTTCTAGACTCAGAAATTAACAAATGAACAAGTTTCTCAAGTTCGTGCAAAACTCTTTTGGATAATGCTTTTTGTTGCAAACATATCGATAATAGATTCATTACTGGCGTATTTCCCATTTCATCAGGCACATCAAATTTGCAACGTTTTGTTTGTAATACCATGTATATATTTCTAACATCAGTGTCTTTTAGGATTCCAACATTTAATCGTTGAACTAAATACTGCGCAAGTTTTTCAGTTTTCCTAACATTGTTAGCATTGCCTACTTGAATCAAAAAACGTATGCATGAGGGTTTTAAAATATCTTGTTTACACCACAGAATCAATTGTCTATGTATCATTTTGCAGAACGTCCTCCTATTAGTTGCTGACTGAAACAAAAGTCTCAGTATTTCTAAAACAAGCAAATCCCTTGCTGCACACACTGCTAAGTTCTCTAGGGTATATTTCATCTTCTCCTCTCTTAGAATAAATGTGTTTCGTTTTTCAATTAGGTATATAAGTGAGTTTAAAAACTCAAATTCCAATAAAATAATTTCCGGAGTATCGTTATTGGCATTACGAAGAACGTTTTTTGGATTAACCCCTACAATGAGAAGTGATCTTAATAGATTCTTGGTCTCTTCATCTGTTTGAGGTAAAGATTCCATATCAAATCCATCTGAAAACCATATCCGTAAATAATGTCTACATTTGAGAACAATGTTTGAATCTAATGATGAAGCCAAAATTGTTCCCTGCATTTCTTTGTCACTCAGTAGTAATATTATCATGCTCATTCCAAATTTTTCAAATAATATATTGGTAACACAGTTCAAATTGAGTCTTTCTCCTGAAAGTATCATATCTTTGAGGATGTGATAAATCCTATCTATATCTAAATCAAAAACTTCTTGGTCTAAAATATGAATTATGATCTGCTCACAATTGCTACTATTTCTGAAAGTATACGCAATACTCTCCTCAGATACATATATATCGGAAGATGTCTCAAATACCAGAGTAACAACTGCTAGTTTCTGACTTTTCTTCATTCTCCCTTGTATGCAATGATCCAATACTGACAAATTACAATTGTCTTTATCTTCAACGCTACACCCATGGTCAATGCAGAAAGCAGTAATGCGCCGAGTGCAAGATTTGTTTCTGACTAAAATCATTAAGGGCGTAATTCCTTTCAAATCTTTTCCGTTTATATTAACTTCTTCGAACATTTGAAATAACTGTTCCTTATCTGCATCGCAATATGCAGATTCCGCTACGTAGTGCAGAATATTCCTCTCGTTTGTATCTACGATTGTCATGCAAACATTTGTTTCTTTGAGTATAGATATCTTTTCCAATATTTCCGACACTTTGTTCTCTATCATTTTCATAATATTGCTTTGACCACTATCTAATCCGATTGGATCTGCTCCCATGTGAATAAATTGTTTCATCATTTCTGAGGTACAATATACTAACGGCACTAGGCCATAACAGTCTGTTTGATTAATGTCACAGTTTTTCCTGAGTAAATGGCGAATTATTCTGTCTAGGTGGTCGTTCTTGTATTTTTTCTTTGACATTGCCAGATAATGAAAACAGTTCCTTCCTTTTAGATCAGAAATCTTATCTACATCTGACCGTTCAATTAACGTGTCCAACGCGTCTATTGAACTAGGTGTCTCACAACACATCTGCTGAACACCATAAAAAACAGCAAGAGCACCTTCTGTATCTTGGACGTTTACGTCGTCTGCTAGATTTAGCAAATAAGCTAAAGTAACTTTCTGACATGGTGTCTTTTCCTGAGTGTCACTAATCATTCCTTCCTGTTTATCATCCTGTATACGTACCAAATGATGTAAAACTGTTTTGCCTTTGCAGTCAACCATATTCATCTTCAAACCATGCTTAGCTAAAACAGCAAGGGTATTATTATCGATACGTTTTTCACTCAATAAGGGGATTATCTTATCCCATCTCTTACCAAATTCGGCATTGCATGATAATAGTTTACATAAAAACTTTTCGTCATCAAAACCTATCCACATCAATGCAACTAAGAGTTCATTTGACACTTTAGTTCCCATTCTTAACAATTGAATAATATTTTCTTTGTTGTTCTTTAAACACAACAGCACTGATGAAGTAGGCTTAATACATTTCAGAAAAAGGTTAGTATAATTTTCTCCATATAAATAATTCTGTTTTTTCAGTTTCCCGTCATCATAAATGTTTAATTTATGCCAAATGCCATTATCAATATGATACAAAATATGACTCAAATGATCTGGATTTGGGCTATTAAATGCGACAGACACTATGTTACTACCATCAGGGAAAATCAAGGACGCACCATTATTTAACAAAAGTAACGTGTTTTCAATGTTACAATTATTCACAGCCAAAAGCAAAGGGTTTTGAATGTTCAATGCAGATACAGAACCATCACCCACGTAATCTATATCAGCCCCGAACTTAATAAGGTGCTGCAATAGATTGCTTGAACAATCTGCTCCTGAAGCCCGCAAAAGTGCCACTGATAACTGTCTGGTCCCTTTACTTGTCTGCCAATGCGTCTTCAATTTTGCGCTCCACAGTATACTCAAAACTGCCATTTCGTGAGCATTTGCAGCAAGAAGGGACACCATATTGTCATTATCAAAATCGATCTGAACAATATCGTCTAACGACATCTCGCACTCATATGAGGCAACATAGTCAAACCAAAGGTGAATGAATTTTTCTTCTTTCCAAGCATGATGTTCGAACACTTTCGTCTCGTAATTTTGGATGCCTATTGTGAATCGTTCAACTAAGTGTTTGTTGCAGCTTTGTGGAAGAATCACAATATCTTCAAACGGTTCTTCCTTGTAACCTTGCAACTTGGTTCTATTAACTATAAAATCGATATCAAGATATTTTACAGCAGGCACTGGGTTTGTTTTAACCAAAACAAAAGATACTGTTTCATAGAAGGAATTGTGTCTAAACTGATAAACATCATTGTCACTTACTTCCAGATAAACATTTTGCATCAAGTCAATGACATGAAATATATCCTCCATCGCCAAGGTAGGTAAGTTTACCAACTTTTTAGTTACATCCAGCAATTTTGAATAGTT
Organism: Solen grandis; assembly: GCA_021229015.1. NCBI lineage: Eukaryota > Metazoa > Mollusca > Bivalvia > Adapedonta > Solenidae > Solen > Solen grandis. Next base: position 39,671,749 of record CM037784.1, read on the forward strand.
TTTGTTATCTTCATAAATACTGAATTCATGTTTTTGTATATCAGCAACAAGAACTAATACCAAGGCACTGAATTTAACCTTATCTGACCTTTGCAAATTTAGTATTTCCTTTTCAAGAATTCTAATAGGATTCTCAAAAAATGAAACCCCGTTTTTTCGCAATGACTGTATAGTACAAAACATCTCAACACAGTGGGGAAAACCATGTGTGGATTTATTTTCAAGAATAGTACATATCTCATTATCGTCTAGGCCAATATCGTAATGAGAAACATACTTCTTTATCATTTCTCCTTTTTCATCTTTACTCAATGCAAAACGTTTATCAGTAAGATCAATAGTTCGCATTTTTTCAAAACATTTGAAACTGCTGATTTTGTCTTCAATCTCAGAATATATTAGTTTCCGAGACGTAAAAACAACTTTCAGATAACCTTTTCTTGCATGAACCATTTCACCTATCATCTTAAAGAGAGGTAGCCACTCATGTAATTTGCGTTCATCTGCAGATGATATTCCAAAAATGTCGTCCACCTTCACGAACTGTTTCTTTGACTTGTTCTTCCCGCCAATGACCAAACTCTTCCAATCATCTGCAGATGTTATGATAAGAGGTTCGTAATTCTTCTTGTTGTACGCCAGCATTAAGTGGTCGCTTATCATGGATTTTCCCTCTCCAGAATTGCCTAATATAAGAACCGAAAATCTGTCCTCAAGCACATAATTTATTTCTTTGACAGCCACAGTATTCACGAAAAGGTTGTTGTGTTTTTCTTCAATGTCATTTAAATATGACAGAATTTGAGCTGCAGAAAAAAATCAAACATTTTGAATTAATGGATTTATATATGTAAAGATCTTTAAATAACTAAATTAAATAGTAAACAATAAAATCTTGATTTAAGTGTTTTTAAAAAATATAATCACCAATATGACATTTGTATTATATGATACTTTAGTTAGAAGTTAATTTATTTCACAACCATCTGACTTAAAAGTTATTTAACTGACATAAGATATCTATTGCCACTGACTATTTATTGAACCTTGATATTGCAGGAATCCGTGGAGTAGCAAGAAAAAAAAACTTCGATATCAATGGACAGTCTAGATTTTGCATTGGAAAAATAAATGTAGTATCAAAAATAAACGCACTTGAAATTATAATTTTAATGAAAATAGATACATCAAGTAACTTTAAAGATAATTTCAGTAAACACCACATCAGCTTAGTACATGCTTGTTTAGTTATACTACAGTAGAGATGGGGGGATCAAGAAAATATGTGTGCCTTTTATATAAAATATTAAAAATAATAATATTAACAACAAGAAAATGTGTCTGAGACACTAATGCCCCGCCGGGATATAGTCAGAACTAAATATTTACTTGTATTTTTAAAAGTTTATAAAATGATTTACATTTGTATAATTTTTTATGATGATGTGAAGTTACCTTTATAGAAAAAGAAGAAACAGGGGTAAACATGGGACAAAATAACAAATTTTATCAGGTCACAGTTATGAATTTGAATAAATACTGCCGGTAAATAATCCATGTCATGATGTACATGTATGTCAGGTTAAGTCATCTTCATAGAAAAAACGGAAATGCAAAACAACCAATTTACCACGTTCATCCAACCGTCAAGGAAAGGTTACAGCCATAACTTTGCATAAATATCAAATAGTTTATATCATGAAGTACATGTGTACGCAGTTTTATGAAGATGAGAATTCATCTTCATTGAAAACAAGAAATATTTTTAGAAAAAGATATTCGGCGTAAGAAAAAACAAGAGGGCCATGATGGTCCTAAATCTCTCACCTGAGAACCACTGTTCTAAGGGAGCAATCTTGGTAGAGGGTTACTCATAGAACATCTGTGCCAAAACATTTTAAAATCTAGCCAGTGGCTTTGGAGTAGAAGTCTTTTTAAAGTTTTCACTATGTACATATATGGCGGCCATGTTTTTTTACGGATCGGAATAATTTAAGTAGCAATCTTGGTAGAGAGTTACCCAAGGAACATCTGTATAAAACATTTTGCAATCTGGCCAGCAGTTTTGGAAGAGATGATTTTTAAAGTTTTCATATATTTTCTTTCCGTTGCCATGGAAAACAGAGTTCTACATGGATCAAGTTTAATTTAGCAATTTTTGTGAAGGTTCACCCAAGGATAATCACTACCAAATTAAATCAAATTCTGTCCAGCGATTAAAGAGGAGATGTTTAAAAAATTTACTATATACATATAAGGCAAACTAGCCCCGCCCCTGGCGGCCATGTCTTTTTACGGATTGGAATAATTTTAGCAATCTTTGTAGAGGGTTACCCAAGGAACATCTGTATAAAACATTTTGCAATCTGGCCAGTAGTTTTGATAGAAAATGATTTTTAAAGTTTTCATATATTTTCTTTCCGTTGCCATGGAAACCAGAGTTCTACATGGATCAAGATTTTTTTGACGAAGGCTCACTCAAGGATCATCCCTACCAAGTTTAATAAAACTCTGTCGGCGGTTTCAGAGGAGATGTTTAAAGCGAATTGTTGACGAGGGACGCAGGGTATTCACAAAAGCTCACCTTGAGCACATTGTGCTCGGGTAAGCTAAAAACAATTAAAGAAAGTGAAAGTGTCACAATGTAATATATATAATATAATAATGCTTGCAAGTTTTAAATGATCTGTGGGTTTAAAATAATGCTGTAAAACGTATTTGCCGCTAAATTTATGAGATGTAATATACAAGGAAGTGAAGAAAAAAGAAAGAATGAATAAAAATGTAATATTCAGTGGGATTCGATCTTGGGGTCCCTATTCAGCAGACGAACACTTAACCAACTGTGTTTGGCCCATAGACGAACACTTAACCAACTGTATTTGGCCCCTAGACGAACACTTAACCAACTGCGCAAACGGAGGCTGATGCTATTGTAACGTGTCCAAGCGGTCTGAAAAACTACAGATATGTTAAACTAATTTTCTTTGTGGCTCTCCTGGTCGTATGATTAGATAAATTAAAGTTAAGCTTTGAAATAAATACAAAGCTTATTTACAAATGATTGTAACATTGATTGATTGTCTCAAAACGTTTAAATAATTTGAGAATCAAAGGTAAAAAACAAACTGAATTTACGTCCCTTACTTAATACTGAACACAAAATTATTCCAATAGCCTAAACGAAATTAGGCCCTATCTTTTTTCCTTCTTTTTTTTTCTATATTTTCAACTCTGAGCTTCAAAAGAAATCTCTCTAAACCCTAAATCCTACCAAGTTACACCACACCAGATAGAGCAATGCCTTGTGGGTGCAATAGTAACCTTACCTATAATACTTAACGTATTTCTCCAACTGCTTCCCGGCCAAAAGGTTCGCAACCTCAAATCTTACATTTCACCAGATAGCATTAGCATGAAAAGAAGCGTTTTGAATGCATATATAAGCGGAATAATCTTTGATCTTGAACAGACACACAAAATTATATATATATATATATATATATATATATATATATATATATATATATATATATATATATATATTTCCACTGCGATGAGAATAAATTTAAAGGGAGTTAATTCAAGAAAATATAAATATTTGATCATTACCACCTTGTAGACAAAATCAAAATAACAAAACTGAATCATATATCATATGAAAAATAAAATAAATAAAAAAAAAAAAAAAAAAAAAATTAACCAAAAGAGTATAATATAAAAGCCTAAAATCGTTTCGCTACATATGACTTATGTTAATTTATAACTGCGATTATTGCGACTTTAAAAAACGAGTCCACTACCAAATTTAATTACGTTTTCTAAGACTCACAACTGTTTATTGTTTTAACTGCTTAGTTTTCATGTTTGAATTTTTCAACTCGATGGTTTTGATGTTTAAATAGGTAGATTACATTGTTAGTTGTCAGTTGACAATCATGCAGAAAGATATGCCATTTTACGATGGAATATCCTAAAATAATTTAAGCAGACCAATGAAACGAGTGCTTTTCCGAACTCTTAGGTTAT
>CM037784.1:39675877-39725877 GCA_021229015.1 Solen grandis
GTGAATATGTCACATTCTGCTTTACAATAAATGTCAAACACTCCCCTGAGTTTTGAATATGTTTATTTAAGTTCGACATTATCATTGATGCAGATAAAATTGAAACCAAATACCGATGGAAATGACTGCGATTTCGTTATGAAGCGAATTAACCTCGTCCTCGCGTTTTTATGTCATTTTGTCACAGTCTGCCCATTTTAACGACACCGACGAGCAGAGCAAATAATTGTTAGTATGAACAGCATGAAGAAAATATAATTTCCGCAAGAACTAATAATAATTTTCGACATATTTTGTATGGGGACCACCTTCTTGCATTGATGTGACCCATTGTAGTGAACCTCTCACGCAATGTTTGATGACAAATATATAACTAGAATGGAAACAATACCCTTCTTATGTATTTATTATGGTGGCATATTTCTGCCAGCCACTTATCCACTTAGCTATGTCGAAACTTTTCTGAAAAATTGTCACATAGTCAGTTAGTATCTGGAAAGTAGAAAACTTTCGTGTTATCCTCTTAGGTATCTTAACAGAACAAAACTGCCTGTTAGTGCCCACTACTGACAGTCATATATTCACTTAAGATAACTGGATATCTCGCCTTTTTTCAAGTTAGTTAAATTATGTGGATAACAAGCATTTTTTCACATAATTATCTGTAAAAAGGCATGATATCCAGTTAAAATAAGTGAATATGTGATTGGCAGTAGTGGGCACTAACAGACAGTTTAGTCCTGTTAAGATACCTAAGTAGATAACTTGAAAATTTGCTACTTGCCAGATACTAACTGGATATGTGACAAATTTTCAGAAAAGTTTCAACATAGCTAAGTGGATAAGTGGCTGGCAGAAATATGCCACCATAATTTATCTTGTGGCTATGCCAGCCGGAATGCTGCGTGTTTGCTTGTTTAATTATACATATAACATATCAAAAATGATGTTATATTTTATTCAGCGGAAAAAACAACAACATTCATAACGATAGACCGACCAAGTGAACATCGCGGCATTATAAACGTATTCATTTCACAGAGAAAATGAGCTTACAAGCACTCCAAGTTTACAACCAGCCTTCCCCCTGATGTCTATATTATGGTGGCATATTTCTGCCAGCTACTTATCCACTAAGCTATGTCGAAACTTTTCTGAAAAATTGTCACATATTCAGTTATTATCTGGCAAGTAGAAAACTTTCGTGTTATCCTCTTAGGTATCTTAACAAGACAAAACTGCCTGTTAGTGCCTACTACTGCCAGCCATATATTCACTTAAGATAACTAGATACGCCTTTTTTCAAGTTAGTCAGTTAAATTATGTGGATAACAAGCATTTTTTCACATACTTATCTGGAAAAAAGCAAGATATCCAGTTAACCTAAGTGAATATGTGATTGGCAGTAGTGGGAACTAACAAACAGTTTAGTTCTACTTGCCAGATAATAACTGAATATGTGACAAATTTTCAGAAAAGTTTCGACATAGCTAAGTGGATAAGTGGCTGGCAGAAATTTGCCACCATACTATATAAATATAGACATACGCTACAGTTGGTGTGTGTGTGTGAGAGAGAGAGAGAGAGAGAGAGAGAGAGAGAGGTTGTAATTGAAATGGTTCCATGTTTTGTGTTTAGCACAATAGGGTATACTTGGTCTTGGGCAAGTTGCATAACAAGTAAGTTTAATTACGTTTCGATGTACTTTTCACTGAATTTGTATGCAACCGGATGTCGCCACATAAGTTTCATGACAGTGGAAGGTACTCTTCAAAGGTGCCCTGTGAAGTAACATGGTAAACAAATATGGCCGACAGGGTTTTAGATTTTCATATTTGGAATGGATGTTACTTAAATGTTCATTGAATGTGGACATACAAAATGTTTTGTTTGTCGTTTCCGTTTGGATTTATAAAATTAGTGTTCATATGCCAGTTAGATACAATGATTATTCGCTAAATCTTGCAAAATTAATATTAGTTTTAAATTGAAGATAAATATTGTCTACGTTAAACGCCATCTTGAAAACACTTTCTTCGCAACAATATAGTAAAATCGTTACATAGAGCATGAAGAATACGGGTATATGTGGCGTTGCAACACTTTGACTGAGCGACTCGGCCCTGGTGACTGGTGACGTCACAAAATGATTTAAATATTGGTGGAACGTTAAACAGAAAAATCTCATAAACATGAACGTGACATAAACAACATATGCATAGGAATCAGTAAAAGTAACCAAGACGATATATTATTAAGGAACGTTATAATGAAGATGCCACCCCACATAAATAACATCGAATCAATGAGAAATGCATCTATGTTGACAGCTTATGTAGCAACACGAACGGTTATTAGCAAAAAGATCGCGAACTATGCGACAAGAGCAGTTTAGGTCTCTTTCCCCGCCCAGTTATTTGACACAGACAGGTGACATTTTTGGCACGAGTTAAACGTGCCTCCGAAGGGATGATGCCAAATAATGCAAAGACGCATTGACACTATGGCACGAGAGAATGGCATAATGAACCATAATATTATTCTTTATGTCGGATAACGTTAAAGTTATGCAAATGTTTTCTGTTATGAACATAATCCACACAGTCTGTGATAGGCAGTGTTCTTAAGGTAGTGTAAGTGCAGTTTTAATGAATGGTTATGATATATTAGTCTTAAAGTTGTATAGAAAATTACATGCTATATTTGCATTCCTTAACTCTGCCTGACCCAAAAGCCCTTCACTAGAATGGTTCTCGTCTGAAGGAATGCTAAAAGATGTGCAAAAGTTAGAAACAAAAAAGAAAACCAGAAATATTTTTGTGGCTATGTGCGCAGGAAAGCTGCCCAAAACTGAAGAGGTTTTTACATTTTGAAGTGTTCGTTTTATAACCCTTGTTCCGAAACTATGCGTTCTAACAACAAAACCATTTGGTTGTACAATATATTGCAAATTAAGTCCCATGCTTGTTATTCAGTGTACTTGCAGTACAGTTCGTACCACTTTCTTACAAATAATAAATTTACTAATTTTCTATTGTTCAGTTACATCACAGTATAACAGATATCCTTTTTAAAGGACTATTAATTTAGTCTAGTTATTTATGCCAATAAAAACTAAATGCTTTCTGCGCGTGGGAAACACCAAGTATTTCACTAATAATTGATATCATTTACTCGTAGCTTGTAAACTTTGCTGGTATTGTTAAGAACACGTATTTTATACCAGTAAGTGCAAAATAATTGTCATATTTTCTCAAAGAATGGTTGTATATTATACCAATATTACTATTAAGTATAAAAGACTGACGATTCCACTTAATGATAAACCCGACTATTTCAAAGGAAATGCACACAATTCAATTCAATTACCATATATGCTTTAAAAAAACAACAACAACAGATAAGCATAACTTGAAATATAAATATTAAAGTGAATGTTTGTCATCTTTCTTCAAAGGATGAACTGTTTTGTTTTAGTGTTTTCAAAGCGATGTTTCCATCATTCGAGGTTATCCTGTTTGGAGCATATAAAGGTATTTCAAGCACAGGATGGCCCGGTGTCAGGTATGTTATCATGCCACATGTCTACGGCGTAACAGACTATACCCGTCTCTCCATTGACTGAATTACTGTCGGTGGGTGTTAAACTCAATAAACAAACAGGATCCATATTTGGGGACATGTCTATATATGAACTGCATTTACACCAAGATATTCGTACTCTGTAAAGTCAAGTATGAATAAATTGATTCAACTGTTAGAATCAAAATAACACTTTAGTAAAGTTAGGAGTGTATTAAATGTATAACATAACATTGAGAATGGAAATGAGATATTGATCACGGATAAAATTCACGTCATACATGATTTGTTCATCCTCATATACGTCCATATACAAACTATATGCGAAACTGTCAGTATACTTGCATATATAAACTATATGTTAACAGTGTCAATATACTTCTATGATAAACTTTATGTTAACAGTGTCAATATACTTCTATGATAAACTTTATGTTAACAGTGTCAATATACTTCTATGATAAACTATATGTTAACACTGTCAATATACTTCTCTGATAAACTATTTGTTAACACTGTCAATATACTTCTATGATAAACTTTATGTTAACACTGTCAATATACTTCTATGATAAACTATATGTTAACACTGTCAATATACTTCTATGATAAACTTTATGTTAATACTGTCAATATACTTCTATGATAAACTTTATGTTAACACTGTCAATATACTTCTATGATAAACTTTATGTTAACACTGTCAATATACTTCTATGATAAACTTTATGTTAACACTGTCAATATACTTCTATGATGAACTATATGTTAACACTGTCAATATACTTCTATGATAAACTATATGTTTAAACTGTCAATATACTTCTATGATAAACTATATGTTAACACTGTCAATATACTTCTATGATAAACTATATGTTTAATACTGTCAATATACTTCTATGATAAACTATATGTTTAAACTGTCAATATACTTCTATGATAAACTATATGTTAACACTGTCAATATACTTCTATGATAAACTATATGTTTAAACTGTCAATATACTTCTATGATAAACTATATGTTAACACTGTCAATATACTTCTATGATAAACTATATGTTAACACTGTCAATATACTTCTATGATAAACTATATGTTAACATTGTCAATATACTTCTATGATAAACTATATGTTAACACTGTCAATATACTTCTATGATAAACTATATGTTTAAACTGCCAATATACTTCTATGATAAACTATATGTTAATACTGTCAATATACTTCTATGATAAACTTTATGCTAACACTGTCAATATACTTCTATGATAAACTATATGTTAAAACTGTCAATATAATTTCCTTGATGAACTATATGTTAACACTATCAATATACTGAATTATAGTATTTATTATTATTATTATTATTATTTGGTGGATTTAACATCCCACCAACAGTAGTTCGGCCTTTTTGGAGATGATGTCTACATGGGACAGATATAGTGCTGCCATACTGCAGTATCACGCCGTAGACATGTGGCATGATACCAAACGCAGTTACATTATCCTAAAACCGGACCAACCAGTCCTGAGTTACCTTTGCATGCTGAACGTCAAGTAAGGGAGCTATACCATAAACATTTTTACCACTTTGGAATGTCACGGCCGGGGATCGAACACACGGCCTCCAATGAAATTTGTGATCACGAAACCTTGCATTCATGAACTACATGTACTTGTATCTCAATATATGTAGACAATGTACTTTGTATAATAAAAAATATCTGTTCCGTTCTATAAAAGTCATATATTTAGCATATTACTGCGGTGTCATGCACGGCTCCATGCCTATTTATTTCACCGATCGACTTGTTATGTTAAAGGCATACGCGCACAATGCAGTTATTTTCTATATAGACAAAGAAGGAGAATTAAAACCATGATAATTTTCTAAAACTTTGCATGATTATAGAGAATTACATTAGAAACTAATTTAAAAGGAAAAAATGGGGGTCACCGCTCTACTTTTTGAGTTATCTGCCCCTGGAAGTGATTTTTTTTTTGCTCTTTTCAGTCATTTTCAATTCTCTAATTTTCTGTAATCATGCAAAGTTTTAGAAAATTCCCATGGGTAGTTTTAATTTTCCTTCTTTGTATTTATAGAAAACACCTGCATTGTGCATGTATGCCTTTAAGAGCCTGTTAAACAAGTTAAAACGGTACCTTTTTCATGACTTTAAGATGTAAATATTTAGCCCTCTCCTATCGAAACGAATGTAGAAGAGAAAATCTACAGAATGAATTAAATCAATTAAATATTACTTACAAAACGGCTAAAATTTCTGTTAATTAAATCATTATTGAAAAAAAAAGTACAAAATGATTATGTTCATGACTGAAATAATGAACATAATTATGTTTTAAGCAAATTGGCAACATTCGTTTAAGTGCATCTGCATCTGGATTTGTCCGACGGCTAAATTTTCCATTAGAAATAGAAATATATAAAAAGAAATAAATCTTTCAATACGAGGGATTCGAACCTACGATCGCAGGCAAAGGTGCTGTATCTCTGTATATGGCATTTATAATCCAGGTCCAATTCACTCGAAGGCTTCAAATGACTGACTCGATTAAACAGATGGTTCCGGAAAATCGTCTCTTTTTCTATTGTTTCAAAACCATAAATTGTAGCGGTTTGTACCCAGTTAAGCAATAAACACAATTTAGGCCATCCTGTTAATTTATGAAATTATTTACAGGTACGATTTCACAGGGATGCTTTTGATATAAATGAACAATTACTCAACTTTTTTATACGAAGACGAGGAAGATATTATATTCATTTCATTTGAAATTCGACCGTCCCTGCAGTTTTATCGCTTGGTTAACCCTTGAGATCAATATGTTATCCATTGAAACTCGACCCCAGATCTCTGAATACAGATGTGAATGTTTTCAGTGTTTTACCATGTTGTGACGATGAATGATGACTGCCTGAATTGATATTAACAACTGAACAATTCATTTCCAGTATGAAGTTTGCTTACTGACGCCATAATCAGAGATGAATACCCTTAAAAACGACACGAGTGGCAAAGGGCCAAAAGGACTGACTCGTATCCGCAATAGGTCATTGGTTCGATACAAATAAAGGAAAATAAAAGTGAAAATGACTTTATCTCTTTCATAATAAGCACTCCGTATTCTCACTGTCACAAAACGGTTTCATTAGGAATACCATGTTCATGGAATTGCATGTTTGGTTCGATTCCTGCCCTGCGTTCAGTTACCGTTAAAAGTCATTTGCATTCCTGTTGTATTGCAACGTATAGAGTGCAAACAGGGAACCAACATAAAACGAATATAATAATATATATTTCCTTATTTTATCTAATGAATATAAGAGGCATAAGCTGAAAGAGTTACAAGTTGATACTAGAACCGCAAGCGGTATCTCGGTTTTCGCTTTTAACCTAATCAACTTGAACACTTTATTTCAACTCAGCCACAATTTTCAATATGAAACAGAACGAAAAGGTTTTTGAAGACCTACTCTCATTTGCACAGTTTTTGTTTGTTTTGTTTTTTGCAATGTTAGAACATTCAAACTCTTCTAGCGCATATATTTTCCCATACCCTGTCCCTTGAAATCCATCCCATTCTGTGGTGCAGTCAACAAGGAACAAAATGCTGTAAACCGCATTTCAATCAGACTTTAACATTTTGAGTTATAAGCAAAAGAGTGATTTTAAGCAAAACGCCCTCTAGCGGCAAAATTAGAAACAAAATTGCAAAAACAGCAAATAGTTCAAACAAGTATATAAGTCGCACTAGTCAAACTTTTTATTCTTATGTATCAGAATTTGAAGCATAAAACCTGATTTACAATTATTCCAAAAAAGGATCAAACTTTGGACTGCCGTATAATGACCAAATCAAGTCCGATCTTCAAAAACTAAACATTATTAGAAAGAGCTCTTTAAGAACTAAAACTTTTGTTCATATACTCTCAATGAAATATTTTTAGTTTTGGAGCTATTTGTGGCCGAATAAAAACACAATAATCGTAATATGACCTTGACCTTTTCAATTCTTTTTTATTTTTTGAATTGTGAGGCCCTTTCAAACATAACAATACATATTGTGTGAAAATATCATGAAGAATGAAGAGAAAATAAAGTCAGGAGCGACAAAAACATGTTTTTGAAATTTTAATTTTTCCTAAAATTTAGTGAAGTTTGGCCGTTTCTAGAGGACATACCACACATTTCCTTAATTCGCCATCCCATATATTTTGTGTGTATACGTCTTTCAAATGGTATGCCGGAGACAGAATTCTTCTATCTGATCTCTAACAAAAACGGATATGTTTTTCGTAGACCTACCCTCATTTGCATAGTTTTTGTTTTGTTTTTGTTTTCTTGCAAGGTTCGAACATTCAACCTTCCGTAGCTCAAAAGCTTTCAGCCACACGGACCCTCGAATCCTATCATATGTTATTAGGCTATCAACAGGGGACAGAATGCAAAAAACAGCATTCGAATCGGACTTCAACTTTTTGAGTTATAAGCAAAAGAATGATTTCAAGAAAAGCGCCCCCTAGCGGCAAAATGAGAAAGAAAATTGATTAAAATTTTACTGTTAGGTACCTAGCAAAGCAGCAAATAGTTCAATCAAGTATACTAGTCGCACAAGTCAAACTTTTTATTCTTGTGTATCAGAATTTGAAGCATAAAACCTGATTTACAATTATTCCAAAAAAGGATCAAACTTTGGACTGCCGTATAATGACCAAATCAAGTCCGATCTTCAAAAACTAAACATCACTGGAAAAAGCTCTTTAAGAACTAAAACTTTTGTTCATATACTCTCAATTAAATATTTTTAGTTTTGGAGCTATTTGTGGCCGAATAAAAACACAATAATCGTAATATGACCTTGACCTTTTTAAATTTCTTTTATTTTTTTTTATTGTGAGGCCCTTTCAAACATAACAATACATATTGTGTGAAAATATCATGAAGAATGAACAGAAAATAAAGTCAGGAGCGACAAAAACATGTTTTTGAAATTTTAATTTTTCCTAAAATTTAGTGAAGTTTGACCTTTTCTAGAGGACAAACCACGCATTTCCTAAATTCACCACCCCATATATTTTGTGCGTATATGTCTTGCAAATCGTATGCAGCAAACAGAATTCTTCTATCTGATCTCTAACAAAAGTGGGAAGGTTTTTCGTAGACCTACCCTCATTATTTCACTTTTTTCCAAGGTTCGAACATTCAACCTCTCCTAGAACAATTTTTTTCCCGTACTCGATGATGAGATTTCCATCATATTTGATTGGGCTGTCAACAAGGAACATTATGTAAAAAACCGCATCTAAATCAGGTTTCAAATTTTTGAGTTATTAGCAAAACAGTGATTACATGCATTGCGCCCCCTAGTGGCTAAATCAGAAATAAAAGTGAAAAGTATGACCATTTAGGCACATGTTCAGATAAAGATGACTTCATGCCCAAAATTTCATAGCTGTAGCTTTTCTCGTCTGGCCGCTAGGCTGGACACAAAAATGGGTGGAATTGGAAAAATAATAAAAATAAAAAAAAAAAAAACAAATCAACAGAAGAAGAACAATAGGTTTTCGCCCAGCAGAGGCGAAAACCTAAATAGTGTTTGTAGGTATGTTCGCACCTGGAAATATCATGTACTGTAAAATACTACAGGTACATAACTTGAGAAAATAGTAAAATATGATAGGCAATCCTGAGAGATAGAGAGAGAGTCGGACATTGTTAAATTCCATGGACAACACATTCTGCTTTGAACTTTAAACAATCTTACATTTTGATATCCAGATCATATGTCTGTTGGCCCAGACGGAATTGAAATAAAATGTAGGACTCTTCTCAATTTAATTGCTGTTTTACTACTGCGTGTAAATCACGGAGGTTTCATTATGGTAATTCCAGCAACCGACAATGATCAGACGACAAAATGTAAAAGCAGACGATAAATAGCACGCGTCATTTTTCAAACTTGACAGGATCTCGATTGCATTAAGTTAAGTCCTAGCAATGAGTGAATGATTATTTTGCAAGATAGTAAGGAAAGCTAATTATAACATGTCACAAGGGACTAGGCACAGAAAGCTTTCATAATGCCAGAAAATGGAGTTGAACAAACGCAATTTATGAATATGTAACAATTACTCATATTTTTGTATACAGCGTTATCGTTAACTTAACAATGTACTCAATAACCCTAGAGTGTACGAGTCTCAAATACAGGACTGTGGTTACAGGTTGGGTGCACAAAGCCAATGCAAATAAATGCACGCTCATTTGAAGACGTAAATATAGTAGATTTAAGTTTCTAGGCATGGCTAGGAAAAATATTTATTTGTTTATGTTATGGAGAGTTAGTATCGGTATATCCAAAGTCCTTATTCACACATAGAACGCGGGTAATTGGAATAGACCGGAACAAAAGAAACAATCTGAAATAATAATAATAAGGCAAAACAAAAATAATTAGCTGTTTGTTTCTATTAGCATCTCCGAAATAAATAGGGTCGGTAGGTCGGCATAAATTTTTTTCACCCTGATTTCCTGTGAAACCCACAGTAATGAAGCGGAATAAAATTAGGCTTTTATATGGTTATTATATACTTAGCTTAATTCCCATTGGTCATTGTAAAATTAGTCAAAGGAAAAGAAAGGACTTACGAAAACGAGTTCTTTAGATCTGTTTGTTTTAAAAGTTGAAGTTTTCTTCCCCTGCGAACGATTTGTCCCGAATAGTAAGACACTGCACCTTTTTAAGGTAAACTGAAAGAGTAGAACGCTAAAAAATAGGAAACACATAGATTTCAGAATTGATTGTTCGACCCTGACTGATCCTATATTCAACAAAAACGTAACATCCGGTTTCGTTTTGTAGCCCGCGAAACGAAGTCTACTGCGCAGATATTTTAAGACTGTAAGTGTCTACCAAGAATGTACAAATTATTTGGATCCGTGGTATTTCAAAGAGCTGCACTGACACAGGAATTACACAACTATTAAACCAACAACAAAAACTATTAAATGTTAAACCATTCAGACACTAATCATCAAGCTGGTTACCATGGCCGAGTATCTTTTTTAAAGATATTTTTGTTTAACCTTTTTTCCATTTTTACCTCATTTTTTTTAGAGGAATTGACGAATTCGTGTTTTGCAACTGTAATAGCCCGAATGCTACGAAAAAAAAAAGTTTAGGGTCGGTACAAAAAAACAGAGTCGGTCGGGTTGGTGGAAACAAGTAACTTTTTTTTTTAATTACGCCTTATAATAATCAGATATCAAAAAAAAAATCAGACAAATACACCCCAGAGACCTGTCTTGAACCTCGTACTAAACATGTATTGAGTTACTGGTTGCGCTAGAATTGTCGGCTCAATTAATGATAATGATTTGGATGCAGAAGATTGGGAATGTAAAACGAGCTAAAGATATTTTTATATGAAATCTTTTTTTTAGGATGCTAAGATTTTTTTGCGCGGTTATAGTTTACGAGTTAAACGGGAGTCTAAATAAATGATCAGCGAATATTCGGTCATAACTTTATGAATGAATGATGAAAAAGAATCACTCACACGCAGGTGTGCACAAATCTTTCAATTAAAGTTGTATCACCTGTCCCCGATAACGGAGGATTAATTGCCCACTTCTGAAGAAAATAATACAAAGTTGGTAGATATGCGTTGATTTTTTTCTTCTTACAAATCTACTTAATTAGGAACTAAGACTCCTTCTTCATTTTTTTTTCTTTTGATGTTGTAAATGGCTTTAATGTAAAAGTTACAGCACTGTTTACAAAGCAATGAATGGGTGTTTAGCAAAAATCTGTGAACTAAGTTTCAACAGCGATTTTTCTTCCGAAATGAATGCCTCTGAAAGCATCTTACCGTAATGAAATTATGCAAAGTGTTTGCTCAAAGGCGCATGTGCAGTAAATGAAGCAATGACGTCACAACATTAGGTCCCAACTTCTCGAAAATAAAATCTGATAAATAAGAATAATAATAAAAAAATATAAAAACTCAAAGTAAGGTGTACAGATTATATAAGGATATAAATATGGTATTTAAGTTTGACATGTCGAGAACTGACTCATTTTCTAAAAAGACGTCATTCCTGCCAGCACTAGTGACTAAGAAGAAAATTTCCTTTATCCATTGGAGTTTTCAAGTAGATTAAATGGCTGTGATTGAGTACATATGTATGTATTGTAGCCTTATCTAATGCAAACATGTATGTGTAACCAATCTTAATTATTGGGATACGTTATAGATTTATTCAAGTACGCATTTTTTGCGTTATCGCGAATTTGTAATAAAACGTTTTCCAACCCTCTATCTCACAGTAACCCGACGCATTGGCAAACAGGGCGGACCCGGATCAAAAAGCTCATATATGATGTCTGATCATGGCCTCCCCTGTTTGCACATACAATACTGTATATCAGTTTTTATAGTCTGTGTGGAAAAATAAATCTTGATTTCATAACATTTTAAGTTCAGTTTATTAATATTCATCAAGTCATAAATTTGTACATGAATATTCATGAGGTAAATGATCAAAAATAAGAATTGGATATATTTCTCTGACTCAAGTTTGGACTGTATATGCATGCATCAGGTTTACATCGTCGTGATATACAATTACAGCCTTTTAAAATTGGGTTTAAAAATGACGAAGTCTGGGTATATATGTTTTCCACTTTGAAGTCTGATTTAAAAATGGACCGGACGGAAAATGGCGAACTTGTAAACTGATAAATACTTTAAACATGGCGGCTGAGTCATAAACATGCGATTTATGAATAAAACATAAAATTTAATCAGACAGCAGTTTCACCGATAAATTGTGTATATTTAAGCCGGTCTCATACCTGTTTTGTATCATTGTATTGATAAATACATATGGTATAGATATCGTGAGGTTTAGTCGATATCGGAGAAACACGAACCGACTGCATCCGGGCTGCACTATGAATTAATAAAGATCTCTCTCTGAGAGATTTTATTATCCTCTCCATCATCCATAACTATGATTATCAGATTATCTGAAATATTTCAAATTCACGTTTCCCCTATCGGTTCCATGTTCTCACTGCATTTTGAAAATATTGATGATGAAAGCGTATCCTGATGATAGAGTTGATGAGTTTTATCATTATGTAATTAGACAAAAAAGAATAAAAAAAAGTTTATACAATTGATATTCAGTCGCAAAATTAATTAATTAATAGGATTTCATAAGTACCCGTATTTAAACAACTTGTAACTGACTATGACCTCAATGTCAACATTTTTATTACTTTGGCGTGTGTGGGCGGGGATAGACCGTAACGAAACAAGGGCGTAGCAATGACATAACTGTCTGGTCGCCATTACAAAGTTCTAAATCTGTCACACTGTTCCAGCGGCTTAACCTCTTCCCGTCTTTTGTCCCCACGACATTAACTGACCTTTAATACAGTGTCGTATGATGCTACCGAGTGAATATAGATAAAGGGGACAGTTTATGATGGCGATTTAATGGTCGGCACCTAAAAAAACCATGACGAAATAAAGCCAAGAAATAATTGTCGTATATTGTCATATACTGCCAGGCATCGCCGAGACACGTCCATCAAATTGGGTTAGTTTCATGCTCAGCAAATTTCGTTAAAAAAATGAAAGCTGATTCCAACCAATTTAAATGTGAATTTCTATGATGAAATTTAATACCACGAATTTTATTGATGTCGCAATACAAGAGCGCAACTCATATTCTACCAGCAAGTAATTTTTAAATTCTTTAATATTTCACAAGTCATTTTAGCATATGATTAAGATGACATACATATTTAACGTACTGACTATAAGTGTTAAGAAATTAAATATTAAGGTCTATTCAAAAGGGAAACAACAAATATGAAATGTGCTCCTAAGTATTGAATTATTACTTAGCGCCAAGTTATTGTTTGAATTATTACTTAGCGCCAAGTATTGTTGAATTATTACTTACCGCCAAGTATTGTTGGCGGTATTTGAGTCATTTTGATGTGTTGTATGGAACTATGGTCCAGCATCAAAATGTTCTAGTCATTTACACATTTTTAAAATTTTGTTAGGTTTTATGTCCCATCCTCAATATTTTGTGAGACACAAATAGTGCTTAATAACTTTTTTTTTAACTATTGCCATGGCTGTAATCCCATGCTGTTATTTTCTACATACTTCCGATGCACGTGCCTAACTTTGATCACGTGATGGAATATTTTCATTTGCACTCTTCGTCTCAGATGTCGAAGCGTGTCCATTAAAACCTGTTTATATTTTTTTTCGGGGGGGGCGAGGGAGTGGACATTTTTATCTTTATTTTGAACTCCTTCTGGAGTTAGATCATTTTTAATATATGCTGGAATTCTCATAAAGCCTTCTTATGAGGCACTTTTGTGTTTATCATATAGTCCTATTAAAACTACCGTAAACTGCCTACGCTCTGCAGGAGAGATATTCGTGCAAGTGTTATTTGAACGCTATTGGTATGTCACGACCGGGGATCGAACCCACGACTTACCGATCACAGGAAAGACATATAATCATTTTGAATATAACACATGTCATCATGGTTATATTTAAGGGAGCGGGCGGGACGGAAGCGGCGCACGACCCCCAAAAATCGACCAAGATGTGTTTTATAATTCGTTAATCAACATATTTAATGTATATGTGACAATCAAATACTAAGTGCACTCCGCTGACCCACAAACACACGTACGTCAATTTTCAGTGTTGCTTCCCCACCTCCCCTCCGTACGATCAAATCCAACCCCCGCTCAACTCAAAATCCTATATTCGCCCTGGCCATTCCACTGCAAAATCAAACATCAAACATTCATCTGACTCAAATACTCGCAGTAACATTCAAACACAATTTCCTCTTTTTAAAAAAGTGTGCATAAAGTGTAAATGTTCTTGTTTTTATCAATAAATACTTGAAGTCTGGAATTTTGAATTATTTCCTTTAACTCCTTTGTATGTTTATTTTCATTTTTAATTGTTTGAAACTATTTTACTTTCGATGCTTATCAGCTATATTCAGCTCCATGAAAACAAACATTTTCAAAATGCCTTTTCAGCCTTTATTTCAGCCGGATGGAATATATTTTTATCATACTTTATGCAAATTCTGTTCAGGGCATGGACATGAAGAAAGAGACTCGAGCAAGCACCCGATATGTTTTTAAATAATTAATCTAAACAAGCAGAAATATTTCCATTCTGTTAATGCAGGTCCATTTGCTTTGCCGTGTAAAACAGACGGAAATGTCAATTCAACAACAGTTCAAAGAAATATTATATAATAGCCTTTTATAAAGCTACATGATGATAGAAATGCTTTATATAGCAAACTGACGTTATTCTTTCCATTCGATTAAAGTTACTTTAACGCTAAAGTAGCCTGGCTAAAAGGGTCATTTATTTGGAATAATTTCGTGATGTAACTTATTTATACGGTAATAACAGGCATCCTTTGATCTTTGGAGTTCAGTGCGTACAAATTAATTGTTTTGATTCATTAAAGATATTTTGGGTTAAGGTTACCGAACATATTGTAGTTCGTAAAAACAATGGTACTGGTATCTCTGATTGCAACTCACCAATATTGGGCACTTCCAGGACTGGTAGGCCCTAACCCCGGATGTCTAACATTGTTGAATCACCATGGCAACACCACATCTACTAGTATCTCAAGCAGAGAAAGACTCTAAATAACTTAAATACTGTCGATGACACCTAAAACCCAGTAAGCAAACATCTAAACACATTATACTTTAAAATAAATACAAAATTTAATTGATCTTTACTTCAAAGTGTTCTTATACGTCAGACTCATCCATTTATTGTTTGAATACAGTGTATATATTTACAATCAATTGATAAGTTAAATGAAAATAACTAATTACATTTATCTATAGTGAAGTATCAATAACTGGAAAAATCGGTATCTGCTTTCAATGTTATGTTATTGTGTACGTACACTGTTCTAGTGCCATTTTTGTGGCGATTGTTTTACAATCACAGTTCCAACACAATAGTACCTTTTTGGTAGCTTATCGAATTCTTAATGCAAACCGAGCTCCAAAAGTTTTGCAATGACGTGGGTACATACTAGTTTGTCACTGTTATTGATGGCAGCAGATGGATACGTTAATTTGACGAAATTCGAATATATATTTAAAAAAACACCCTTAAACAAATATGTTTTCGTCATTTTGGGGCAGATTAATAGAATTAATACATGCGTGCAATGTGCCCTTCAAACACTAAGTAAAAACAATTGATTGCTGAATGTTTATTTGAACAATAAGACACGTTGCTTTCGAACCTCTTTTAATCCAATATATATATGCATATCATTTTATACCCGTCTATAGGAGTGACACGATTCCTTCACGACCGAACATTCAAATAGATATACACGCGAATCTCTTACTGGTATTTTTCATTCTTTTTTTTTTTCTTTTTTTTTCTTTTTTTTTTTTTGATTACGTATGTATTAGCCTTTCAATCCGACAAAATATGACCTGACGATACGGTAGCGCAAATCTACAAAACTTCATCCCAATTCCCGAAACTTTGGAACTATTAAACTGATCGTTGAACATGAAGAAAGCGAAATGCACTTTTAATGCACTTTCGATTAGTTAAACATTATAGTATGAATCATGGCCCATGTCAGCACATTCCTTGGGAAAGTTATTGAAGTTCAAGATGTTTTGTTAAAATATTTTTCTTGATCCGGCTCGAATTCCACCAACGATGCTTAGCGCTAAGTAGTACTTTCTATTTTATGAAATATTCCAGTAAATGACATCCCTGAAATAAATTATAACATCAATATCTAACAATAAATGCAAATAAATGATGTATTTGGGTATTTTCATTAGAGAAACATGACTGATGAAATTCTCCCTTGAGCATTTAAGTTTTACTTAGCGCTTAGAATTGTTGGTGGAATTTGACCCCAGGCGTTTGTTAACGAAACTACAAATCCCCGCCCGCGACATACCGAAGTCTTAAACTAATCGTGCTGGTATAGCTCCCTTGCTTGGTGCTCAGCATATAAGGGTAGTTCCAGGACTGGTTGGCCTGGTGTCAGGATAATATGACTGGGTGTGGTATCATGCCACATGTCTACGACATGATACTGCAGTGTGACAGCACTATATCTGTCTAAAGTAGACATAATCTCCAAAATGACTGAAATACTATCGACGGGACATTAAACCTAATAAACAAACAACACTGAAAGTGAAACAATCATTGAATACACACCAAGTCTCAAGAAACGATATTACAAATGATAAACACAATCGGTATTTCGCGATGTGGTTGGATATTCACGAGTATTAATCCCCACAAAAACAGTTCATTTAGTATGGATCTCACATTTTCTTGAGAATGTGTATTTTTATTTTTTAAATATATTATCTTCAAAACAGACCTATCGAAATTTAATGTCAACGGATATTAAACATTTCACAACATTAAAATAGTGATACAATGGCAATGAACTGTTGCTGCTTCTAACATATATCTGTAGCTTCGGCTAAAACAAACCCATACGAAATTGAATGTCAACAGATATCAAACATTTCACAGTATTTAAATACAATTACAATAGCAAAAAAACTGTTGCTGCTTCTAACATATATCTGTAGCTTAAGCTTAAACAGACCCATCGAAATTTAATGTGGAAGGGTATTAAACTTTTCACCACTGAAATACAAATACAATGTCAATTTAACTGATTTAGCTTCTAACATATAGCTGTAGCTTCAGCTATGTTTATCGTACTTTAATGAACACCTGTTTGAAGTATAATTTTAATGACAGCTGTAATATATGAAAGTATTTTATTTCACTCTTTTTTTAATTAATTTATTTTTGACGCCAATTTACATCTAGTATCGTAGAACAACAGGGTCTTTTAATTGAAAATATCGTGTGTGTTTTTTTTGTACATTTACAATGCTTCTAAGGTGTAGCATTTACAAAAAGATCATTTATAGCACCATCGTTTAATGCATTCAATGCACTTTACATAAGACAGATTCATTTTACTGTGTTAGATTCTGATTTTACACATCTACTTAGACATTCATACAGTTCTGTCACACTGGGTATATGGCATGGTACCACATCCAGACACAAAAGTCACTGTTAAAAATATTTATGCCTAGCGTATAGCAAAGAGCTACTAGAGCCCTACCAATATCCTACTATTTGTTATGATTTTAGCTGTCACAGTCTGGGACAGAACGAACGTCCTTCCGCTTCAAACGGGGACACTCTTACCACTCTGCCACTGAAGACGATTATAATGCAATTAAAACCGATATAAAATGTCAGTTATACCGACCCACTTACACTTTTAAGGATGAAAATCGCAGTCCTTCTGTTCAAGCACCGGACTTATGAAGTTATGAAATAAAAACAACTGTGATATTGCATACAAATATAACTTGAAAAGGTTAGCATGGCTAAAACGAGGGCAACGCACTAGCTTGATTTGGAATCAAAATAGAAATAGTACCTTGCTATTTTTAGTTAAAGGCCCATTATATTTCATTGTGATACACTTTTCATGAAAAACGAAATATAAAATGACATTGATATATTGTAGACTAACACAAATGGTGCATAATGTGCAAATATTTGATACACGCATTGGAAATATCGATCAAATCTTGTCATTAGTATTTTTGAATGGATATCAAATACTCTCATTGTTTTCTTTTTGCATTGGACGGTCCGTAATTGGAAATAATTTGACTTTCAAAAACCGTCGCCGAATCGCAATTTGTTTATCTGCTACGTCATCAATCTATGTACTCGCGATTAGTTAATAGAGACATAACGAAGATGTATGGAAAACGTCAGAAAATTAACGTAGATATGCGGAATATGCAAATCACTTTTTTATTGTAAATAAAGTTTTCTTTGGAAAAAGATTTTTTCTTATTTATGCCTTGTACAATGTATTGATGTTGTCGTCAACGCGTATGTACAAGTTGCATTACTTAACAAAGCTGTAACACACATTTTGTTTTTCTGTCCATAGAATAAACACTGCTTTTGAAAGAATAAAACTATATAAATATAAAGTCTAATAACGATAAGTAAACTATAATAAGTAAGTACACATAGACGGTCTGATGAGATGTGATGCCTGAGAAAGAAAAGAAAGTATACCACAAGGTTCGGTAGCGCGTCCGACTGATTTCGGATCCGTCAAGTGCGTTACCTTTGAACTAAGTTTACTGCTCTTCATTCCAACCAAAACATTTCATGCATTTGCATAACTGACATTGTCATAAACCGCATACTTATTCTAACTCCTCATCAAATATTAAAACTGAAGTAAACAAAACTATTTGAATGCTTCAAACTCACTAATTAAATAGACAACAAATGACCCACGCCAATATTTCAGCTGCATTTTCTGACAGTATCTCGATGGTTGAATATATATTCAGTGAGTCATGCAAGGGAAGGAAGTGATCTCTATTCATCAATTCAAGAATGGGCTCATTTGCCTCTAATAATCCAGCGCATAAGTCAATCTCTCAATTTTACATCTTTCCAGGTTTTTTGATTGCCGTAGGCTGAAATGAGTCAACCAACTGTAGGCGTAAGCCACGTTTGAACAGGGAACATCATGTCTATTTATAAACTCTTGTTGTCATAGCAATCGATCGCTTTGCTCCTGACTGAACAAACATCTCATAAGTTTTTTTACGTTATAAATAACCAGTTAAATTTGTTTCCGAAATGGCATGTGAATTTCAGTGTCTTTCCGTTTACAATAGATCACAATTGTGTTGAGTGCATTTTATAGACTCTGACAATACCAGTAAACAATGAGGTACCTGGTTCAAGCCATTTCAAGAATTTCCGTGTTCTTGTTGTTATGGCAATAAGAACAACCCATATCTTGCCAGCTTTCAGCTACATTACTTTGGTGCTTTATCAGCAAATGACTTACATAAGAGACCAATCAAATTGCTTGCAGGCGCACTAGATCTGTCTCGTTAGAGGTATTTTTTATATTCGGGAGACACCAGTGCAGTTTTAGATTAGAAATCAGATAAGACTTAGAACAGTGACCCTGTAACATCTTCAACGGGACATGTTGACTAAATGTATCAGACGCGCTTAAAAGAACAGTGACCCTTTAGAGAGGGCAACATCTTCCATGGGGTGATTGTTAGCTTGTAATGAGTGGAATAGCCCTCTACTTAACTTTGTCTCACTGTAACAAGATGTCTAGACGTGCTAATGAAGTTGGAACACCAAGATGGCAAGGGATGACCTCAAGGTCATGGCCAAAATTTAGTTCCTGCTTCCATGGTGTTCATTATGCAGATGATGCTTGTCTTGGTGATCCAAATGAGTTTTTTTAAAGTCAGGAAGACATCATATACACTGTAACTACAATAAATCGCTCTATAGAAAAAAGGTGTTTTAGCGAATTTTAGACCTAGACATGTTGACTAAATGCAACAAGTTAATTACAGAGAATTTTTCAGTTTTTGCTGTTAGGTGATAAAGGCTTTTTGATATGCAGGTCTAGTCAAAGCTAACTTATGATTTGGTCAAATGCAAACTACGCCTTAAATGTAACCGGCATACATGTACAGCATGGCCGCCGAGGATTACCTTGTTCATCTGTTAGTTACAAAATCCCTTTTTATGTCAATTCTCAGTAAAGAAATAAATGTCTACAAATGCCAAAAGAATTTTTTTGCCCAACTACCACAATTCACGTTTACCCGACCTAAAATGAGGTCGGCATTTGCTGTTACCGGTAGATCTAGTTTGAACACACAGCATATGCCAAAAAGTATTAAATGAATATGCAATGTGTAAAAATGCATATGCGGAGCTTTTTTTGTCGAGCACGCTTGCGGTGAACTCGACTTAGTTGTCACAATGGCGGTTCGGTGTATGTATGTGCATGCGTTACTGCGTACGTTCGTGCGTGCGTGCGTCCGTCCGGATTTGGTCTTTCCCGGGCTATAACTTCATCATGGATGGAAGGATTCTCAAATAATTTGGCACAAAGGTCACATTCAGTGAGACGGAGTGTCATGCACGAGAACCATATTCGTAGCTCAAAGGTCAAGGTCACAGATGGAGGTCAAAGTTCAAAAACATGTACTTCTTTGCTTGTCCGGGCTGTAACCTCATAATGGATTGAAGGATTTTCAAATAATTTGGCACAAATGTCAAGCTCTGTGAAACGGAGTGTCATGCACAAGAACCAGATTCGTAGCTCAAATGTCAAGGTCACGCTTAAAAGTCAAATGTAAAAAATGGTCTAAAACAGCTTATCCGGACCATTACTCTTTCATAATTGGGTGTGGGGGGGGGTCCTCAAATAACCTGACACAAATTTCAAACTAAGTGAAATGTTGTGTCATATACAAGAACTAGAATCGTAGTTCAAAGTTCAATGTCATACTTTGAGGTCAAAGGTAAAAAATGAGTTCATTTTTTGCATGTCCGTGCTGTTACTTCTCCTTTGGCAGTTATGTTAACCTCAATGAAGCGTAGTGTCGTGCAGAAGAGTTTGGTCCCTAGCTCAAAGGTCTAGGACACAATATGAGGTCAAAGGTCGTGGAGTTGGATTTGCTTTTTGGGAGGGCTGTAACTTAGACATGGATCACAGGGTTTTCGAATAACTTTGTAGTTATCTTTATCTCAATTAGACCTAGAGTTAGGCACAAGAGCTTTGCCCCTAGCTCAAAGGTCAAGGTCACACCCAGAAGTAAAATGTCATGGAGTTGGATTTGCTCGTCTGGCTGTTTTCAATGTTAACCTCAATGATGGAGGTCAAGCGCAATTGGAGAGATTAAAGGACATTTGCTTGTCTGGCTGTAACTTAGAGTTATGGCAGGATTTCCATATAAACTTGCAGTTATGTTTACCTCATTTGTGCAGATTATCATGCTCTAATCAATTATGGCCTCATATAATTAAGTTTGTATGTTCATATGTTTCAATGCAATTGCTAATTTAAGTGTTTAATTACATTGTAATGTTTTCTTGTATATACACATACATCTATTTTTCATTGAGCACTTTATAAGATCTGTGCTAATCATCTTATTATCACACTAAAAGACTAGTCTCGGTTGCCGAGTGGTTAGAGCGTCCGTTCCAGAAGCGGGGAGTCGTGGGTTCGATCCCCGGCCGCGACATACCAAAGTCTTAAAATGGTACTGTTATAGCTCCCTTGCTTTACGCTCAGTATATAAGGGTAGTTGTAGAACTGGTTTCCCAGTGGAAGGATAATGTGACTGGGTATGGTATCATGCCACACGTCTACGGCGTGATACTGCAGTGTGACAGCAAGTAGCAAGACATCTGTTTCAAGTAGACATCGTCTCAAAATGACTGACATACTGTCAGTGGGACGTTAAACCCTATAGCAAACAAACATACTTAAAGAAAGAAACTGTACTTAATAACCAGCTTCCGGTCAATGTATATGCATATGTACTTATATTTGCACAGGAAACAGCTCTCTCTCTCTCTCTCTCTCTCTCTCTCGGTAAAGTCGTTGACTTTAACACTCACTCAGCTCCTCACCGCGTGGGTTCGAATCCCAGCAGGGTCATTCGGATTTTCATGTGAGCAAGCCTTCCAGCTGGCTTGCGGTAGGTTGGTGGTTCTACCCGGATACCTTTGTGCATTCGGGGTCTTCCTCCACCTGGAATTAGCTTGACGTCGTTATATGACTGGAATACTGTCGAAGCGATGGTAAACTCAAATAATCAAGTCAAGTCTCTCTCTCTCTCTCTCTCTCTCTCAGGAATAAATATGCCTGGATTAAGCAACTAATGGTGATACCAGGACGATCAGAATTAATTACAAGATTTACCCTTAAAAACGGAGATTAAGTAGGCAATTTTGTTATGTTAACTACATAGGAACTATCAGAAATGTATTTTACAGATGTTAATATATACGTGAGTTGCATGCATACATGCATACGTTGGTAACAGTTTGTTTGTTGTTCTCTCTTTCTTTTTTTTTCTTTAAAAATACTGTAACGCTTATATGGTTTAGGCCGTGCATCGGTTCCATCAGACATTTTGAATCTTAAAAATAGTTCAAAGACTCGATTAGAATTACCATACTTCACAAACTTGTCCGAAGTAAAACAGAATCCGGCGATACATCACATCAAAGCGTTTCACAAAATGGTTTTAATCAGGGAAAAATGTCACAAGCAACATTGTCTTTAAGAACTACATCAATCATAGATAAAACATACAGATCATTAGAGATAAAACACACACATCATTGGAGATCAATTCCTGAGCAGTAAAACCCAATTGGCCATACAATGTCCATTACAGAAACGTTTGATGTTGTCAATTACAATTGAGGAGTACCTTGAGACAATAGTGAGTTAACAAACAGTGTCTCGGAGGATCAAAGAGTTGCCTGAACACGCGAACAAAATATACGCAACCATTTGTCTTCGCATAACTTACATAAAATATTTTTAACGTATGACAATTGATGGACGAGAGCGATGAAGAAAGGTTTAGACATCATTGGTAAGGAAGTTAAATCCAAGATAACTGTAATGTTTGCATGTCGAGCAGGCTACTTGGAGTTTAAAAAGAGGTTGAACTGATAATGGGATTTGGTTATGTTTTGCAAATGTTGCGCAATAGGCCTGGTAATGGGGCTGGCTATTATATTTTTGATACTTAAGTATCTTACCCGAGCTATACAACCCTTTTTATGCTCACCGAAGGTGACGCATATAGTCGCCGCTTCGTCCGTCCGTTCGTCCGTCCGTCCGTCTGTCCGTCCGTCCGTTCGTCCGTCACACTTTCCTTGTCCGGACTATTTCTCAGGAACTAACGGCTTGAATTCAACGAAACTTTATGGGAAGCTTTATTACCAAGAGGAGATGCGCATATCGTCAGCATGACCCGATTCCTAAATTTTTCACAGAGTTATGGCCCATTGACTTTTTGGCCTATAGTACATATTGCATGATTCTTGTCCGGGCTATTTCTCATGAACTAATGGCTTGAATTCAACGAAACTTTATGGGAAGCTTTATTACCAAGAGGAGATGCACATATCGTCAGCATGACCCGATTCCTAAATTTTTCACGGAGTTAAGGCCCCTTGACTTTTTGGCCTATAGTACATATTGCATGATTCTTGTCCGGGCTATTTCTAAGGAACTAATTGCTTGAATTCAACAAAACTTTATGGGAAGCTTTATACCAAGAGAGATCTCATATCGTCGGCGTGACCTGGTTCCTCAATTTTTCACAGAGTTATGGCCCATTGACTTTCCGGCCTATAGTACATATTGCATGATTCTTGTCCGGGCTATTTCTCAGGAACTAATGGCTTGAATTCAACGAAACTTTATGGGAAGCTTTATTACCAAGAGGAGATGCGCATATCGTCAGCATGACCCGATTCCTAAATTTTTCAAAGAGTTAGGCCCTTGACTTTTTGGCTATAGTACATATTGCATGATTCTTGTCCGGGCTATTTCTCAGGAACTAATGGCTTGAATTCAATGAAACTTTATGGGAAGCTTTATCACCAAGAGTAGATACGCATACCGTCAGCATGACCGATTCCTAAATTTTTCAAAGAGTTAAGGCCCATTGACTTTTTGGCCTATAGTACATATTGCATGATTCTTGTCCGGGCTATTTCTCAGGAACTAATGGCTTGAATTCAATGAAACTTTATGGGAAGCTTTATCACCAAGAGTAGATACGCATACCGTCGGTGTGACCTGGTTCCTCAATTTTTCACAGAGTTATGGCCCCTTGACTTTTTGGCCTATAGTTCATGTTGCATGATTCTTGTCCGGGCTATTTCTCAGGAACTAATGGCTTGAATTCAATGAAACTTTATGGGAAGCTTTATTACCAAGAGTAGATACGCATATCGTCGACGTGACCTGGTTCCTCAATTTTTAAGAGAGTTATGGCCCCTATTACCATGTTGTTGACTAATATTCATGTCATTTGCCTAATTTAACAGGAGATATCATTTAAACAAAACCCCACAAAATTCAATATGCTAGTAATGTCAATCATAATCATGTCATCTAATTGTTGTTTAGGCCATTATACACTATTTCAAATATCCAGTCATATGTCAAGAGTGTTGGTTAACCTCTTTGATATGAGCACACATTGAAATGTATGACTTAATATTTAGTAGTATAAAAACTTTAAAAAAATCAATGAAAGATCTGATGAGTAACACGTATTATCATATTAAATAGTAAACTGTTACTAAGTCTCCAAATTAGAGTTGGTAAAACATCTCATCTGATGAGGAGAATAGATATGATTTAGGAATGGGGATTTCAACATATCCTCCCACCCATTGACCAAGGCCTTATTTGTAACAATGACGTTCTTCGGGGAGCATCTGTCAGTTCTACTGACTTTCTTGTTTTTCTTATATCTTACCATGACCAATTTACATCATGTAAAGAATAAAATTGTAAGGTTTAACACATCTTAATATATTGATTAATTTGAAGGAATGCTTTTTTAAGGAATTTTTATTTAAGAATCGTTTTTAACAAGGTGTAATATATTATTACCCTTATCTTCAAGTTTTTAACCTATGGCCTTCTAGAACTACAGTATTATTTAAATACTTAGCGAATTTCCTGTAATTAATTACGTGTTAAAATCCGCAATGTTATCGTTTGACTCTTTTCATTGTTAACCTCGCACACTGTCTGGATTGTTTTTCATAAGCATGCAGTGTAAATAAAGAGTTGACCTTATTAATGTGTAGTATTGGAAAATAAATGGTGACCCTTACATAGTAAGATATATTTATGATAATTACATTTAAAGGAATCCTTTTCAAATAGTGGGGATCGTGAACACTTGAGTAAGCCAATAGGAACAATAATTAATGACAGAGTTGTCGTTATTTCGCAAAAAAGGAAATGTTTATTTATTATAAAAGTGTCGTATTCTTTGTGAATGGCGGGAATGTTAATTTTTGTTGCAGAGTTGTCGTTCTTTTGGAAATACCGGAACTGTTTAAAGTGATTATTGGGGATCGAGTTGTCCTTTTTTTAAGCCGGAATGTAGAATTATCGCTCTTTTTTCATTTAAATTAGCCGGAATCTTAAATTTTCATGGAATATTCAGAACGACAAATTCCCGTGAGTAAATCCATCTTACCCGCTACGACCTTGCTTGCTTATATCTTCTTATAACAATTTTCGCTGATTCACAAAGGACAAGCCAGTATATCAAGTCAATCTGAGAGCAGAATACGGGACACTTGGGCTGAAAAGATAAAGATCTTACGCATTTATCGAATTTCGACACGTTACCCCAGTCTTTGGCTAAGTGTTTACTTGCTGTGATATCTTATATGACCGCATTTCTTGATAAAACACAATCTGTGTGATGCAATATCATGGGCCTTTCTTTGTTATGAGACATATAGTTTGTTTTTTTGTTGTTTTTTTGCTCAGTACTTGCTCCGATGGGTGTTCCCTGCAATTACGTTCGACGGTTGCTCGTGAAAAATAAACATACCTGTTTACATGACTTACCTTTTCTCATAGCTTCTTTTCGAGACCCGGCAACCGATAAAAAGAGTTCTGATGTAAATATAGAGGTACTCTTATACAGAGGAAGTTGCACTTTAACCTCAGATTGTTTTGCAATGTCATTGATAAACAAAACCAACAAACGTAATAATACCCAAAGATAAATGACGTTTTGGTTTGACCGATTTCTGCCTTGCACCTAGTTTTCCGACGGACGCCGTCATTTGCCACAATATATTAACACACACATATACATATTTATAGGATATAACATGAGTTGTCATTTCATATAAATATTTATATACGAGTCTTACTGCGAGTTTAATAACAAGTTTATCTACAAAGACAATGGATGTCATTTTTATCAAATGATAACTCAAATAAAATTCGCCTTTACTTACTGTCTCCAATATATTTATATCCGGATAACGTTATCTGCTTAAGTCAGTTCTTGTACGCAGTTAAAATAGTCGTAATGAACAAACGAATAAAATCGTTAAAACATGTACTTGTGTATAACTATTAAAATTTTAACAGTTTATATCATAATTGCTAAAATCGCTGTTGAGATCCATTGTACATGTATACGTTAATTAAAGACAATGTTCAGTGTTAATGTTAAAAATTTCTAAATTTCACTCTTTAGATTAAATGTATAAATGTTGTATGAATATAAACTCGTTTTATTACGTGTGTGGCATACATGTGTAATAATTACTTTTACAGAAATACGTAATAAAAAGTGACATCAAAACTAAAGAAGTCATAAAGAAACGGACATGAAAATGCACGAGAATGGCAACACTATATCTGTCTCAAGTAGACATAGTCTCCAAATGACCGAAATACTGTCGGTGGGACGTTACTCCCCCCCCCCCCCCCCCCCCACACAAAAAAACAAAAAAAAAACAACAACAACAAAACATTCGTATTAATAACAAATTATTCTTATATAAATACTTCTAACCCCGCAAATTCTACATCTTGTTTGTTTTAGATGACTCTTAGTTCCCTTGTATGGTGGCATATTTCATATTTCTGTCAGCCATGATACGATATGACGCGGTCAAAGGCCGACAGTGTGTTCTTGAAACTTCCAAAAAATTCACATGCTAAAAAGTATGGCCTTACCACATGCAAATAATAAACGGCCATGATTTGCAAGCGATGCTGCAAAAGAAAAAGAAAAAGGAACCCCTTTCTTATGTTATGTTGAAATATAATTAAAGGGTATACTTAACTAATAAAAAAAAGTTTCTTATTACGATCGGACGAGATTCCTGACACTCATAGACTATTATTATAATATTCATGATATTACGACTGCTTCGAACAACATTTCGGAGCTTATTAAGTAACATCAACCCTTCTTTTTCCATCACGCGCAGATATAGTTACACAGTATCACTCATTGTGATATCATTTATGTCTATTTTAATATGGTTACATTATGGAATTCGACACTGAATCCACGGATAACATGTTTACTATCAAAGTACCTATAGTCCTGAGAGCTGCCAATGGAAAAAATATTGCTACATTATCCAAGCTTGTAAGCATGTACAAGACTAATCATTGGATCTTGAAATCATAGACACTTAATAATTGAATGGAATAAAATCTTTAAGAACAGATTCTATATTCTGTCTTGATTTAGATTATTTTCGGTATTAAAGTTCTTGATATGTAGGTCAACTTTTACGAAATACTTTCTGAATGTTTATTTATAAAAAACAAAACAAAAAAAAACAATGTAGCTCTATCTGGAAACACAAAGACGTGTTTAAAAATCATTAACATATCAAGGGTATCCTGATTACATTCCGAACCAGAGTAAAATATTGTAGAATCTGAAATATATGTCGATCATTTCTGATTGAATGTTGTAGAAAGCGATGGAATACATTGGCTATTGGGACGGAGCGGTCAAAAGTGTATTTTTTTCAATTCGTTATACCCATTTATGGTAATTGTATTAAAATTGCGTCAATAGTTTTGTTGCAAAGTTTGAAGATACATATATGTGTTGATTTAAAGATCATTCACAGGTCCGTTCATATAGCCGCAGACTTTAATATTCATCTGTAAATATGAACCAGAATGAAATATCATTTTATCATACGTGTTATGACTATAAAATATGGTTTACATACAACACTTTCTGAAACAGTTACTCATACGAGAAAGATACGAATAACTCACGATATTATATAGAAACAATTTGGCCTATTTCGTGGGGAGCATGTGTACTGAAATCTGAGTTATCAGGTTCCGAAGATCGAAAAAGGAGATCATAGCAATGAGACTGCATTCTGAGAATGCAGCTCAAAAATTTAATGAAAAAATAAATTTGTGCGCGAGTGAGTCAATCGCAATTTATTCGGACAATTGTCGGTACTTTACATTTGCATTTACGTATAAATATACATATTCATATCAATGGTTTATTTGACGCATTAACTCATTTGGGAAGCGTGTTATTGAGGAACTCTTTATCCTATAATCATGGTCCCTGAAAGCTTAAAAAGACTTCAGTGCAGATGCAAGCATTCACTGACTTGGAGTTACAAGTTCTTTTGCTCAGAGCCTGATAAAGGCTTACATTAACAAAAATATCCCCACGATCTCTTGATGGATGGATTACCTTTTTTTTTTTTTTTTTGGCAGCGCAAGGCAAAGTTAGGTCGCGAGTTCGAAATCAGCTGGGGAGTTTTCTTTTCGTCATTGAATCTTATTTCAATTTACCTATAAAATTTTACATATAAAATAAAAAAAAAATGTAATAAATTGAAAAATAATAACAATAATGCCAAACAATAAGAAAACAAAAAGAGAAACAGAATTAAGAGACAGGGAAGGGGTGGGTGCACCGGCCATCAAAAACAATTATTTGTTAATCTTTCCATGTTACGACCGTATACGCAAGACAAAGTGGGTATATAACATTTATTACGTTTGTTGGCATCGCTTGCAAAGTTGATCCCCGTTAAGCAAATTTACTATAATAGACAAAATATATGAGACGTAATTACATTAGAAATCCTGATCTCCCCTCACTGTCGGCACTTTGATTTTAACCCTTCACGAAAGGCTCTGAAACCCTGTTTCTGTCAGTTTTTCCGGGACTTGGAATTCATCTTGACATTGACAAATGCTCGGAAAATTATAATTTATTATAATTACATTGTTTCTGGTTTCGAGCATGGTTGCTGTACGTAACTGCTTCTAATTTTCTCCCAAGAGAGAGAGAGAGAGAGAGAAAAAAAAAACAGAGAGGTTGGTGACAGAGATTTCTTATTAATAATATCCACCAATACGTAATTAAATAACTGTGACATTTAGAAATAGCGTCGGTTTTACCCTTCAGAATATGTCAAGATAAATTAGACCAGGCTTTAAGTTCAAGGATCGTAGTTTCCTATCTGTTTACATAACCTGTCGTGGCAACTATCAGTTGGATTGGAAAAACAGGTATATTCACAAATATTCAAAATAATCGTTTTATTTATAGGCTTTTGTGTAACGACCACCATTGTGTGAAAACCAGGAATAGAACAGCTAGATCATGTGTAATGAATCATTAATTTATACGGTTCTGCTGTACTTAAATATTTATCGACACCTAAATTTATGATTCCTGTATTGTTTCGGCATATTTAATGAATTTTACTTTGACTAAACGTGACAATGTGAAAATAATGTACAGCCAGACTCGAACCCGAGACCTCTCGCATACAGGACGAATGCTGTACTGACTGAACTACGGGATCGCTTACACAAATCTCTCAGAATAGTTTCCGACATAATTATGTAACCCTGTTAAATCTTAACCTCCCATTTATATAACAGACATTACTAAAGTTTATAAACGTCCGTTTTCCACAGTTTCTATAATATTCTAACTGTCTTGCATGGATTCAATGCCCCATCCATAGTATTTTATTCATTTGGTGACGTTGTTTTCACGATATAAATACAACAATGCCTCACTGCGGTATCGCGCCCTAAACAATTTGTATAAAACCACACACAATGACAAAATTATACCATACTCTAGTACAGGGACCCTGCTCCACGGGAAATACCTATTTTTGCGAAAAACACGTTATTCTTTATATTGATCGCGACCGGAAATCTAACTAGCGAACTTTAGCTTCCGGGGCAGACTTCCTAACAAAATGCATTCGGGACTACTCGACCTTTTTCTAGCGAAAAAAAATCGTAGAAATGCCCGAGGTGTTCCGAATGAAACAAATTGTTGAATTAGGAGGAATTATTCATTTTTGTCACTTCCTTTGAAAAATATAAATATAGAAACATTGTCATTTTATGGACGGAAACGCGCACACTAACAGAAATTACATCATCGGCGTTTATCATTACAAGTATACGAGTAGTACTGTATCATCAACACAATGTTGCTGTGACTTTGGTAGTGTTATTGTTTTGTTGCTCCTACTTCAGATAAAAAAATCTCAATGGCTGATTGTTCAAAACGTTTAAAATAACTTTTGCAAAAAAAAAAATTAATAGATAAAAAATAAAAAATAAAAAAAAAACATCTAATGCAAAATTGGAAAGAAAAAATTAATATTTATCCTCTCGCAATAAAATGACATAATTAAAAAAAGAGGAAAATGGGCCATTTATAAGACACAATTTATTGATATATTGATGTTTGTATAAGATGTATATAGCATATATTGCAATATGATTTTCTTCTCCAGATGGAAAGTAACCAATATCTGTTGTTGTTTTTTAAATATTCGAATGATAAATTTGTGGCATAAAATGCTTTTACACAAATTGTTCATTTTACCGCATTTAAATGTAAGGAATGCCGGTATTTAGCATATATTACTGCGGACCCGTAAGTTGCAAGAACCTTTCAGCGCAAAGTACTGGTCCAATCCAAGAACCGTCGAGCGGGATAAGAACATCGACGTAATACGAACCACGTATAAGTTCGGAAACTATTCCTAATTGGACTGTACACTGTATATTCAGATTAAAATAACGATTGTGGTTGTACGCAATTTAATTCCTTTTTATCCCAGTTGTACAATATATTCAACACAGCCACGTGTAATATGATAACTATCACGATTCACGAAGAAGAAGCCTTGGCAAAAACCGCAGACGACTTTGCTCCAGTAACATGTGACACGCCCTGGAAACCTGCCAAGAAAATAAAAATAGAATCTTACTCATTTGTGGTTTTAGTTTACAAACAAAAAGACCTCGTGTGCATCGATTATTGCGTAACGGGGGCTCTTCCAGATTTCCATACGAAATCTCCTCGCTGACGTAGGAAATGATTATTGAAATAAAATACTACTACTAGTATTGATGAACAATGCTTAAGTAAAGCCTGATCAAGCTGCACGGGGCTAGAGAGATAACTATATTTGTCTTCCTTGGTATTACTGGCATTTTCATTGCCGCCGTCATCATAACCACTATCATCATCATCATCATCATCATCGTCGTCGTCGTCGTCTTCATCATTAATCATTATCATCATAGTCATCATTAACACCTTAATCGTTGTCGTCTTCGTAACCATCATCATCATCATCAACAACAACAACGCAACAACCTCGTTTCTGTTATTTGTATTAACCGTGCCTGGCGATGATATCTAGATCGTAAACTATCGTAGTCTGATATCTCTCATCGCATGTTGTATAAACAAGAGTGACACTGACACTGTTAATGGACATCCGATTTCATGTCATCTCTGTTACACATGAATTGTTGCCAATAAAAAACAGATTGAAGTGCCTTCAAGTACTTTTCACACGAAATTTACACATTTGGACATTTGAAGAAAAAAAAAAAAAAAAAAAAAAAAAAAAAAAAAAAAGACGTTATGGTAATCAAGTTCTAATATATAACCGACTCATATCTGAAGATTGTTCGTTCAAATCACTCAGGCCCTCTGTTCTCGAAAATAAAAGTGGTTAAGTATGATTTTCATACTCAAACAATGTCCATTAGTGTCAATAGGAATTTGAGAATGATACTCAAATCTGAGCCTGAGATTGTACTATTAAAATATTTTCGAAAATACGGGGACAGGAGTTATTCATGTAAGACTGGTTCGGTGTTCGAACTTTTGGGTAGTGAGAGAAAGTTGCAATAAGATCATTGTCGTTGGTATCAGAAGGTAAAGTGTTTGAGCCCTCGTGAAGATGCTTGCCGTGAACTCTTACGTTGTTTAAGATAAATGTTAAAATTGGTATTATGGGCGATCCCAATAATTATGTTGTTTTCTGCATATAGAAAAGCTTGATACAAGCACTATTTAATTTAAAATTGGTTCAATCTTACTTCTTGTAAAATCAAGTTATCATATTAACATTAACTTAACCTCTCGGACAAGAAATTTGCGCATGAGAGGGTCATAAGATAGCCATGCTCTAACGTAGAGAAATCTTGATATATAAGGTGTTCAGTGTTGTACGTAGTTAAACATCCACCTTTTACAATTAATACAAAACTTACCCTTCTAAAACATTTTTGTGTGTATATTTTATCAGGATTAATCAGCATTCACTAAGGCATATTACACACACACACACACACACACACACACGAGAGAAATTGGACCTTCAATACACCGGTATACCTATTGAACCACGGGGAAAATCAGCGTAACTTATAAAAAAAATGGTTTCTGAATTGACAGAAATAAATAAATTCGACACATCATTGAAAAAGGTTATATAATTATGATTTTATTTACGGAATGCAGTAAACGTTAAAAAAAACGAGTTTTCTTTTACAGTTGATTAAATAGAGCAATAATCAGACGTT
This sequence comes from Solen grandis, assembly GCA_021229015.1. Taxonomy (NCBI): domain Eukaryota; kingdom Metazoa; phylum Mollusca; class Bivalvia; order Adapedonta; family Solenidae; genus Solen; species Solen grandis. Next base: position 39,708,920 of record CM037784.1, read on the forward strand.
ATTTTATTGGTGGACCCAGAAATTCATTGTTTTGGAGAGGTATCCCCTCCCCTCACGGGTTTCTGAATATATATAGCAAAATTTTAAAATTACGTCTGTCATCATCTGAATAGATGTTGGGGAAAATAAACGGCTGAAATCAAATCTGATACACGAAACTTGAATATTGAACATAACATGATGACGATTCATGTAAACATCTTTCACACATCACGCCCGGGTAATATCAAAACAGTGCTTACTCAATTATTTTATTAGATCTAACGCATTGAGCAGCAGCACAAATTTTAACACAATACAGATATACACAGTTGCAATGGAATCCAGGCTTTTGTTAATCTGTCTAAATGAAGTATTTCTGTCCGAAATATGTTTGGTAAAAATAATGTAATTTATGACCAATATGTTATGCCTTTTTTAAAGTACATGAACTGCTGGTTTAGGGGAATGTTCGATGTCCAAATACAAAATATTCCTGAAATGAGTGCACATTGTAATACAGTGTTTGCTACTAAGTATATAATCAGTTAATGTACAGGTTGTTTTTTATTTCTGTTCGTTCATTATGAGAACGAAATGAATATTAAAATAATGTGAACAACAGCCACATCTCGAATTATACAAACATGCTTTTTTTATTTAGACCACCTCTTAGCTGAGACCACCTCCCTGTTGAGAGCACCACTTTACTGAGGTTACCTCTTTATTGAATCACATCTTTTTATTTAGGCCACCTCTTTTTTGAGGCTAGCTCTTCATTGAGACCACCAATTTCTTGGGGCAATTTCTGTTATTTACAACACCTCTTTTATTAAGACCACCTCTTTTATCGAGGCTTCCTCTTCAAGTTCTATACTAGGGTCACATCTTTATTGAGTCCTTTTCTTTATTGAGACCACCTCTTTTATCGAGGCTTCGTCTTCAAGTCCTATATTAGGGTCACATCTTTAATGAAACCTCCTCTTTATTGAGACCACCTCCTATTCGAGACTTCCTCTTCAAGTCCTTTTTTAGGGTCACATTATTATTGAGACCTCCTCTTTAATGAGACCACCTCTTAATCGAGGCTTCCTCTTCAAGTTCTATATTTGGGTCACATCTTTATTGAGACCTCCTCTTTATTGAGACCACCTCTTTATCGAGGCTTCCTCTTCAAGTTCTATATTAGGGTCACATCTTTATTGAGACCTCCTCTTTATTGAGACCACCTCTTTATCGAGGCTTCCTCTTCAAGTTCTATATTTGGGTCACATCTTTATTGAGACCTTCTCTTTAATGAGACCACCTCTTTTATCGAGGCTTCCTCTTCAAGTTCTATATTTGGGTCACATCTTTATTGAGACCTCCTCTTTATTGAGACCACCTCTTAATCGAGGCTTCCTCTTCAAGTTCTATATTAGGGTCACATCTTTATTGAGACCTCCTCTTTATTGAGACCACCTCTTAATCGAGGCTTCCTCTTCAAGTTCTATATTTGGGTCACATCTTTATTGAGACCTCCTCTTTATTGAGACAACCTCTTAATCGAGGCTTCCTCTTCAAGTCCTATATTAGGGTCACATCTTTATTGAGACCACTCTTTAATGAGCCTTGGTTTTAATTCTTCAAGTTCTATATTTGGGTCACATCTTTATTGAGACCTCCTCTTTATTGAGACCACCTCTTAATGAGGCCCTTTTATTTTCTTTAAAGTGACTTTTTTAATGAGACAACCTTTAACTTAGGTTGCCTCTTTATTGAGATCATATGATATTAAGACCAACTCTTCTTTGAGGCAACCTCTTTATTGAGACCACCTCTCTCATCACGACCACCTTTTTATTGAGACCATAGAGCAGTCCCGATGGCGGTGAAGTTTCCCTGTTTTATTTTGATTGCAGAAAGTAAACTTTGGATAATTCGCAATTCCAGCAGGCTACGAGAATTGTTCATTATTATGCAATTATTTATTTTTAGTACTACATTCCAAGGTAAGGTTTTGTGAGCATAATTTCATGGCCTTAGACCAGTCACACATTGTGATCTTTTTGCATGATCGCTTGCGACTAGCATGGGTTATTTATTCTCATACCTCCGGCCTTTGCTTCGCTGTCCACATTAACCTTCCGGTGAACATAAAAGAGACATATATCACTTTAATTTCTGAGTTTGCAAAAATATTTCATCCTATAAGCGGTTCTTTACATCAACAGATAAAACAAAGTTAATATCAAAAGGCTGTAAATTAGCTGAATATAAGAGATTAGATCTGATGTTTGTTTATGAGTGTCGGATAAGACGCCAACAAAAATATTCCTTTAAAAAATGAGATCTGCTATTTCAACCTGTGCGCTAACAATGATACCGTGTGTAATCAAATTCTGCTAAACGGTGTCTGCATTGTAACAGCACGCCATGAAAACTATTCAAAGGAATTGGAACAAATGATGATGATGCGCGTTTAATAACCCAGAGGAATGGACGGATCAATCAAAATTGTCTAGACTTACCTCTCTCATTGAGCACCTATTAAACATCAAAAGGTGAATTGCCGAACAAAGTGAACCAGAGTTTTAAGAACAGAAAACCAGAGACCATCATGGTAATTCCAATAGGTTTCGTTTTAGAAGAGTTGCTATAAAACTCAGATATCCATCTTAAGCGGTGCCAACTGGTTGTTTTTCGCCAGAATTTGCGTTTATTATACGACCGTGCATCCACTGATACGAAGGACTTAAATGATCATTTAAAAAAGGTAAGAAGTTCAAACAGTAGCATTGCCATATTTTATTGGCAATTTCTTTGAAATGGTTTCTTTAATATTTGCGATCACTGGTTTACCACAGTGAAACCAGTGATTTTCTACGATGAATTACAAAATTATAAGGATATACTGGCAACACAAGTCTAATTTGAAACTAACAAAGCGCTTTTGCCCCTAATCTGAGCCAAGTGTGTGCACAACTGTCAAATAAATACACTTTTATACAGTATTCCGACTGGTGAGGAAGATACTTGAAATCCTTCAAATCTTGTGAGGAATGAATGTATAATTACATAACTCTCAGATGCTTTGACCTTTATGAATCCTTGATCAAAACTTCCAAAACACGATAACCTATCGTAATGCTCACAAAAGCATTTTAGAGTTTGTTGCCTTTTTTCTATAAAAGAACACAGCTCAACATCAAACAACGGTTTATAAAAGAAAGCGAGACAGATGCACACTAAAGAAGGGCGAGACAACTTAGCGGTATCTGCCCTTTTCTTGTAAAGAAATTGTCAATATTGTACCCATTGAATTACACTAGAACGGGCAGCTCTAACCTTTTAGATTTAAGGATCAAATACTGTTGATGCTCGGTCCACTTGAGAGGCCTTTGAGAAAGATTCTTCTGCCTTTTATAAAGACGACATTAGAAACATTGCAAAGAATGATGACTCAACTCAAGCATCTTCGACCTTTTCCTGACATTCTGTTGACTTACCCAACGAAGGCAGCCCCAAAATGTTGTTTGTTTCATCTGTACAATCATTTGATTGGCGTATCATGTAAGGAATAGCGATAATAATCATCAACATTGATTTCCAGGCACGCGACAATTACAGAGGCTGGAACAAGGAAATCTGTAGAAGTGCATCCAAATCAAATAATTACCTGTTGTCTAATAACTGTTCTCACGGCAGCAGAGGTTTGCCAGGTGTTAGCATGACGTCATGTTAATTGTCTTCTGCTTACCGTGTGATCTGTAGAAGAAGTTGTGGTTTGTTTTTTTCCACCGCTGTTTAATAGTTTGTTGGTGTTCGCTATCCGTATAATACTCGCCCAGTCGTTTGAAGGCAGTACTCTTCAAGCGATCATTGTTCCCATCTATTATTTTAGTGGTGGGGTGACACTGATTTTGTTGCTTATAATGAACAAAAAAATGTATGTTGTTGATTGTTGTTTACCTCGGTTTTCTATACAAAACAAAACTAGGCTTGGTAAAATAAAAAAAGACAACGCGTAGTTTCACTGGATAGTAACCTTCGTTCAAAATAGGGATGACACTCTTCAAACTCCAATGTATTTTCGCACAAATGAAACTAAAGAACATACGCGTAATGTCATCAATGTCTGTTACTAGAAAGGAAGAATCCATTCCCAATTTATCTGTTTGTTTGATTGGGTTTAACTTCCAAAATCGGTAAATCAATTATTTGATATTTTCTCTTCACGAGATATAGTGCTGGCCACTGTGAAGTAAAGTGGTAGACCACCGATACTGGAACTTTAAACTATCCTTTTAGACTGAGTGACAAGAAAGGGAGTATTTTAACCATTTAACGAACTGGTATGTCAAGGTCAGGGATTGAACCATTGACTTCAAGGTTACGGGACAACGCTGAAAAAAATCGGTTCACCCATTGAAGTATACACCCAGCTCATTGAACTATTTTCTTTCCATTGTAGTGTACCAAGACTCCGCTGTTTAGCAAAGCAATCTAATTATTAATTTTTTTAACATGTCTTCATTCACACACTCCGAATAGCATTACCAAAAATGAGTGGATTTACTTAAAGACAGATGTTTTTATTCAGAGACAACCTTGTTTTAAACAAACATTAAAATCGATTGCGGCTACAAATCACTTGGCATTTTTGTATGGCGGAAAAAAATCTTATTAATCGGACTTTTTACAAGACAACTTACTTGGCACCTAGAACAACAGGGTTTATTTTATTTAATCGATTTGTCTGTTTTCTCACTGTTTTATTTCAGTGTTCAGATTTATATGGTCTATTCCACAAATTTGGTACACATTTGCTTTTCATACTAATTAAGTAGCATCTGTCATTTTTGTTTCCTTGTACTAGTTTATGAGAAACATGGAAAACGTTTAACATTTGATGGAGACCGGCAAACAGTTTGTTAAATAATTACCACTTGGCACTTCATCATATTGCGTAATACCTTGCATTAAGCATTTACTCCTTAGAGCTATAATTCTGTCACCCTTTCTATATAGGTCATTAACGCCATTAGTAAAACTTAAGTATTTATACCATTTGTTGTTATTGTTACACGCGTACAATAAAAACTATAAAATCTAGATCGTTATAAAGTCAAGAGGCACTTGATGGTTGTTCGTGTCTCCACGAATGGCTCATATATTTCTATTCACTGCTGAGATTGCTCCGGGACCGTCCAGAGAGCGTGTTCAGACGTGTTAATAGACCATTAAGTAATGAAGAGATAATTGTGCCACAATAAAGTCTGTGTGCTCACCATTGCCAATATGTCTACGTTTCGACCCAGTCTCCTACTTGCCAACTGTGCATAATTATACACAACGTGTAAATGATTAACTTTTTTTATTTATACTTTGGGGGCTTCTGTGACCGAGTGGTTATTGTCTCTGACTTACTATCACGTAACCCCTCACCTTTGTAGGTTCGAGATCCAAAGGGCTCATTCTGTTGTTGTTTGTATGTGCTACATGGTTTGCGGTAGATCGACGGTTATAACCCGGTGCTGCTTTGTACTTGGGTCTTTCTCCACATATAATTAACATGATGCCTTTGTATGAAGCACAGCAACAACACGTGCACTATGGATTATGCCATAACATGCTGACCATATATTGGTGTGATATATAAGCAAGATGCCAGTATGCAACCGCTTAAAAATATCTTCAGTGTCCCTTGTGAAGCATCCGATTTTTTATTATTATACATGTAAATTATACATGGACGGGCATAGAGAATGCTGAATTAAGGGGTTTTCGCAACATTTGTAGAACCATTTAAACAGAGGTGCAGTTCATGGCCTATCAAAGGTTTTTCGACCCAATTTACACCAGTCTGCAGAACATAAGAAAAAATATTTGACATCAATCTAGTATGGCATTAATTATCCGGTCTACAATGAATGTCATACATTTGTTTCCAACGAGGATGCTGCAAAAATAATGTTGGCATGCAGCAGACTTCAGACGAATTATTGCGAGGGCCTTACTAGTGGTTCAATCTTCATGTCTCGCACCAAAGTTGTGCAGCTCTTTTGATTGATGGATCATTTTGGGAAACAATGGTAAAACTGCTCCTTGATCATCCTTTGATTTGACGGGGCGAAGTCACAATCACAGGGCGTTACACAATAAGCGTGCCAGTATTACATCATGAACGACCCTCCTCTGTAAGAAATGCAGTAGTGCACAAAGAGAAAGATAAATACACTACGGTTAAATCTGTGATATATAGAGAAAGGAAAATAAATCTATTGACTGCTGGTGCAGTCCAATATGTTACAGAGTAACGTGTGGTTGAATTTAGAGATATTGTAGACAAAATGTTGTCTGAGCACTGAAAAAAAACTACATCTATTTCTTGCTTGTTTCATGCTATAGGATCACGTATTTTCTTTTTTGGATTATAAATATATTCGTATTAATCCCGACATAATTTAAATTATAAATATTTATTCGGAAATTGGAAACACATGTTTCATTAATAAGCAAAAAAAAGTTAAAAAATGTTACAATATATATCCAAAATTTGAACAAAATGAAATCATAAAAAAATATGAAATTACTATATACAAAATGAATAAACCCCAATGTTATTTAGCATTTACATATGGTTACGTATTTCGCCTCGACTTTTGTTCACAAATGTAGGTCAATTGTTTGATATGGTAATATTTATTGCGACTTAAAATAGACATTAGCAACACACTTCCTGTAAAAACAATTTACTCTGAATCACACTTAAGGTCCAAATAGTACATGTCACCGAGACGGTGACGGTCCCCAGGGAATCATGCCGCTGGGGGTGGGACACTTTGGTGATTTACTCATGCTCAGGATGCTCATCTCATGATATTTTTAACCCTTTCCCTCATAGAGGAAACCATGAAAAGCCAATAAAACCGTCAGCCTGCGAGTAACTCGCAGGCTGATCAGGTTTTATGCTGTTCGCTGCTCCCAGTGGTCTGGAAAGAGGACTTTATAATTAATTTGGGGTTTAAGGTTTTCTGCAGATCAGGCTTTATGTGGTTCCTATTGAGTGCGTCAAAATGAGTCTATATGAGGGAAAGGGTTAAGACAGAATAGGGGTGCTCTTCACATCATGCAGCCATGTACATGTATCTAAAAAAAACGGAAGAGAGAAATTGTCTTTCAATTGCAGTGTATATGGTCATTACTTTTGTATATAAGTGTATGTATTTGTGTTAAGATTTTCCCAGGGTTAATATCCACATCAAATATGAAAGGAAAAGGTAGCTTAAGTTTCTTACTAAATTAAAGCTGTGATCAGCTCAATGTGAAGTTTTTTCTACAGTTATTTTTTTGTATATACGGAAGAGGAAATATATTTTTCATATAATTCTCTTTTGACTGAGTTCAGAGAAAGACTATTGATAAGAGAGAGGGAGAGAGGGGGGGGGGGGGAAGAAAAAAAAAGTGAGAGAAAGAGGGGCGAGAGAAATAGAGAGAAAGCGGGAGGAAAGAGATTATAATGTGGTGATCATGCAGAATGATAAATTGATTGATTGATTGATTGATTGATTGATTGATTGATTGATTGATTGATTGATTGATTGATTGATTGATTGATTTACCGTCGCTGCGACAGTATTTCAGACATATAACGACGTCCAGCTAATTGAAAGGTGAAGGAAGACCCCGAAGGCACGCAGGCATCCGGGTAGAACCACCGACCTACCGCAAGCCAGCTGGTAGGCTTCCTCACATGAAAATCCGAAGACCCTGCCGGGATTCGAACCCACGCGGTGAGGGGCTGAGTGAGTGTTAAAGTCAGCGAATTTACCCTCTCGGCCACGGAAACCCCCAGAATGATAAATTACTTGAGCTATCTATGCCTAAATAGGCATAATGTATGTGTATCATTTGAGACAGAAACTAAATACTCAATAAGAAGCTTATTATTAAACATAATTATTGTATACATGTGACGCAAAGAATAATTATTATTGGTACGTTGCTATGGAAAACAATCAGAGGGACAGAAAGCCAAGTCTACGAAAAGATAGCTCACTTGAATGAATGAATGAATGAATGAATGAATGAATGAATGAATGAATGAACGAACGAACGAACGAACGAACGAAGGAAGGAAGGAAGGAAGGAATGAACGAGTCAACGAACGAACTAATGAATGGGTGAAAGAAGGTAAGAAGAAGAGCGTGAATACAAAAAAAAATGTTGCTATTTATAAAATAGTTTTTTAATCTAATTTAATCTCAGGATGTTTAATGTATAAAAAATGATATTTTTTATACGTATTCTGTTCATGAGTAACACATTAATAAGAACATTTGACGCTAGAGAAGAAAAGTGAATAGTTATTAAATGACCAATGTGGTCATACGAACATTAACTTGTAATATATCTAACTTTTATCCATTATCATTGCATGTTAAACATAATCACATCAATATATCATGTTATTTTAACACTATTATCACAGGTGAAGTATATGAGCAACATTTTTATGTTCCTGCTATTCAAAGAATGGAGAACGGGCAAGAAGAGTTATGGCCAAAAAAATTTTTTCAACAACTGTCAATGCGTCTAGACGATACAGTGCAACCAGATGCGAATAAGACAAGAAAAAAATGGCTTTAGCGAGAAAGACCTTGACCCTGAAGTTATGGAAACAAACCTTCTTCGACTTTCCCATTCACTAGTCTTTCAAAAATATTCAACACTGATAGTATTTTAATCAAATGCAGAAAAGAAATCCATCCATCTACCATCTATCCATCTTCATTCATGAATCCCATTGGGGACAATTACATTTCATGATATTTCATTGTGAAAAGTACTGGTCCAACCCAGGAACCGTCTGGTTGGACAAGTATCAGTTGTAAGATACTTGCTTCCCAATATACGTAAAAAATGAATTTTTAAATAAAACTAAATAAAACAGAAGTCTTTTTTTTTTCTTACGGACATGACTAAACTAGAAACCACAAGTGTTTAAATGTTTTAGATCACCAAACCGTGTTGGTCTATTGTATGGTAAGAGCTAAAATAATGAATACACTATATTCTCATATTTCATGCAAATGAGACTTTGTCAGTTTTGCACATAAATACACAATCTTTAAATTTACCCCACGGGGAATAAAAAAAATCAATGAAAACTAATACCTGTCAAGCTACATACATTAAGAATTATGTTTATGAAGCATCATTCATTATAACAATACATGCCACCTATGGTGTGATTTGATGTATAGTTAACATGCATTTGACATGTGATCGTTTTGTTATACGTGGGGATCACTCGAGGTGTTCTTTTGAGGAAACCCTCCAGGTGGCTTGCAGTTTCCAGGTGCCTTCATTCCCACTTGTCGTTAGCCAGACCTCGATATATGAAAAATATATATATGTTTTAAGAACTGCCGAATTCTTATGTCATAAAACCAATTAACTAATTAAGAATTATTGATACATATGCACGTGTGTATGCGTATGTATATAATATATTATATAGATACATGTATAAAAAATATATGATTTGTTGAAAAAAAATATTTGGGTATGTATCAGAAACAAGACTGGTGAAAAAAGGACTCAAATGATCGTTTATTCGGGATGTTTTAATCAAAATTGTTTTAGATTGTTAATCAAAAGATACATAAATAACAACGAAAAAATCTCTATCGATCATTGAATAACAATGTAAATATACTATTATTATATTTCCTTGATAAATAATACATCAAAAGTTAAATGAACATTATTGTAACAGGCAGCACGACTTTCTTTATCTCAAAGACTGGTACTCAAATCTTTATCTCTAATTTTCCATATATTCTCCAAGCGATCCGATGTTTATTGGCGCTGTAATTAGATCGTCTGTCTGTTCGTCTGCCAATACGTCATTTCCGGACTGTATCTTGCGCACGCATTTTCTACACTAAACAAGAAGTGTTCTTTTGAACACAAGTGCCACCTGTTGAAAGAAGCGTGACGAAAAGAATGCTTCAGACAGACAACGGACTGACAGTGACCCCCATGTGTCATCTCTGCTTAAAGAAGGTGACGCAAAATGTGTGTCTAAAAAAAGCTTCCAGATTCATAACTTCAAGGCCATGTCACTATCGCTTTAACTCTTTTTTCTTGTCTGATTCGCGTCTGGTGACATTGTATCCTTTAAATGCATTGACTGATGTATAAATGCTTTTTATCGTAAATGTTGTCGCGAACATTCTTTTCAGATTCATAACTTCGATGTCAAGGTTACTCTCGCTGAAGGGAAAGGTAGTATTTTTCACATATATTGAAATCTACCGGTATATTACTAAAAGAACGAGCTGATTTTTGTGTCGGATTTGGTGCCGTTATGAAACAATGCTATGCATATATACCGAGTATCACGGTTATTCAGTAACCATTTAGTAGTTGTCTTATTTGTGTTTAAAAATGGAACCGAAATCGGTTTTATCTCAAAATAGCAACATTTCTGGGGAACACCGTTTGAAATAATGGGTTCTTCGTATTGTTCGAAAATACGTTTACTCTTCTGGAGGAACCTCGGCTAGCCTCGCAGCCACGTTAAAATAGTGTTGTAAAGCAACGAAATCGGTTTTGTTTCCCCATTTTACTACACGGGTCCTATTATTTATATTTGTGAGTTATCCAAATTATCTTTCGATAATAATTTTATGTTGTGTGGCGTTAATACGAACGCTCGGAAGGAAGACGCTGTTGTCTGGCATGTATACAGCATAAGGTTCACGAGAAAAGCATGGTATATAGCCCTAGGCTAAGACAACTTCATAGCTGTGTGCAATTTTAAGTGGGGCTCTTGGCGTCATTCACAATACTCGATTCAATGTTAACTTGTACACTTTGCTGGCGCCATGTCTTAGATTTGTGATCCTTTTTTTTTTGTTTTTTTTTTGTTTTTTGTTTTTTTTTAGGTTTTGTTTTGTTTTGTTATACCTTAATTTGGAATATTTAATTCATTTGTCCATTCTCTCAATGCTGCAACTATTACCCTCCCCTGTGAAATTACACACACACACACACACACACACACTTTTAAACATGTGACAGCAATGAGTCCTTTTTAATTTTATGTTCTTCATTTTGGGTGTTAAACTTGGTTTATTTGAATTTTATTTGAATTATTTAACGCCATACAACTCTCTCCCCGGATTCTGACAGTACTGAAACTTTAGCACGCATCTATGTAGCTAGCTTAGTACAGCGGTGGAATACGAATTATCATCAGAAATAAAATGTAAATCATTCATCATGGGGATCGAACCCACAGCCCTCGGCTTAACAGACAATCGTCACCAAGGTCGGTTTATTTATGTGAAACCAATGGTCCCTATCCTGTGGTTTTTGATTTATTTAATGCCATTTTATGCCATCACAGGCTAACAGACGGCCAGTTCACCTAACAACTCTTTCCCGGGATCCCAACAGTACTGAAACTTTAGCACGTATCCTTGTATTTAACTAAGTACAGCGATGGAATACGAATTATCATCAGAAAGAAATTGCAAGTCATTCATCACGGAGGCCTAGTGGGGATCAAACCAACAACCCTCGGCTTCACAGCCAAGTGCCATCAAGGCCGGCTTATTTAGGTGATTGGGTACTTGGCATGATGTAACTTATATTGTTCAGACGAATCCCATCCCGCGATTTCGCGGGACTTTTTCTAGTAGTTTATGAATTTCCGTTCATTTGCTTAAAGGTGTGTTGACGCTTTAAGGTCAAGGTCACTGTTGCTAAAAAAAAGTTCAAATTCTTCCGCTAATAACATAATTAAAAACTTACTTCGTAAACTATTCAGTTGTTAGAAAGATTATATGATATTTTTGATCCTGCAACTCCCTTTAGTCTTGAAAACTAAATACTTGCACATTTTATTTTACTCAGATTCAACCGGAAGGGGATTTTTGCATTGCTTTCAGTACCTCATTATTTTGTTTTAATGATGCCACTTCTCGGTTACTCGTGTAGATATAAATCTCAGTCCATGTATCTTGAAAGTAAGTAATTTTCAATGTTTTAACCTTTTAAGAGAATGTTATTGAAAAAGAAAATTTAAGCATTTCTCTTTTCGTCGATTGGGAAATAAGTTATAATGACTTTTATCAATCTCTGAGAAGTTTCATTTTATATATCTATATTAAATGCAAAAATAACATGTCATTTTCGTTTCTATGAAATAAATGCAAGTACGGAGTACAAATGAATCTCTAGTCCTTACAACTGCACATTTTAGATGCGTTCTACAATAGGTAAACAATAACTCATTTTGTATATCTACATATATATATATATAGCAACACTTAAGTCCAAGGCGCTCAGTTAGATTCCCGCCAAATCCTCAAAAAAAAAATAATAAATAAATAAATAAAAAATAAAACGTGCGCGGCGTGTAGATCGAGACGGACCACGACAACTTTGTAATTCCCGTGCGCCACGTGTACCTCTAATAGAGAAACAGACACTGCACGTGTTCAAACCTGTATGTTTTATTGCGTAACAACCATTTCATTTACTGACTTATTCAGTGATTGCTGGCTAATTTACCCGTCTATATCTGAAGTTCACATGTGTTTTCCAATCATTTCATTTTGTAAATTAGAGATTGCAGGCAATATCTTTGAAGTACCCAAAACTTTTGATGTTATCTGCACAGATATGAAGAGACTTTTTCAATAGCTTATGTGTCTTCTTTACGTCTGACTTAAAATACAAGTATTTACGTCTACAAATATCTATATAAAATGTTTTCTTTCTTTTTTCAAAGTATTAAACAGGTACTGTATAATAATCAACATTTAAACTAAAATTTTATTGGTAAAAATAATGATGTAGATCTACCATGTCTTATATCTTCTCCTAAAATAGCAATCTAATTCAGTCAAATTATTCTATCTTTACGATGAACAGATAAAACATTGACCTGTAAAGTAAAACACATGTCGAATCATTGCCAATTATAGAGAGAATCTAATTGTACCGTATTGATCAAAATTGCCGACCAATGACAGCCGTCCCCCTGTTTTGCAGGAGCATATAGGGGCCGGAATCAAACGTTATTGGCCCATCGTCCTCATGGTCTGAATGAGACATCATTGTCACGATGTAGAATCTACAAACGTTTGTTCGTTTCTGATTTGTCGATTATGAGCATTGCCAAATGGGCGTTGTAATATTTGCGTGCCAAGATGCTCAAAGATTATGACCAATTGATATAAACGCTTTTACAGTAATAACTTATGGCAACATCATGGCAAAGAACTTCATATGTTTTATTTAATCTATTCTCAAAACGAACGAGATGTCGGGGAGAGGTTCAGTCTATAATGGGGTGAAATGCAAGGGAGATAATGATTGTTTTATTTTGTTGTCTAGGTAACATTTCTCACGACAAGGCGAGCCGTGCAGGTGCCTTTGTTATGAAATTCAAATGTTAAATGAGTATGTGAGGCAGGCAGTGTGCAGCACGGATGATACAAAACTCTGTCTGATGCCTGCATCTCACGGGATGAAAGCATGAGAAAGTTGGTCCAACATAATCCACAGATCATGGAAAAAGACGAATTGCTGTTGCACACCATACAGCGGGGATCAGCGCCCATATGGAGTCAATAACACATCGTTATGTATCGCACCTAGGTGGTTGTGGTGGATCTTTATTGCTTATATAATTAAGATATGGGTCAAATATCCCGCGGCTGCACGTGACATCAATACGGGAGTCAAAGACTGGTGAACGTCTTGTCAAAACATTACATCTTAATGTTATTTATTTTACGTCGTTTGAAACGGTTGCTGTCGGCAACTGCTATAGTTGAATAAAGTCTGTAGGGGAAAATGAGATGTCCGCCCAATTTGTATTTGCAGAGATTTGTGCCTGCCTTTGAAAAGAAAAAGAAAGAAACACACAAACACATGTACACGGATGCATTTATTCTCATGGAAAACATAGTTTTTATTTGTTTTTGGTTAACCTGTGGTGTCACGCCGTAGACAAGTGGTATGATACCATACTCATTGAGCCAACCAGTGTACTGAGCGCCAAACACAAGAGAGATGTACCAGTGCCATTTTAATGACCTTGGTATGTCTTGGTCGGTTGTCAAACCTACAAACAAATAAAGCAATTAATACGTATACTCGTATAGAGATTTTAATACATTTCATTACAACGAAATTCGGGAAACAGAGAATCAAAACCCCGACAGCAACATACCAAAATCTTTAAAAATGGTATTGGTAGCTCCCTAGCTGCTTGGCGCTTAGCTTATACGCTCGTATACAGGGTAGTCAGGACTGGTTAACCTGCATCATGCCACATGTCTACGGCGTAATACTGCAGTGTGGCAGCCCTATATCTGTCTCAAGTAGACATATTCTCAAAATGACTAAAATAATGTCGATGAGACGTTAAACCTAATAATAATAATAATAATAACTCCCGCAAGTCAGCTAGAAGACTGCATCCATCACCTCTAATAAAATCTGAAACACCAAAGCGGACGTGGGTTCGAACCAACAGCGGCGATCGGAATTTACATCCATATCCGATGCATTTTTAGTCTCATAATCAAATGTATCTAGTTAACCTGTTACAATAAAGTGTTCAATATTTGACTATAAAAGAGTTCACCGTCTGGCCAATATCTTTGTAAAGATAATTGAAGCGCGCTGTTTTCTGTACAATGTTTATATGTCTCTGACACACCAACAAACTCTTCTTAGGCTACAGGGTTAAAAAATGACGAGTTATATGATTATTAAACATTGGTATCTGCTTTTGATCTCTCTTTCATTTGACAGATGAATGCCAGGGTTCTGTAGCAGCGATTTTTTTTCTTCAGACAAATCGCCTATAATTGTTTTTACCTCTGTATTTTCCGAGGCCTGAAATGAGACATGATTAAACGGCTCCTTAGCAAAATCATGACCTATATTGGCGCGGTCATCAAAAGCAGGCCAATTAGTAATTTCCTTGAATTGGCCATGCATAATCAATTCTTTTTAAAATGGCCTTAATTTTGAGGTTGGATAACAAAACTTATCTTGTATCGTTAATAATTAACGGATGGCTATTTAAATTGCCTTTTCTCAGAAACATTTAAAATTGTATTAACTTTATTCATTGTAATAAGCATTATCTTATTTAAATATTTTCTCTAAAATTCACTTGTCTTAATTTTCATGTCTTAAGTATGTGCAAGTCATAAACAATGGTACTGTTATAGTTCCCTTGCATGGCGCTCAACATATAAGTATAGGACTGGTTGGCCCGGTGTCAGAATGATGTGACTTGGTGTGGTATCATGCCACATGTCTACGACGTGATACTGCAGTGTGGCAGCACTATATCTGTCTCAGGTAGACATCGGCTCCAAATGACTGAAATTATGTTGGTGGTACGTAAAACCCAATAAACAAATAAATAAACAAACTTACGTCTCTGCCGAAGGGATTCGTGTTTCGGTGGTAACGTAGGCGACTGTGGATCCGAAGTTTGGGGGCTCTGAGTCCGTTGGGGGAGAAAGGTTTTTCAACTGTCGAGAGGGGAACTTGTTTTCCAGACTACGTTAAATAAATAAGTTATAACTAATTGTTTTTATTGTGTTTAGTAGCGTGTCTAGAGCGGCCCTGTACGATTTACACTAACTCTTACTTATGTCTTAATCCATGTTTTGTACAAAGATGAAACGTTAATAAAGTATTTACAGCTTATGTTCTGTCTTCAGTATAAATAAAACCAAACTTCATAATCGACAACAAGAAAAGCGCCATCCTTGTCACAATTTAACATTAATTAAATATACTACGGCAAGAGGTTTTTGTTCGGAACCCTTAACATCTTCAAAAATGTGATTATATTCACTTTTTTTTCTTTGTTTAGATGATATGACGAAAAACTTAAAGGTCGATTGGCTTGCGGAAACAATTATCCCTTTTTCAAACCAAATTGATTATCATTATGATTATTACAATTATGTATAAATCTATATTAATGCTGATTTTGATACTTTATATTTTATCTTAATAATAGCAATTAGCATTATATCCCGGATTTGCAATCGACATTGACATTCCGGTGCCCAGTTGCTCTAACTCTTTGAAATAAATTACTGTTATGTTTTCGTCCGCTACTGTACTCAGATCAAGGCAGGCTGGCAGAACTTCAAACAGAATAATAGGTCTCTGAAAGGAAAGTAAAGGGGCGAATGTAGAAAGGGATTGCAAGTAATTAACTAAGAATTGTTTGTAAGTGACTGCTCACAGTGACCTAGAGATTGGAACAGAAAAGAACAGGACAGACCCCTGTGACCCCTGTGACCCATGTGGTCTATTTAATTAGTTACCATGTACATTGCCACGAGACAAAAATATATGTCCTGGCTCTAAATCTATACTTACGTATTTAGAGACGCATTTCACAGTCCTTTCTTGTTTCTTTTTTTTTAAATGCTTCTAAACCTTGTTGTTTTGTTGTTGTTGTTGTTGTCTTTTTTAAAGTATAATAGCTGCCTATGCCAATATATAGTCCTTTATAATGTAAACGTTTAATGAGAGGATGTGCTCCTACCTGGTATAAGGTTTTACTTAGTATTGTGTGTTGTAATTAGACGCAATCATTGGATTTGATGCTTACTTGCGTTAGGTAACCCAAGCCAAGCGAATATAAAGGACTTCGGTAATGGGGTTGATGGCGTAAATTTGAAAGATTCCATGAGTAACCATTATGTTGGGGCCGGGGGGAGGGGGCAGAGTTCAAAGAACGGCACTTGATTTATGTATGCTGCTTTCCACCCCACCCCCACCACACACTTAAATCCGCTAAAGCGAGCTACTTTGACATCCATTTTTTTTTTCAGCGTGACAATACAACGTGACCACGTGATATGTTATGTCATTTCAAACTGGTGAGCCTCTTCAGAGTTTTTATTTTTCGTTAATGTCAGAAACTACTG